>JBBGZY010000785.1:600000-1110000 GCA_037952925.1 Lithobates clamitans
CCGACTGCATCTCTGTAGCTTAGCCACAGTGATCTTTGGGTTCTTCTTTACCTCTCTCACCAAGGCTCTTCTCCCCCGATAGCTCAGTTTGGCCGGACGGCCAGCTCTAGGAAGGGTTCTGGTCGTCACAAACGTCTTCCATTTAAGGATTATGGAGGCCACTGTGCTCTTAGGAACCTTAAGTGCAGCAGAAATTTTTTTGTAACCTTGGCCAGATCTGTGCCTTGCCACAATTCTGTCTCTGAGCTCTTCAGGCAGTTCCTTTTGACCTCATGATTCTCATTTGCTCTGACATGCACTATGAGCTGTAAGGTCTTATATAGACAGGTGTGTGGCTTTCATAATAAAGTCCAATCAGTATAATCAAACACAGCTGGACTCAAATGAAGGCGTAGAACCATCTCAAGGATGATCAGAAGAAATGGACAGCACCTGAGTTAAATATGAGTGTCACAGCAAAGGGTCTGAATACTTAGGACCATGTGATATTTCAGTTTTTCTTTTTTAATAAATCTGCAAAAATGTCAACAATTCTGTGTTTTTCTGTCAATATGGGGTGCTGTGTGTACATTAAGTACACTCAGCACTAAGTGCATTAAGTGTACATATAGTTTTAAGGTTTACAAATGAAGAGATAGCTGCGTAGAGCCGGAGAACTGCCCAGATTACATAGGAAGCGCTGGCAAGATTGTGTGGGACTTGGTGTCACCCTTATTCGGAAAGGGGTACCATTTGTATGTGGACAATTATTACACGAGCGTGCCACTTAGTCACTTGTTTGATCATCAGATTGGCACATGTGGCACCGTGCGACCTAATCGCCAGGGCTTACCCCAGAGGCTTGTAGATTTCCGTCTTAGGCTGGGGGAGAGAGCCTGCTTCAAGTGTAATAATTTGCTTGCTGTGAAGTGGAGGGATAATAAAAATGTTTTCGTTCTGTCCTCCCTTTACGCAGACACAACAGTCCAAATTCCTACGGCGACTGGTGTTGTGGAGAGACCCCTCTGTGTCCACGAATATAACCTTAATATGGGAGGAGTGGACCTCAACGACCAGTTGTTGGCGCCGTACCTATTTGCCCGTAAGGCCAGACGCTGCTACAAAAAAGTGTCTGTATACTTATTTCAATCGGCTTTGCTGAACGCTCATGTGTTATACAGAGCTTTAGGACGGACTGGATCCTTCCTTAAATTCCAGGAAGAGATTGTCAGAGCCCTTTTGTTTCCAGATGGTGCTTCACCTCACCTTCCCAATCTAAATGCAGTAAGCTGGCTACATGAGAGGCATTTTCCGTATGTCCTCCCTAGTACCCCTACCCAACGAGCCCCCCAAAGAAAATATTGTGTCTGTAGAAAGCGCGGATATAGGCGTGACACCCGCTATTTTTGTCCCTCCTGCCCCTCCCTCACCATGCCTCTCAGCAAATAGCTTGGGGTGTCTACTTTCCAAAATAGGGTAATTTGGGGGGGGTTGTGCCATCTTGGCATTTTATGGCCTTCAAAACTGTGATAGGTAGTGAGAAGTGAAATCAAAAATTTACACCCTTAGAAAGTCTGAAGGCGGTGATTGGTTTTCGGGGCCCTGTACGCAGCTAAGCTCCCAAAAAGTCCCACGGGTGGTATCCCCGTACTCAGGAGAAGCAGCAAAATGTATTTTGGGGTGCAATTCCACATTATCCATGGCATGTGTGAGCAATATATCATCATTTAGTGACAATATTTATTTATTTATTTTTGTCATTATTCAATCACTTTGGACAAAAAAATTAAATATTCAATGGGGTCAACGTGCCTCTCAGAAATTTCTTTGGGGTGTCTACTTTCCAAAATGGGGTAATTTGGGGGGGGGGGGGGGTTGTACTGCCCTGCCATTTTAGCACCCCAAGAAATGAGATAGGCAGTCATAAACTAAAAGCTGTGTAAATTCCAGAAAATGTACCCTAGTTTGTAGACGCTAACCAATAAATATACGCTTTATTGACTTTTTTTTTTTTATTTTTTTTTTTACCAAAGACATGTGGCTGAATACATTTTGGCCTAAATGTATGACTAAAATTGAGTTTATTGCATTTTTCTTATAACAAAAAGTAGAAAATAAATTTTTTTTTTTTTTCAAAATTTTTCGTTCTTTTTCCGTTTTTATATCGCAAAAAATGAAACTAGAGGCAATCAAATACCATCAAAAGAAAGCTCAATTTGTGGGAAAAAAGACGCAAATTTTGTTTGGGTACAACATTGCATGACCGCGCAATTACCAATTTAAAGCAGCGCAGTGCAAAATTGTAAAAAGTCCTCTGGTCTTTAGGCAGCCAAATGGTCTGGGGCTTAAGTGGTTAATGCAAAAATGTATTGCCTAATTTTTTGTAAAAAATTATGTTATGCCAAGTAAATGGATACCAAACCTGTGCATTGGAATCCATGGTTCAGCGCCGCTGATATGTAGATCAGGGGGCCGGATGCATGGATAGGGGCGGCGGTGCCCATGTGACCTCTATGGACAGGCCGCCACTGGTTACTTACCTTTTCATTTGCTTTTGGTGCTTGGGGCGTGGGGGTTAAATGCCTGTTCTTATGTATATAGTTGACATTTTCTTAACATACACAGTCCTTATTGTTCCATTTGTAATAAAAAAAAAAAAAAAATGCAATAAAAAAAAAAAATAATTTACTGACTAAGCTGCACTTTTATTTTCAAGAATAATTATTTTACATACACTGCATTTCACCTTCCCAGTGTAATTTTAAATTACTTTTTCAATTTGTAAAACTACTCTACGCTTAATATTTTTTTTTTTTTCAGTTTTCCAGAAAATGTGAAAAAACAGGGGAATTTATTTATTTTTATTTATTTATTTTTTCCCTCCATGGATTTAAAATTTCCAGAAATTTTAGGTCTATACACGCTAGTAAATCCCATTCAGTTTTCCCTGTATTCTAGTAATACTGAAACACTCCTAATGGCAGGGTCTTTCACTCCAATATACCTCACTCAATCTCCTCTAATGGTCCTGGAGTATATATGTTTGTAGTGCTGGAAAATCCCTCCTTACTAATTTTTCTCAGTAATCTGGTAATTGGCTGCAAGCGGCAGCCAATCATCAATTTTTATCTGTCATAGTTTTCTAGTGTAAATTAGAAAATAAAAGCTGGCTGCTATGGACAACAATGTTATTTCCCTGCTATTGGCAGTTTTTGCACTTTTTTTATTACTTTTGTGCTTGAGATCACTGAACTCTGGCATAAGCAAATATAGTCTAGATACATTCGGCATGTGTATTCTCTCTTGAGCCTTGGTGTTCTTTGAGCATTTCTTCTAGGTCTGTGCAATAATCCCAGCTTCCTGTAATATAGACCAGTCACTGATGCTCTCTTCTTGTGCAGAGTGATTGGTCTTCTCTCTTCCCCCTCCTGTAGTTTTCAACAGGCAGTCTATAATGGGTGAAGATGGTGGGTCCCTCCCACAGCTCTGCACAGGCTATGTACATCACAATGATGTCCCTATTACTTTTACAATGTAATATCTAGGTTTGTAAAGACCTTTGGTACACACAATATAGATTTATAACCTTTGTTGCTATTGAAGAATATATTTATGTCAAAGTTTTTTGTGCCTGGTGATCAGCTTTAATAGTTACGCTTCTTCACTCCGCAGTAACTAAAGCCAGCCATGGCAGAATCATCCAGCGACTCTGACACCTATCTGCGCAGTCGAGCCAGCAGACGCGGCCCCCTTCGTGCCAACCACTCACATTCCAGGACCGGAGCAGCAGCGGAAGTATCGGATAAGATTCATAAGTTGGCCAATACGCTGCAGGTGCTTGATGCTGTACTCCACCCTGACATGCAAATCCTTCCTCTGATATAACACTACACTCCACCCTGACGTCCAAATCCTTCCTCTGATAAAACACTACACTCCACCCTGACATCCAAATCCTTCCTCTGATATAACACTACACTCCACCCAGACATCCAAATCCTTCCTCTGATATAACACTACACTCCACCTAGCCATTCAAATCATGTCTGCACCTTCTCCTGTACCCTGACTTTTTTTTTTTTTTTTTATTCTTTCTCCTTCCCTACACCTCACCTTGACATCTTCAATTTCTACATCCTAATATAACCCTCCACTCTTCCCCTCCTTCTCTCCACCTCACTGCACCCCACCCTACACTGGCATCACCCACCTTCCCTTTCCTTCACTCCACCCACCCTGACATTACCCTCCTTTTGCCTGTTTTATTTTCTATCCACATCACCCTGACAAAGTCCTACTGTCCCCATCTCTCTACTCCACACTGACATGACCTTCCACTTCACTACTTCACTCTCCTTTTCTCCATTCCTTACTGACCTCAACCTCACTTCCCAATCCATCCGATCAATCCTTACAAAAACCCCCCCATCTCTCCACTCTTCCCCTTCACTTCTCTCCACTTTATGCAGACATTACCTTTAAATATCTATATCGCTTCACTCCACATTGACATTCGCCGTTTCACTCCACTCCTGGCCTTTTCCCTGAACTCCACCCTGATATTGCCCTCACCTTCCCATTTGTACACTCCACCCAGCCATCACTCTTCACCATCCCTTTTCTCCACCTTGATATAACACTCTACTCTGCTCTTCCCCCTCCCTTTTTCTTTCCACTCCACTTTGACGTTATCCTCACCTGCATCCCTTCACCCTGACATCATCCTCGCCTCTGCATCCCTCCACTCCACCCTGACATCATCCTCACCTCTGCATCCCTCCACTGCACCCTGACATCATCCTCACCTCTGCATCCCTCCACTGAACCCTGACATCATCCTCACCTCTGCATCCCCCCACTCCACCCTGACATCATCCTCACCTCTGCATCCCTCCACTCCACCCTGACATCATTTTCACCTCTGCATCCCTCCACTCCACCCTGACATCATCCTCACCTCTGCATCCCTCTTTCCACACTGACATCATCCTCTCCTCTACATCCCTCCACTCCACCCTGGCATCATCCTCTCCTCTGCATCCCTCCACTGCACCCTGGCATCATCCTCTCTGCATCCCTCCACTCCACCCTGGCATCATCCTCTCCTCTGCATCCCTCCACTGCACCCTGGCATCATCCTCTCCTCTGCATCCCTCCACTGCACCCTGACATCATCCTCTCCTCTGCATCCCTCCACTGCACCCTGGCATCATCCTCTCTGCATCCCTCCACTGCACCCTGACATCATCCTCTCCTCTGCATCACTCCACTCCACCCTGACATCATCCTCACCTCTGCATCCCTCCACTCCACCCTGACATCATCCTCTCCTCTGCATCCCTCCACTGCACCCTGACATCATCCTCTCCTCTGCATCCCTCCACTGCACCCTGACATCATCCTCTCCTCTGCATCCCTCCACTCCACCCTGACATCATTCTCACCTCTGCATTCCTCCACTGCACCCTGGCATCATCCTCTCCTCTGCATCCCTCCACTGCACCCTGACATCATCCTCTCCTCTGCATCCCTCCACTCCACCCTGGCATCATCCTCACCTCTGCATCCCTCCACTCCAAACTGACATCATCCTCACCTCCTGCATCCCTCCACTTCACCCTGGCATCATCCTCTCCTCTGCATTCCTCCACTGCACCCTGACATCATCCTCACCTCTGCATCCCTCCACTCCAAACTGACATCAACCTCACCTCTGCATCCCTCCACTCAACACTGACATCATCCTCTCCTCTGCATCCCTCCACCCTGACATCATTCTCACCTCTGCATCCCTCCACTCCAAACTGACATCATCCTCACCTCTGCATCCCTCCACTGCACCCTGACGACATCCTCACCTCTGCATCCCTCCACTGCACCCTGAGGACATCCTCACCTCTGCATCCCTCCACTCCACCCTGACATCATCCTCACCTCTGCATCCCTCCACCCTGACATCATCCTCGCCTCTGCATCCCTCCACTACACCCTGGCATCATCCTCTCTGCATCCCTCCACTCCACCCTGGCATCATCCTCTCTGCATCCCTCCACTGCACCCTGACATCATCCTCACCTCTGCATCCCTCCACTCCACCCTGGCATCATTCTCTCTGCATCCCTCCACTGCACCCTGACATCATCCTCTCCTCTGCATCCCTCCACTGCACCCTGACATCATCCTCACCTCTGCATCCCTCCACTCCAAACTGACATCATCCTCACCTCTACATCCCTCTACTCCACCCTGACATCATCCTCACCTCTGCATCCCCCCACTCCACCCTGGCATCATCCTCTCTGCATCCCTCCACTGCACCCTGACATCATCCTCACCTCTGCATCCCTCCACTCCACCCTGGCATCATTCTCTCTGCATCCCTCCACTGCACCCTGACATCATCCACTCCTCTGCATCCCTCCACTCCACCCTGACATCATCCTCACCTCTGCATCCCTCCACTCCAAACTGACATCATCCTCACCTCTACATCCCTCCACTCCACCCTGACATCATCCTCACCTCTACATCCCTCTACTCCACCCTGCCATCATCCTCTCCTCTGCATCCCTCCACTGCACCCTGACATCATCCTCTCCCCTGCATCCCTCCACTCCACCCTGACATCATCCTCACCTCTGCATCCCTCTACTACACCCTGACATCATCCTCACCTCTGCATCCCTGCACTCCAAACTTACATCATCCTTCCCTCTCAATCTATCTACTTTACCTTGACATCACCCTCTTCTTCTATCTGCTCCACCTTGACACAATCTTCACTCCATTCTTGCTTTTCCCTTCTCTCCACATCCCCCTGATACCACCCTAGGGTCCCTATCTCTCCATTGTACATACATTTGCCCCCTTTCTCTCTCCACTCTTGCCCCTCAATTGAGATGTGCCCCCTCCTATGATAAAATGAATGTCTTATACTTAAATGTTTTCTCTCCGCATGTTGCAGTCATGTACTAGATCCATAGGAAGGAGGATGAAATGCCAATAAATGTACTAATATAATGGAAAGAAGATAAAAGCCTACATCTACTTGAATCTTCGCTCACTCTAATTACAGCACATTCATTTACATTTTCTCACCTCCATCTTAATTCTTTCCCTAATTACAGCACATCCCGTTATATTTCCTCATATCCACCTTAATCCTCTCATCCTACTAATTACAGCACGCCCTGTTATATTTCCTCACCTCTAATCATCTCATTTACAGCACAATTATCTTTGCCATTAAAATATATTGTCTTTCCTTCTAAGGACACCAGTCGTAATCTGAAGCAAGTGGACGAGATGCTCGGGCAGTACAGGGAATATACCTCTGACCAGACGGAAGCCATCACATCGGTAAGTTGTGGAGAGATGCAAATCAGGTACTGGTGAGTTTGATTGTCACATATGCACAGGTCATAACTCAAGACAGGATTATCTATACTGATCCCTTACCATTCCTCCACTCCACCCCTTACATCTCTCTCCCCTCCACCCTGACATAACCCTCCCCTTTTTTTCTCCACCTGACTATGACATCACCCTAGTGTTCTGATCCCTCCATTCCACACAAACCTTCCACTCCTGCCCCTTTTCCCCTCATACGGACTTCACTCTCCATTTTTACAATTTATGTATTTTTTTTTTTCCACATCTCTCATACATCTTCCCTTCTCTCCACTGCATTCTGTCATCACTCTAGCATCTCTATCCTTCCACTCCATACTGTCATTCCCACTACACTCCTGTCTTCCTCTTGTCGCCACTCCATCATGACATCACACTCACCTTCTCTCCACTGCACCCTGATATCACCTTCTTCTCTACATAATTACAGCACATTCCAAAATGTGCCCAGAATTTGGGGACTTGGTAAACAGAATTGTCATGATAGATCCTTTTACCTTTACTGATCGCTACATTCCCCTTAAAATTTAAGACAGAATAACATATATACAAATTAGGGATGCACCAATACCATTTTTTTTACAATGAGTACGAGTAACGATACTTCTTTTTTTTTTTTTAAGTACTCGCCGATACCAATTACCGATACCTACCGCAACTGTTTTTTGTTTTAACTTCAGCTGTCAGCAATGGTACAAAGCATTGAAAAGTTATTTACAAATAAAATGAATTGATTTTTTTTTTTTTAATTGTAGTGCTTTTTCAATGTGAAATGTGTAAATATATGTTAATATATATATGTGCTAACAAAGCAAACAAAAAAAAAAAGTTTTAATGGTTTATCGTTTATAAAATAGATGTCAAAAAAAGCAGGAAAATGAATAATGAAATCGAGGAGAATAGGGAGTTAATTAAGGCTGATTAGAGTAAATTAAAGGTTATTAAGGGGTTAAACAGAGGAACATTTGTTCATCCCTTTGATCTGTGGATGAAGAAACAGATGTATAAAAAAAAGAAAAAATGTTTCCTTTTTATTTTAGTGTTTCAGAGCAATGTTGGTAATAAACATTGCCGGCTGCTTTTTTTTTTTTTTTGACAGCTCCAATTGAGGAAGTTCACCGCTCACAGGTAATTACCTCTCCTAGATTCAGCTGTCTCCACAATCAAGCAGGGTGCAGGCTCTGTTTGCAACAGGAGTGATAGGAAAAATGAATAGTTGGATAGCCGCACTCCAAAAAATTCACCTTTTATTGTGTAAAAATGTATATGAAAGCATCACAAATGGGTACAGAATAACTATACAGCTGCTATGACTAAACACCGTGCCTGGTGTGAAACGCGTCAGCAGCTGTACAGTTAGTCTGTACCCATTTGTGATGCTTTGATATCCATCTTTATACATTAAAGGTGAATTTTTTGGAGTGCGGCTATCCAGCTATTCATTTTTCCTTGACAGCTCCAATTACCGGACTTCTTTAACACTGGGAAGATCCGCTGACCGCTCAAAGAGCCGAACCTGAAAGTATTGGTTTCAGGTATCGGAGCATTTGCACAAGTACCGATACTTGTGCAAATACCATACTAGTATCGGTGCAACCCTAATACAAATGAATGGACCGCTCAGAAATAGTAAGGAAGGCTAAAAGAGAAACTTTTAAATGGAAACGCGGAAAAAAAAAAAATCAGCTCCAGCCTCTGATGCTTTTAAGAGGCATAGGTGACCTCACTCCAGCCCATTGCAAGAGTGCTTTCTCATTGAGCTCCCAGCAGAAGCCGAAATCTGCTGAAAATGTCTCCTTCTCTGGGTCTGAGTAAGCACGTAGGCAAAGAAAACACTGCCTGCTCGGGCCTGAGACCTGCAGGGATGTAGGCGATATTCAATGAATTGTGGCTAAGACACTGCGTACCCCTTTTTAACCTTCTTCTGATTGGGGACAGTTTGTGTTAGGACTCTGTAGATTGCAGTGCAGTCATCTCCTGTTCCTGTGTCACTTTCTGGAAAGATCTTTAATTGCATTACTTGTCCTGATGTCACCTCCGATGAGCGTCACTCCTGCACATTATTACGGCAGGTCCCTGGCTCCCTTTATACCACCAGCGCACTCTCCGTAGCCCAGTCTTGTCAATGCTGTTTGGACAGCTTTCATGGGGCTGACCTCCTGCGGGTAATTAAAGGGACCAGATAACGGAGGGGAAATGAGCTGCAGTCTGTAATTAGCTGTGATAATGAACTGCGTAGGAAGTGCGCTCGCTGTCACATGAGGCAGAGTGAGGGGGCAGATGACGTTCCACCGGGCATACGGTAACACGATTTACCATCCTGGGAGCACAGCTTCCATCAGACTCACCTCTGTGACATAGAATACTTTGTTTTTTTTGTGTTTTTTTTTTAAAGCTGAAATTAATCTATTAGAATCATTTTTCAAGAATACCAAACTTGTGTTCTTCATTTTCTCTATATTGAATGTAGAGAACCAAGCAATCGGCTTTTTAGGAGGAGCTCAGCAATGGCAGCACCCACATTTCTCTTCCCTTTATAGGATCAGCCTGCCCAAAAGTGTACACAACACAGATCATTGGTGTAAGATAACACATGCAGTTTTAAAACATTCGTTTGGTGCTGGTTGCACTTGTTGAGTAGGTGCAGCGTGGTGTGGTAGGCAGAAAACACTCAGTCCCGTTTTGCAAAGAATGTTGTATTGCAGCAGCAATTTATTTTTTTTTTTTCAAAAGATTTTATTGTCAAAGAAACAAAATACAAAGTCATAGCATAGTGACAAAAAAAGTGTCACCGAGTTTTACATTTTCATACATTGAGTATTATTAGCTACTATAAAACATAGGAAAAAGAGGGGACCAATACAGCGCAACAGCAATTTAATAGTATAAATAGTCCCAACGGGAAAATCATCCGTCCGGTGCCATTTACAGAAGACTCAGGGATGCCGACAGCATCTGCCACAAGGAGCGAAGTGCGGAATGGCCAGTCCGACCCGAAAGGAAGGCTTCTTGAAGAGGTCGATGTAGACCCTGCTCTCTCCCTCCTCCACCAGAACCTTTTCCTGTCACTTCCACTGTACCGGACAGACGAGGAACCTGTCCCTAACTTGTCCACTTGCATCAATTGCGCCAAGCCCAGGAGCCAGGATCTTGAGTAGACCTTTCCTGACCCAAGATGGCCACCAAAGTAACATGGGGCGCCAGCATTCAATCTGCATCCACCTGCAGTGGAGAATATAGACTGCACCTGCCTACACACGCCAAGATGTAACAAATAATTTGCTTTCTGTAGAAGTAAAATGTTTAAACTGCAAAAAAATTTGTGATTTCATGCTTACACATCACTGACTGATCTTTGCAGCATTAGGGCCTACAACTTATACACAACAATATATAGTCCAAATGAGACCTCTAAGGAACTTGCATGAATAGTGAACATAAACCTAAATCAAAACAGTAGCGATGAATACAACTAATTTCACTTGTAGAGCAAACTGTGCCTTGTGCAGAGTATAAGGTATCAGATCTAAGGCAATATTGTCCAGGGAATAGAAAACTGTTACCATAACCACTGTACCGGTTAGGCCTTATGCATACAGTGTATGTGAATTAAGTAGGCTCTCGCTGGCAGCAAGATCTGCTGATCAGTTTGTGCTAGCGCCACTGATTACACATTGTTAACCTATATATGTCGGCCGTGGAGAGCGGTGGCCAATAAAGTTAATTTGCGCTGTACGCTGAATTTAAACGTTGCTGCAAAGGTTGCATGCATAAAGTGTACGGGCAGGATTTTACGTGGGATGTTGCTGTGGCAAGACCCTAGGTAAAATAATGGAACCTGTATGCACAAGGCTTAATGGTTAAAGTGAAACTTTAGTCAGAAAATGATGTCCTGCTAGATCGCTTGAGGCTGGCCCCTTTTGCAGGTATAGCTGCATAAAACATTCAACATAAGTACCTATACTGTTTAAAATCCAGTAATACACTGTCACACCCTGCTCTGCACATGCTCAGTTGCTCTCTATTTTTAGTCACTGTGCCGAATTTGTAGAGGCCGATCTGCTGACAGGCTAAAAATTTACTGCTGCTCAGGAGCTCTGGGCTTCAGCAAATTGGCAGCCTCCAGCAAGAAGAAACAGGAGCAATGCTGGAGGCAATTTACAGCACACACTGATTTGGTAGCATAATTATTAATGTAGAATGTATGTTCCTTACTAAAGAACATTATTTTTATTAAGTTGTTATAGGTAAAGTTCCACTTTAAAGTATAGAGTGGGGGAGGGATTAGAAGCCCTGTCAGTTTTAATTGTTGTCTTTGCCCCCATTGGGGAGATTCGCCAGCTTTATTTATCCTGTTTTTCCATGATCATTGAAAGTAAAGGAAAATCCCAAACTTTGGGTTGTCCCCAGAAAAGAATTTGGGGAAAAATCTTAAAATTGGGACACTAGTTCTGGTGACCTTAGGAGCCCAATGAATCTCCTTAATTTGCAGGGATTTCTTCTCATTTCTTGTATGGCTATGGGACAGGAAGTGAAAGGAAATAACCGTAATGGGACACAGATGGCGAGAAAAAAAAAATTGACGGGTATAACCTTCCCTTACTCTATCCAAAATGGGGGGGGGGGAAAGTTTTGCCTATAGTTCTACTTTAAAGTGCTTACGGTAATGGTTAGGGTTACATAATTGCTTTGGATACAGTATATAGACACTTTATATTCTGTGTGTGGTACAGTTTTCCCCTCAAGTGAGGTACAATGGATAAATTCAACACCTGTCGCTCTTTTGATTGATCATTTATTCATTATACACAAGCAATCGCAGAGGTCGTCTTTGTAAAATATATTGCTGTATCCTGAGATCTTCACTGCTGCTATTCGGCTCTGTTCACACTGGTGCAATGCTAGACATCGCATGTGATTCACACCACACTGCTGTGCAAATCACATGCAATGTCTGTTCGATGCAAATTCAGCCATACAAACTGGCTGAATTAGTATCGTGTTCGGACCAAACTCGTGCAGGACTTTTTTTTTTTTTTGTCCGCACCAGAATCGGATTGCATGGGTGTGAACACCCATGTGATCCGATTCCTGACCGAATTCATAGTTCGCACTGCGATCTGATCTGGGGGTGTCATCAACTTTGTATTGACACCCGCAGCGGTTTGCAGAGGGCCGTGTGAACTGTCTGCGAGTCAGGTGCGATGTGGGAACCTGCACTGGATCTGCAGGGTTTCCCGCTTTGCACCAGTGTGAACCGAGCCTTCAAGCAGCACTTTACCCATAACAACTTGATAAAAAAGAATGTTCTTTAGCAAGAAACATACGCTCCACTTTAATTTATTATGCTACCAAAATTAGTGTGTGCTGTAAATTGCCTCCAGCATTGCTCCTGTTTCTTCTTGCTGCCATTTTTCTGAAGCCCAAAGCCCCTGAACAGCAGTAAATGATAAAGTGGAACTAAACCCGTTAATTTATGGGTTCAAAAAACAGTTGGCCATCCCGACATTTCAGGAATGTAACTGTCAGATTTGCTTTTGTCCTCAACCAGACTGTCAAACCATCAAATAACTGGTGTCATAACTGATCACATGTGCAGCACTATGACAGTTGCAGATCAAACAGAAGCAGCTTCCTTGGATGTAAAGAATAGGAGGGTTTAATTCTGCTTTAAGACTGTCAGAAGATCGGCCTTTACAAATTCAACAGTGCCTAAAAATACAGAGCAACTGAGCATGTGCAGAGCAGGGTGAGACAGTGTGTTACTGGATTTAACAACTTCCTGCCTGGCCTATAGACAAGTGACGGCTGGGCGGTGGCTTTCTTATCCTGAGTGGCGGCCACGGGACACTGCTGATGACTGATCAGAGTAGCGGCTCGCTGCTGGTACCATGTGACCGCTGTGACGAATTGCAGCAGGTCACATGACAGTTGTACACAATGGATGGGTTCCTTTCATGTCATCCATTGTGTACAATTGTTTTGCTAGCTGTGATTGTTCAATTTGACCACATGGTACAAACGGTGCCAATTACAGCCTTCTGTATCATGTGATTAGCTTTGACCAATCGCAGCTAATTTCAACAAAACAAACTGAATGATTTAGTTTCATTCAGTAAACTGCTTGCTTATAGCAATGTAATTCTCTGCTATAAGCAGTGTTAATTTTGGCAGCAAATTTCGATTTAGTTTTAGTCTTAGGACCAAAATGACATTTTAGTTTTAGTCCCATATTAGCCCCATATCTGCAGTTGTTTTAGTTTTAGTCGTATTTAGTCGACTAAATCTCCAGTACATGTTAGTCGACTAAAATGTCCTACGTTTTAGTCGACTAAACTCTCCAGTATATTTAAGTCGACTAAAACTCATTTTAGTCGTCTAAAATCTAATCGGTGTAATTCAATTGTAATGCATTAGTTAACAATTCTCTACAATTTGCAAACTCATTATATACTGCTGGAGTGAAAAATCTAATATGTTATTTATTACATTGAGGTATGAACATGCATTACAGACCAGTGTTAATTTTGAAGTCAAATTTCAATTCAGTTTTAGTCTTAGTCTTTTGACTAAGATGGCATTTTAGTTTTAGTCCCTTTTAGTCTTTTGACTAAAATGCCATTTTAGTTTTAGACATATTTGAGTCATTTCAGTTGTTTTAGTCGTATTTTAGTCGACTAAAATAATATTCATTTAGTCAACTAAAATGTTTTATTCGACTAAATTAACACTGGCTATAAGTAAACATAATGTGTAAAAAACAAAAATCCTAATCACTTCTCCAGAGTGGTACAATGTCTCTATGGTAGCATTATATTGCTCTGGTCACACAGTGTGTTTTTTTTAAAAAAATAAAGATTTAAAAAAGATTGGTACAGTCACCAGTCAGTGTCCCTGATCACCGCCACACCAGTTATGATGATACTGTACTGCACTGGTAACGATATGTAAAAAATTTTTAAAAAATGTGGATTTTGTTTGTGTTTTTGTTTTTTCTTCATTTTCCAAATTATTACAAAATTTGCAACTTCAAAAAACCCGCCATTCCGCTTACTAAATACCTTTGACTACTTTCAAAAAAAGGGGTCATTTGGGGGTTTATTTCTATTGTCCTGGCATTTTAGGGCCTCAAGAAATGAGTCTGTCAGTACATCAGGATTTATCAATTTTCAGATGTATAGCATATTTTGTGGACTTTTTCAAAATTTTCAGTCTTTTTTTTTTCATTTTATTTAGCAAAAAAAAAACAAAACCCAGTGCTAATACCACCAAAAGAGAGCTCTATTTATGTGAACAAAATGATAAAAATGTAGTTGTCATTCAAAATGCGACAGGGCTGAAAGCTGAAAATTGGCCTGAGCAGAAGGGGGTAAAAGTGCCCCGTATTGAAGTGGTTAAACAGTATAAGCACTTATTTTTAATGTTTTACATAGGTATGCTGTACCTGCAAAAGGGGCCAGCCTGAAGTGATCCAGCGGGATTTAATTTTCCGACTAAAGTTCCACTTTAATTCGGTCTTTAGTTTTCTAAGCTCAGAATCCTGTATATATTAAACTTCTATAACTGTACAAACTTTCTCTTCCCATACAGCTGAAGGAAAATCTGGAGCAGTCCATCGACCATCTTAGAAGTCAGCGACTGTCCCGTCTGTCTGGAGGAAGGAGCGCCTCTCTGTCCAGCCTGTGTGCCAGTGATCTGGAGGCCCCTACAGGTCTTTCTGGATTATAATGTTTCGTCATAGCACCCCCCCCAACCCCCCCATGTGCTAATCAAGCACAAATTTTTCAACAGTCCAGTTCAAGGGGAGTCCATCACTGGGTTGACTCATCTTAAACTGGAATGGCCATAGATGGGTCACTAGGTCGACTCCTCTTAAATTGGAATGGCCATAGATTTTGATTCATCTATGGCCAGCTTTAAAATGGACACGAAAAGATAACCTAAAGTTATGTAAACAGTCTTGCTGGGATTAACAATAATTTATTTCCTTGGGAAAATGCTGCTCCAGGCTCCCTCCTGTGCCAGTCATTTAGCATGAGGTCCAGGATTTCTGCTGATTATGACAATCTACAATGTGATCAGGGGCGGACTGACCAGTCGGTCCAATCGGACATGGACCGAGGGCCCGGCCGCTAAAGGGGGCCCGCCAGTGCCACCTGCTGGATCCTTTAGGGCTGGTGATTTCCAGTTAATTTATGCATAATAAAATCGAGAGATTTCAAAACCATACCCCCGCTGCTACTAAGAGGGGTTATAACATTTTCCTGGGCCCCATCATGTCTACAGAGGGGCCCAGGAGGTGAGCGCAGTAATCGGACTATTTCTCCTTTTTCGGGCGGATGTAGAAAAAGCCGCACCGCACATTGCTCTGCTAGTTAATTAGTTCCGGCCGCCGCTGCCCACTACCTTCAATGGCGGAGTGATATGACGAGGCTCCGCCTCCCGTTTTCAGGTGCCGACTGCCAAGACTGAGGTGAGGCGACAGGCGGCTCAGTGGATGAGAGAGAGCAAGAACCTGGGGGACAGCGTGACTGCACCTGCACTGCAGAGTGAGTGGAGAACAGAGGATAGAATCCTCACTGTCTCACTTGGGCTTACACACAGCATAGCAGCAGGTCATGATTATCAGCATTATGATACTCAGGCAGGCAGCACAGTCAGCATGTGTTCTGTCACGAATCTGTCACAGTGTGTCATATTGTTGTTTGGTGCTGACTTTGTTATGCCTGTACTGGGTTAAAGTTTGTAATATACAGTACAGACATAAATTAACAAAGTCAGCACCCAAAAGCCATGTGACACTGTGACAGATCCATGACAGAGCACATGCTGACTGTGCTGCCTGCGCAATTTTCATAATGCTGATAATCATAAGCAGTGTGATGTTACTTTACACTTGCGTTTGGGGGGGCAGTAAACATGTGCCCCCGAACCACCCCCCTTAACCACTTCCTGTCCAGCAACATACTGGTACATTGCTTGATTGGAAGGGTGATATCTTGATCATTGCTGCAGCAATGATCAAGATATCATTTTTTAGCCCCAACAAGTCTGCACAAAGTAAAAGTAATCCTAGTTGCTAAGAAACCCCTGGATTACTTTTACAGGCAGTGGAAGTAGGGTTCCACCACCGTCCCGCCATCACCTTTTTACTGGGCTCTCCCGTGCCATCAGGGGTTGCATTAGGGATGTGAGCAGCAACATCCGGTTCCTGGGACACAGTATGCGTGCATATGTAAACATGGATAAATCTAAAGGGGTTGGATCAGGGGAGGAGCCTAGGATGGGGTCAAGGGCGAGGTTAAAAGGGGCCCTGTCAGGTAAGCTGTATGGGGCACCATAATTTCTAACAGTGGCCCTGTGCTTACCGCTGTCACCCGATGTCCCGCCTCTTTTGATAGATGTCTCACTGGTCCAATGCCAGGATATGTGATGTCTAACAAAGGAGGCGGGACATCCGATGACAGCGGTCACCAGGTTTCACAGCGGGAGTTACCCACTCTGTGTGATCCGGCGGCTATCCCCCATGCACTGATCAGGCTGCATGGAGGGGGCACTCTAGGTGAGGCTGCATGGAGGGGGCACTCTAGGTGAGGCAGCATGGAGGGGGCACTCTAGGTGAGGCTGCATGGAGGAGGCACTCTAGGTGAGGCTGCATGGAGGGGGCACTCTGGTGAGGCTGCATGGAGGGGGCACTCTGGTGAGGCTGCATGGAGGGGGCACTCTGGTGAGGCTGCATGGAGGGGGCACTCTGGTGTGACTGCATGGAGGGGGCACTCTGGTGAGGCTGCATGGAGGGGGCACTTTTGTGAGACTGCAAGGAGGGGGCACTCTGGTGAGGCTGCAAGGAGGGGGCACTCTGGTGGGGCTGCAAGGAGGGGGCACTCTGGTGAGGCTGCAAGGAGGGGGCACTCTGGTGAGGCTGCATGGAGGGGGCACTCTGGTGAGGCTGCATGGAGGGGGCACTCTGGTGAGGCTGCATGGAGGGGGCACTCTGGTGAGGCTGCATGGAGGGGGAACTCTGGTGAGGCTGCATGGAGGGGGAACTCTGGTGAGGCTGCATGGAGGGGGCACTCTGGTGAGGCTGCATGGAGGGGGCACTCTGGTGAGGCTGCATGGAGGGGGCACTCTGGTGAGGCTGCATGGAGGGGGCACTCTGGTGAGGCTGCATGGAGGGGGCACTCTGGTGAGGCTGCATGGAGGGGGCACTCTGGTGAGACTGCATTGAGGGGCACTGGTGAGACTGCATTGAGGGGCACTGTTGAGGCTGCATTGAGGGGCACTGGTGAGGCTGCGTTAAGGAGCACTGGTGAGGCTGCATTGATGGGCACTGATCAGGCTCCATTCATGGGCACTGGTGAAGCTGCATTCATGGGCACTGGTGAGGCTGCACTGATTGGCACTGCTGAGTCTGCGCTAATTGGAATTGGTGAGGCTGCATTGAGAGGCACTGGAGAGGCTGCAAACCTTCTAGATTTACCGTCCCGGATAGGGAAAAGATCACTACTTCCCTCCAAGCACCTGCCTCACCTCAGCAAACAGTGCCCAAAATGGTGGAAGAGGAGAGGACCCACCAGCCAGGGTGCCAGCCAGCCACCCACCCACAGCAGCACCAGGGTGCGTGCCACCCAACCACCCACGGTGACCCACCCACAGCAAGGCCAGGGTGCCAGTCACCCACTCACAGTGACCCACCCACAGCAGGGCCAGGATGCCAGCTAGCCACCCACGGTGACCCACCCAAACCAGGGAGCCAGCCAACCACAGAGGATGCGGAAACCAACCACAGCTACAGTACCCATAGTTAAGGTAAGAGGAGCTCTACACAGTGCCAATTTTATTTCTACTTTGTGAGGGGTTGGGGCAGGGGTGAGAGTCATGGCGAAAGGAGGGGGTCCTGTGAGGACCAGAGTGAATGAAGGTGTTCACTGTACACTCTGGTAGAAAGAGGCTCCCCTCCAGGTCCCATTATACTCCTTTGTAGTCTCTAATAGGTCCTGGAGGGGGGTCTCTCTCTCTAACAGAGACTCTCTGATGGACACTGTTAGCGAGAGACCCCCCTCCAGGTCCCATTAAAAAAAAATGGCAGAAGTTGTACTTTGTGCAAAATGTAGGGGCGAGGTCAGGGGTGGGCCATGGGAGGGGTTAGGGGTGGGTCATGGGCGGGGCCTGACAGGGGGCCCTTGCTTTATTTGGTCCGGGGGCCCTGAGTGTTGTCAGTCCGCCCCTGAATGTGATCCTCCCTTTCAGCAGAAATTGCACAGAAAAAAAAAAATCTAGGCTTTAGGTAATCACTGGCTGTGTGGATAGCCATGGATAGTTGCGGCCGAACTGTCGCTTAACTGTACAGGGCTCGATGGCCACAGCTAGCTGCTCACATGTGGCAGAAACAGCTGCAGGAATCAGAAGATTCCTGCTATTGTCATTTGCACCAGGGCTAATTGCCGTGTGAATATAGCCTTACTATCCTTTTGTGAATAATTTTATGTATTACTGCACTTTATTCAAGTCTTTTGGTGCTTTCTCCCTCCGAATGCCCTTCAGACCACTCCAGGAACCCTCTGTGATGCCCACATGACAGAGAGCTGCCTCCAAAAGCTAGATCTTGGATAACCTGGAGTCCAGTGCTCCCAGCACATATTGAGGGAAATTTACTATAACTGGTACACACAGAATTTGGTGCAGCTTTGCATAGTAACCAATTAGCTTTCAGGTTTTATTGTCAAAGCTTAAATGCACATTATGTAAAACTTACCTGAGGGGGCGCGGTGACGTCACTCCCGTGCATGTGCGGGGGAGCCACCATTTACGGCACAAGATTCTGAAGGAGCGGCCCGTGTGGCCATTCCTTCAGAGCGCATGCACTGCTGACTTCATCAACTGCATATATAGTAAATTTCTCCTAAACTGTGCATGTTCATGAGATATTTTACAGTACTTATAGGTAAGCCTTATTCTAGGCTTACCTATAGGTACAAATACAACATTAATCATTAAACTGTCCCTTTTATCTTCTGTCTCAGGATCCAGAAACCGACGCTTTCAGCCAACCTCCCCGCTTAAGGACTACACAGATGTGGGAGTTCAGCAACGGCGCCGTTCTCGATCAGCAGTGCGGTTTTTAGATGAAGTGGGGAACACTGAGCAGGTGAGGCAATATGAAAAGATGAATAATAAAATGTCTCATTGAAACTTTCACAGCCATCAAAAGGATCCAGGCCTTTAGCTGCCAAATGTCACCTGCAACTTTTTTATTTTTTTTATCAGGTTGTATGTATAGTGTTACTGCACAGAACTTGTATAAATGAAACCCAAAACCATTTAAGCAAATCCAGATCAGACTCTCATTCAACAAATAGATGGAAAACTGAGTGTAAAGCTGCATACAGCTTTCTATTCAGCTGGCAGAACTTTATTGTTCAAGCAGTGACGGAGACAATCCATCCAAGTCTTTACTTTGACATGTTTTATCCCCCTCTGGAACTTAGGGCTCATGCACACAGGATGTTTTTACAGCTGCTGTTGAGGGCATCTGACTTTTTTTTTTTTTTTTTTTTTTTTTTTTTAACTGCCTCTGAGCGCCCCTCCATGTTAGTCTGTGTCCATGCAGACATAAACTGTCAGAGGCATTTGGAGAGATAAGCGTTTGGGGCAGTAGAAGAAAACGACAGCCTGTGCATCCAGGAGCATAGGCTGTTGAGCTGTAAAAAGTAAAAATGCCCCTAAACACTGTAACAAGCTGTTAGCCGCATTTAGCCACGTTTGGTGTTTTTACAATATAGGGTCTTTACTGAAAAAAAGCCAAAAAACGCTAACACCAAAAAAACCTTGAAAAAACGCCCATAAACCATGCGTTAACGCTGCAGTTTCCTGGCAGCAGTGCTGGCATTTTTTAAGCATCCTGTGTGCATGAGGCCTAAATCTTAGAGCAATATCAGATGCAATGTGTCAGAGGAATGGAATGAAATGGATGGAGTGCCTGTCAAAGTATGAAAAATAAAGTTGTACTGTATAAATTGAAACGTTTCTATGTATGTCAGGAGTGGAGATGATGGAAATAGCTGGAGAGAGAAGAGCAGAACCTGTGAGAGATAATTGATACAGGGGAGTGAAATCTAAGCAAAATGGTATAGCATATAGAGTACAACCTGATTTTTACAATTTTCCTTTAGATTTACCAGTAACTGTGCAATGTGAAGGTCCTTCCCTTTTTTTTTTTTTTTTTTTGTGTGCTGATTTTGATATGTTTCTTATATAGTTAACCTACTTGATTGTAGGACCACTTTGAAGAATAGGTGGATTTTAACAGTCTACCTACACTGAACTCCCTCCCCCCTTCCCCTTCCTCTTCCTCAGCAAATTTCTCAATGGAACCTCATAACTGTAATACATTAAACTGTTCTCCGGCTGAAATAAACCACACTCTGCATGTTTACATCTGCTTATCTGTGACCGCCATTTCTGTACATGTGTGGGCCAATACCGACAGATCCCATATATGTTATATTGATAATGAGGTTTTGTTTAGGATGCTTTTGGTTCTTCTGTGTTTCAGCTTCATTCCCTGCATCAGTCCCTTCGTGATCTCAGCAGCGACCAGCTACGTTTGAATGATGACCTGGGCCGCGAGCTTTCTCGGAGAAACAGGTACTCTTTTTTTTCTTTTTTCTTTAGTGCAGATCAAAATATTAGTTCTCCTTCTATAAAACTACAAATCCCATCATACCTGTCAGTTTTGTCTGTTGGCCCTCAAAGTGTCTGGCCACCATTTTTTTTTTTTTTTTACATTTTTTCCCCTAAATTGTATTTGCTTGCTGTAAATATTAAAGTGTTAGCCTGAAAATTCATATTACACATATGTGTACCTTTCATGTATGTTGTAAATGTAGCCTGTGTTTTATTCAAATCTTCATTAACTGGTGGTCCTGCCAGTCCCTAATCTTTACTCTTTATGACCACGCCAAGTACAGAAGCACCAGCATGGTCAGTTTGAATCCATCAGCTCCTAATCTGAGCTAGAGGACACTGCTGATTAGCTGCGTGCATGTAGCCTTTTAGTCAGCCTGGTTGACATGCCCCCTCTTGCTCATTTTGACTGACGGTGATTCCTAGCAGGAGTCTCATTGTCAGAACTGGCAGCCTGTAGTGGGTTACACTATGGATTGCAATGCAGTTTATGTTCCCCACCAACCCATACTGCATAATACTGCCAGTCCGCCTGCAAATAGTAAGCACTAGAAACATAAGCTTTATTTGAAGAAAAGCCACTTTATAGGAGGTTTAGGAATTATTTTTAAGTTGCCTGGTCTGGTTTAAAAAAAAAAACTTGAAACCCTAAAGTACTTCCTAAAAATGTGGGAGGCGAATCACCTCTACATGAAAGCCCATCAAATTTAAACATTCCTGACTTTTGTAGCCACAACTGTGTTTGATATCCCTGTCTAAGCCTGCTGTTTTTTGTTTTTGTTCTGCATTCAGCTCCGGAAGGTTTACCCCCCCCCCCCCTTTTTGCAATATGGCACTGAGATACTTTAAAGCGGAGTTCCACCCAAAAATGGAACTTCCGCTTTAAGTGGCGATGACCTCCTTGCACATGCCACATTTGGCATGTCATGTTTTTTTTTTTTGGGGGTGGGGGAGCAGATACCCTCCTTTTAGGGCCATCCAGCTACCACTTCCTCCCGGTGCTCCGGGGTGCCGAAAGGAAGTTCACTCCCCCCCCCCCCCGCAATCCTCTAGGACACGTCACAGGTCCCAGAAGACTGCCTGGCTAATTGCAGCGCGGCTCGCGCATGCGCAATGCGTGCCCGGCTGTAAAGCCACAGCCGGGCACCAACAGTCACGATGCCAGTGCCGAGGAGGGGGAGGAGAGAAGGGGGGAGAAGAGTGGGGCTTTGTTTGCCCGCATCGCTGGACCATGGGAGTGTCCGATTTACTAAAAGTCAGCAGCTACACTTTTTGTAGCTGCTGACTTTTATATGGGTGGAACTCCGCTTTAACTGACAAGTGTGCGACGCTGTACCCAAATAAAATGTATGTCCTTTTTTTCCCCCACAAATAGAGCTTTCTGCGGTTTTATTTTTTGTGCTATAAACAAAAAAAAATAAAAAAATTTTGGAAAAAAAAAAACAATACTTTTTACTTTGTGCTATAAAACATACCCAATAAAAAAATGTAAATCTAATTTCTTCATCAATTTGGACCAATATGTATTCTGCTACATGTTTTTGGTAAAAAAAAATTCCAATAATGATATATTGGTTTGCGCAAAAATTATAGCGTCTACAAACTATGGGATATTGTTGTTTTTTTTTTTTTTACTTTTTTACTACTGACATAGAATCACACACATAGGTTGGACTTTTTTTCAACCTCGCCTACTATGTAACTGTAGTAATGGCAGTGATCAGCGACTTATAGTGGGGCTGCGATATTGCGGTGGACAAATCAAACCCCTAACTGACACTTTTGACACTTTTTTTTTTTGGGGGACCAGTGACACCAATACAGTGATCAGTGCTAAAAAATATGCACTGTCACTGTACTAATCACACTGGCAGAGAAGGGGTTAACATCAGAGGCGTTGAAAGGGTTAAATGTGTTCATAGAGAGTGCTTGCTAACTGTGGGGGAGGTGCTTGTACTGTGGGAAGGCAAAGAGACGTGTTTCTGCTTGGCAGAAACACGATCACTGCCTTCCCTTGTCACAGAATGGTGATTTGCCTTGTTTACATAGGCAGATCATCGTTCTGCCTGTCTTCTGAACAATCGTCGGGTCCCAGAGGACATTGCGTCTGCTGGACCCGCTAATTGGCTTCCGCTATGTCCAATCACAGCAGGAGCGGGCTGCTGGCGGCTTGCGTGCACGTCCCAGACCCAGGAGTGCAGAATCGCATACAGGTACGTGATTCTGCCCAGAGCGGCCGCCCTGCCGCAGTAAATGTGCGTATGGAGGTCGTCATCTGGGGAAGGAGTTTGAACTAAATAGTGCAAACTTAGAATTGTGAAGCAAAGACAATACTGCAAGAGTTGTCCATGTAGTACATCAGGGGTAGGCAACCTGTGGCCCTCCATCTGTTGCAGAACTACAAGTCCCATCATGCCTCTGGGAGTAATTGTAACTGAAAGCCTTTGCAATGCCTCGTGGGAAATGTAGTTCCACAACAGCTGGAGGGCCCCAGGTTGACTACCCCTGCAGTACATGGTACAACATTTTAAATAATGCTTATGAATAAGACAGTGATGTCATTGTAATTTCAAGCCCCACTAGGAATGGGGTCCAGGGAGTATCCTAGATGCCCAACCAAGCCAGGTGAAAGCATACATTACATAATGAGGAGCGTGTCAAAACAACAAACTGAGACAAACGTTAGAATACTGTATGTAATATAGAACCCAGTGGGTATAATATCAGTTGGAACCTTCTGCCATCCGTTCACAGCGCAGAGCTCTGTGTTGACATTCTCTGTGTCTCTCATCCCTGCAAAACCGGGCTGAGAAACTTGGAGATCAGTTAGTAAAAGCATCAAACTTTACACACATTACACATAGTTAGGCACATATTTAACCCCTTGATCGCCCCTAGATGTTAACCCCTTCCCAGCCAATGTCATTAGTATAGTGACCGTGTATTGTATTATCACTGATAGCTGTATTAATGTCAGTTCAGTTTCTACATATAATTTTTTTTTTTTTTCAAAATTTGGGGGTCTTTTTTGGTTTATATTGCAAAAAAAAAACCCAGTGGTGATCAAATGTCACCAAATGAAAGCTCTATTTGTGTGCAAAAAAAAAATATATATAAATTTAGTTTGGGTACAGCATTGCACAGTGGCGAATAGCAAACAAAATGGCCTGATCATGCAGGGGGTGAAATCTTCAGGAGCTGAAGTGGTTATGAAAGCTGGTCAAGTCTTCCATTTGTTGTATATCGTCTATGCGGAGGAACAACTGTGGAATTGTGGGCGGCGAAGAGCATTTCCATAGGGCCGGAACGGGCTGCATTGACCATGTGGATAATGACTGAGTACTTGTAGACTTTGAAAGGGAAGTCATTATGGTGATGTAGAAAAAGGCTTGGGTCTTTAGGGATAGTACAGTCGGTGAATTTTTGGGTGATGTTATGTACTTGAGTCCAGAAACGGTATAATTGGAGGCAGGGCCAAAATACACCATATTACCAAAAGTATTGGGACACCTGCCTTTACACGCACATGAACTTTAATAACATCGCAGTGTTAGTCTGTTGGGTTGGTCTACTCTTTGCAGCTATAACGGCTTCAACTCTTCTGGTAAGGCTGTCCGCAAGGTTTAGGAGTGTGTCTATGGGAATGTTTGACCATTCTTCCTGAAGCGCATTTGTGAGGTCAGGCACTGATGTGGGCGAGAAGGCCTAGCTTGCAGTCGCCGATCAAATTCATCCCAAAGGTGGTCTATCAGGTTGAGATCAGGACTGTGTGCAGGCCAATCAAGTTCCTCCACCCCAATCTCCATCCATGCTTTTATGGACCTTGCTTTGTGCACTGGTGCACAGTCATGTTGGAACAAGAAGGGGCCATCCCCAAACTGTTCCCACAAAGTTGTGAACATGAAATTGTCCAAAATATCCTGGTATGCTGACGCCTTAAGAGTTCCCTTCACTGGAACTAAGGGGCTAAAGCCCAGCCCCTGAAAAACAACCCCACACCATAATCCCACCCCCCCACACCATAATCCCCCCTCCACCAAATGTTTTGGACCAGTGCACAAAGCAAGGTCCATAAGGACATGAATGAGCGAGTTTGGGGTGGAGGAACTTGACTGACCTGCACAGAGTCCTGAACTCAACCCGATAGAACACCTTTGGGATGAATTAGAGCAGAGACTGCGAGCCAGGCCTTCTCGTCCAACATCAGTGCCTGACCTCACAAATGCGCTTCTGGAAGAATGGTCAAACATTCCCATAGACACACTCCTAAACCTTGTGGACAGCCTTCCCAGAAGAGTTGAAGCTGTTATAGCTGCAAAGGGTGGGCCAACTCAATATTGAACCCTAGGGACTAAAGCCCCGTACACACGATCAGAACATTGTACGAAATATACTGCTTTCCAATCGATCGTATGATAATCTTATACTTAGTACACCGCTTTCGAGTGCCGATCATTACAGTTCATCACATATTATACGATCGGACATGCACGAAAAAAAATTTTGTACGATGCCAGATTGTTCGATTTTCGTTTTAATCAGTACAGTTGTCATTTAAAAATGCAATACAAATACACTACAACACATTACATCACTTCTGAATTTTTATTCTGTCGTACGAGAATTTTCATGACTTTAGTAAACTCTTTCAGGTTCGATCTGAGATTAGTATGCTTAAAAAAAAAAAAAAAAAGACGTTCAATCGTCCGATAATCTCATTGTGTATACCAGGCATAATAAGACTGGGATGCCATTAAAATTCATGTACGTGTAAAGGTAGGCGTCCCAATACTTTTGGCAATATAGTGTATGTGTAACAAGTCTAGGAACTGAGGAGTGTTTTGAGAGACCCCCCAACAGAAGGAATTTATAGGTGAATGAAGGCGCATAATGAAAGTGCCCCTTGTCCTGGCATTCCCGCTCGATTGCTGTAAGAGGGGCTTCTAAACAAGGGAGCAGCCGGAAGGGAGCGCATGAAGTGAGAAAGTAGATGCTGTTTTAAAGCGCTCTGGTAGACAAGTGGTTAAAAACTCTACCTCCAACCTGTTGGCTGAGGAAGCCACCACCCTAATCTGGTACTGCTCAACATGGCATAATGCCAAGGGTCTGGTCATGTGATCTCAGTGGTATAGTGTGGCAAGAAGATCGGGTTTCGAGGAGGAAAGGCTGCTTAATTCAGACTTGGTCAACTTCAATATGGTGCATGATGGTTGCGACCTTTTATCTTATTGTGAAAGCAGTCAGTGATCTCCTCTTCAGAGGATGGTGTGACAGGAACAATGACAGCTGTGCTGCCGTGTGCTTCTATCATAAGATTAGTTTTAGGAAGATGACATCCACATGGAGATGGCTGAATTCTGGTATTTGATAAAGGCTGCATTGTGATACATTTTTCTAATTTTTCTGCTAGGACTGATGCTGAGACAAAGAGAACCCTAGAAGAAATATCTGCCCGCTTGAACGAGAGCCAACGCCAGGAGACGGTGAGTGTCGCAGCGTAGGAGAGCCTGCTTTCAGGCTAGAGGGTTTTTTATTTTATGATGTGACAGGAGAGGCGTTCTCATTACTGACATTTATCTACAATTTCTGTACGGCTCCTGTGTGTGGGCAGCCTGTCACTTCCAGCATTGTGGATTGATTGAGCACCTGACAACCAGCAGTGTTGTCTGTTCATGTTCTCCACACGTTATTGCTTTTCACTCCATGAGCTTCTTGTCACAGGCTGATGTACGGAAAACTTGTTGCAGCCATTACTGGATAATCTAGTCATCTGCTCCAGTTGTCGGGGCTGTCTGTTCACAACTCCCTCAAATACAAAATGTCATATGTCTGGCAAGATGGCTGCACTCCTGCCACATTCAGAGATCAGTGTATGACTGTCACTGCAGTGGGCTGTCCAGAAATCAGAGTAGAACTGTCAGTGGAACTTATGTGACTTTGCCAAATATTTAATTACAGTACCCAGTGTGGCAATAGTTTAGTAGTAATATTACTGTCCCGTTATTTACGTGTAAGGTTAACAGCAAACAATAAAAAACACCTAAAAAAAAAATACAAAATGAGACTGATGACCAGATGAGACAATTGCTCTTATTGTAGCCTTTATAGCCCTTTCTTTTGTCTTTGAAAGTTTGAGGCCCCTTTCACACTTATACGACTTGTCCCACGATTTTGTACTGCAAAATCGCATGACAAGTCATTCTCCATGATTTTCAATGACTACCATTCATATTGGCACGACTTTAAGTCGTGCCGACATCAAAGTAGTCCCTGCACTACTTTGGTCCAACTTCCATGCGAGTTGAAGTCCATAGACCTCAATGTTAAACCCTCAAGTAGCATGCAAATCGTACCTGAAGACAACATTTCAGTATGACTTTGGAAGCACAAGCTGAGGGTCAAAGCATTTGTAAACCCCAACCCTGTAAAGTCGTACAAAGTAGTACTGATCCCAAATCGCAGCAAAATTGTGGTAAAATTGTGCAGCAAAATCGTGGTAAAATTGCGCGACTTTGAAGTCGCACAAGTGTGAAAGGGGTCTAACATAGTTAGGTTGAAAAAAAGACACAAGTCCATCTAGTTCAACCATAAAAAAAAATAAATATATATATATTAAAATGTTATCTTACAATCCCATATACCCACAACTGATCCAGAGGAAGGCATAAAAACCCAGCAATGTAAGATCCAATTTGCTACAGCAGGAGAAAAAAATCCTTCTCCATCCCCCAAGAGGCAATCGGATATTCAATGGACCAGCTTTACCTATAAATGTTAGTACCCAGTTATATTATGTGTAACTATGAAAGAATCCAGGCCTTTTTTTTTAAGCAATCTACTGAGTTAAACAGAACCAGCTCTTGAGGGAGTTTATTCCACATTTTCACAGCTCTTACTGTGAAGAAACCTTTCTGTATTTGGAGATTAAATCTCTTTTACTCCAGACGTAAAGAGTGTCCCTTTGTCCTTAGTGTTGACCGTAAAGTGAATAACTCAACACCAAGTTCACTATATGGACCCCTTATATATTTGTACATGGTGATCATATCCCCCCTTAATCTCCTCTTCTCAAGAGAGAATAAATTCAGTTCCTCTAATCTTTCCTCATAGCTGAGCTCCTCCATGCCTCTTATCAGTTTGGTTGCCCTTCTCTGCACTTTCTCCAGTTCCCCGATATCCTTTTTGAGAATTGGTGCCCAAATCTGAACTGCATATTCCAGATGAGGTCTTACTAATGATTTGTACAGGGGCAAAATTATATAAGTTTAACTTCGTGAATCAAATTCCTTGTCTAAAACTGATGTACAGAGAGGCCTTTGAGCTCCTATCCCATTGGTGTTCACAGGTGTCTGAGCGGGTGGAGAGGCGGCTGCAGCAGTTGGAGAAGGAGATGAGGATGGAGAGGCAGCAGGTAGAGAGCCGACAGGAGCAGCTGGGTCAGGTGTCCACTCAGCTTCAAGAGGTAAAAATCCACATATCTCCCAGATATTCCCCTCCTCCCAATACATAGACTTCAGGACCTTTCCCTTTATTTTAATGCATCTCCTCCTTTCAGATGCAAACTTGGAATCTCCTACTCATAGGCGAACATGATATCTACTACTCCCCACCATATCCAAACTTAGTATCTCCTGCCCCCCATATATAAACTTGATCTATCCCCCCATAATCACACTTGGTATCTTCCGTACACATGGTATTTCCTGCCCCTATACACAAACATGGTATCTCTCTCTCCACCCCATACCCAAACCTGGTATCTTTTATTGCCCCATACACAAACTTGCAAACTTGATATCTCCCACCCCTCTATGCACAAACTTGATATGTTCCGCTCCCCATAATATGTAAAGTTTGTATCTCTGGCCCCTCCATATGCAAATTTTGTATCACCCACCCCCCATATATAAACTTGCCATCTCCTGCCTCTCTATACATTATATATTGTTATCTCCCGCCCCCTCATTCGCACACACATGGTATCTACTGCTCCCCCCATGTGCAAACTTGGTATCTCGTGCCCCCCCATATGCAAACTTGGTATATTCCGCCCCACCCCCATGATCACACTTAGTATGTTCCGCACACATGGTTTGTTCCCCCCCCCTATACACAAAGATGGTTTCACTCGCCGCACCCCATACCCAAACTTTATATCTTTCACTGCTCCCATACACAAACTTAGTATTTCCCGTAAACCCCCCCCCCCATATCCAAACTTGTAATTCTCTGCCCCACCCATATCCAAGCGTGGCATTTCTGCGTCCCCCATACACACACTTGCTATCTTCTGCAAACATTAAATCTCCTACCCCTTATAAACATTCATGGTAACTCCCACCCCTTTCCATATATAAAACTGATATCTCCAGCCCCCTCTCTATTCGTAAACTGGTATCTCCCGCCCCCATATCCTTACTTGGTATTTCCCATGTCCCCCCCCAATATCCAAACTTGGTATCTCCCGCCCCACCTGTATCTAAACGTGGTATATACCATATCCCCCCCATATCCAAACTTTGTATCTCTCGCCTCACCCATATCCAAACTTTGTATCTCC
The DNA here is from genome assembly GCA_037952925.1 of Lithobates clamitans. Classification (NCBI taxonomy): domain Eukaryota; kingdom Metazoa; phylum Chordata; class Amphibia; order Anura; family Ranidae; genus Lithobates; species Lithobates clamitans. The sequence continues at coordinate 629,636 of JBBGZY010000785.1, forward strand.
CGCCCCCGCCATATCCAAACTTGGTATCTCCTGGCCCCCCAAATTCCAAACTCCGTATCTTCCAACCCTGCCATATCCAAACTTGGTATCTCCCGCTCCATTCGTTAACTTGGTATTCTCTCCCCCCATACCCAAACTTTGTATCTGCCGCCCCACCCATTTCCAAACTTGGTTTCCATACATTAACTTGGTATCTCCTGCTACCCACATAATCACAAATGGCATCTTCCTCCCACATGGTATCTCCTACACGTATACACAAACGTATCTCCCACCACATCCCATATGTAAACCTGGTATCTCCTGCTCTTGTGCCATTCATAAAGTTGGTATCTCCGGCGCCCCCCGCTATATCCAAAAGTTGGTATCTTCCCCCCTCAGAGTAAGGGGCCGATCCTGACCGCTTACCATGTGTTCAGCGGTCAGCCAATGACAGCTGATCATGTGATATAAACAGAGCCGGTAATGGGCTATTTATTTTCTCATGCTTACAGCATGAGGAGAAAAAAAAGCCTCTCCTGGCTTCTGTTAGGGGGACATAAGTCCTGAACAGCTAGAGCCACTGCCGCCTCATCTGTGCCCACCAGTGCCACCTCCAGTATTGGTGCCTTTCAGTGCCACCTCATCAGTGCAGCCCATCAGTGCCCATTAGTGAAGCCTCATCCGTGCATATCAATGATGGAGGAAAATTACTTGTTTGCAAAATTTTATAACAAAATATGAAAACGTGTTTTTATTTTTTTGGTCTTATGTTGTTTGTTTTAGCAAAAAAAAAAAAAAAAAAACACAGTAGTGATTAAATAACACCAAAAGAAATCTCTATTTGTGTGAAAAAAAAAAAATGTAATTTGGGTACGGTGATGCATGAACACGCAATTGTCATTCAAAGTGTGACAGCGCTGAAAGCTGAAAATTGGCCTGGGCAGGAAGGGGGTTTAAGTGCCTCGCAGGCAAGTGATTAAAGTTGTCCCCAGAACAAAAGGTAAGGGGATATCTTTCAATGGGGGACACCTGTCTAACTTCCAGTTTCATCTCTGGGTCAGGAAGTTAAGGTATAACTAAAGGCAAAATGGGACACAGATGGCGACAAAGAAATCTGACAGGGGTTATAACCATCCCTTACTCTATCCAAAATGAAAAAAAAAAGTTTTAGCTTTAGTTCTACTTTAAGGGAAGTTTCTCTTGTGGATAACAGACAGCAAATAAATAACCTTTTAACTCTTCTACTGTATCCAAAACTAGAAAAATCTGCTTATACATACACTTTAGGGTTCATTCACTCAGGGTGTACGTAACACATGTGGAGGGCTGTCTTTATCTTTTCTTCTGAGAACACTAAGGCTGGCCATTGACTGTTCGTGTCTCAGCAGAAACCAGCTGAGATTTGAACCATGTATGGGCTGGCTGAATGTACCAAGGTGATCGATCAACTTGGGTACAACCAGCCTGCCAGATTTTGCAAGCGATCAGCACTAGCGGCTGGTATAACAACTAGCAAAAATCACTGCCTTCTCCCGGCGGGAGGAATTCCCCTTGTCCTACAGTCTTGGATCGTTGGGGGGGGGATTCCCCTGGCAACACTGTCTGTGTTGATGGGGAGCCATGTGGGGTAGGAAAGAAATGCTCTGCTCTTGCTCTGTGTATGGGCTGCCTTAAGCTGAGTTCCACCCAAAAGTGGAACTTCCACTGATCTGCTTCCTCCACCCCCTCCTTCCCCCACCACCGGGCCAATTAGAAAGCGCAGTGCGCTTCACGCATCCACGGTAGGGAACCGGCCAAAAGGCTTCACTGCCGGTTTCCCTTAACCTCCCTGGCGGTTTTCCCGAGTGTGGCTCGGGGTTAAAATTCAGGACCATTAGCGGTAACCCCGCTCCTGGTGTGGCTTTACTTACCTTGTTCCCAGGATCCTGCGATGTCCCCCGCTGTGTCTGCGGGCTCCGTCCTGCTCCGAAGCCTCTCCGTGCCAGGCTCCGTTCCCTGTGAGCGTCGCGACGCACGGGGCGGAGCCTGGCGGCAAATTCAAAAATTTGTAAAAATCATTACACATACAGTACTGTAATCTTACAGATTACAGTACTGTATGAAATGATTTCACATGCCTTTTGTCCCCAGTGCTTTGTCCAGTGCCCTGCATGCAGTTTTATTTTATATATACTGTTCTTTCTGCCTGGAAACTGGAGATTGTCCATAGCAACCAAAAAGTGTCCCTTTACGTCAAAAGTGGCTTTAGACCAGCTAGAAAGCAGCGATAGTAAATTAGAACACTTGCAGAATTGAGCGATAGTGAATCGTGGGGAAATTTATTTTATTATTATTTTTTTTTTTTAATTATTTATTTTTATTTATTATATTATAATTTATGTTTTTGTGTTTCAGACTTTATCATACCCGGGATATCTACTAGACTCTTGTTTGGACAGATTTAAGTGTGCTATTGTTAAGAATTACAGACCTACAATATAAAACGCCAAATTTCCATGCAAAATAATTGTACCGCTTTCATCACCTAAAATCCGAAAGAATCATACCGCCAGGGAGGTTAAGAAGAATGACGGCGGCAGCACCCGGCAGCCGATCCAAAAATCGTCTGGGGTGCCAACATCGTGGGCTCCCTGGACAGGAAAATGTCTATATATTAAAAGTCAGCAGCTGACTTCTAAATTTTTTTTTTTCCCCCCAGACGGAACACCGCTTTAAATGTAACTGAGTAGGTGTGAGATGGGTGGAGTTAAAGCCTCAAGGGGGTTGGTCTTAAGTTTTCTATGTGCCTAGTGTCCCTAGTTTCTGTCGGCAGCAGTACAGTATAACCCTAGGTTGCTTATTTATGGATGACAGAGAAAAAGTGATATCGGGACAAACTGACTCCTCCCCTTAATACACTGACATCAGGACACACCTACCCTCCCTATTCTCTTTCTAATAATCTGACCTCTCTCCTGCTATTCCTGACATACTGGCCTCTCCTTTTCCTAGCAGATGTTATTTTTTTGATATACAAAGTTTCTATGTAGTGTGGCTGGAGGCTATTCTATATGTGGAACTATGTATTCTGTTTCCTGGAGTGACCCTCTCTTGTATTAAGGTCGCCAGTTTGTCACCCCCTCATGGGTTGCCACATTCATTCTGATCAGCCAGCGTAAAGCAGGAAAAGAGGCTTAGCACACTACAAAGTGCAGCTTCAGGAGGGCTATGCTTTCATGCAGCAGTAATTGTATTTTATTCTGTCACATCTTCTTTTGTCAGATTCTCACACTGTTCGCTCCCTCTCTCTCTCTCATCTCGTGTATGTTAATATTCAGATCCACAGCCCGGCTTCTCTGATGGAAATATGAGAAGTGAAAGAAAGCAATTGTTAAAGGTTTAAAGATGCCTCTGGGACACTCCATTACCATTCCCCGAGATTTCAAACCGTTAAAGACAATCGGGATCTCAGAGTCGGCTTGTAAGGGATCTTGATAAAAGAGCAAGCATTATTATTCTTCCGGCAATCATGCTTTGCTCTGTGTTAGGCTTCTGTACATCGCAGGACCTCAGCTGTACACACGTTTAATATACTGAACTGAGGAGTTTATTAACAGCCTGCAAATATTTTCTTAGCTGGTGATGCTCATTCTGCAGGGGGTGAATGATGAAGTACTACTTAAAAAATCTTTTTGTGTTTGTGTGTAATTTTTATATTTGTGTTCTGTATTCAGTTCTTCTCATATCTGTACACCTCTTATGACTGGAGCAACTTCTACATTGAGACTATGGGCTTGTTTCATTGGCAATAACTATCATTGCTTAAGATAATAAAGCAATTATAAAGGAAAAATAAAAATAACAAACATGTCTATACTTACCTGCTCTGTATTGCACAGTGCAGCCCTGATCCTCCTCTGTCTATGGGGGTACTTGTGCGTGATCACTCCCGAGCCGCTCTTCTTCATCCATTGACACAGACAGCTGGACTCGGCCCCGCTCCCTTGTCACTTGACAATGGCTCCTGGTGCCCCAGTGAGACATGGCAGCACTGGATCGAATAAGGACTCAGGTAAGTATGGGGGGGGGGGGGGGTACTGATGCATAAACATTTTTTACCTTAATGCAGGGAATGCATTAAGGGAAAAAATGGGTTTTAGAACCACTTTAATAGATCACCTTTTGGAGGGGGAAAACAAGTCTGTCTTTGGTGATATTGTCTTGCAACAATTATTTTTTTACGCAGTCCATAGTCCCTTTTTCCTACTATAATCAGTGTAAGTTTTTTTTTATTGTTACCATTAGTAAGGCCCCTTATACACAGGGCGGGCTCCATTTCAAGTCGTCCTGCTCAGTAGGGAATCTGTCTGCTGTTCCTCACTGAGCAGGCGGATGGCTCATCTGTGTCTGCTCTACTTATGCAGAGCGAACACAGACACAGCTCGCTCTCCTCTGTGTAAACAGACCACTTACATCTGACTGTCATTCGATCTGCCAGGTGGATGGTTTTTAGTAGACGGGATCCGATCTCAGCAGGTGTAAATGGACTCCTGTCCATTTACACCCGCCGCTCCATAGAGGAGACTGGAGGGTCTGAATGGGTCTGCCTGAAAAACGGACAGGCAGACCCAATTGATCCGCTACTGTGAAAGGGGCCTAAAAAGTATATATTGTCCTGTTTAAAATCAAACTAAATTATGCACCACTCAGTCACTTCTTTGGTACTGGGAAAGGTAATGGAACCTAGCATTCACCTATACATTCGTTTAGCTTCTTTATACTTAAGACTTTATTTACAAAATATAGAGCTGTGGCTTATAAGGCCTCTTTTACACTGATGGACTGATTGGGTCTGCCTGTCCATTTTTCTTAGGTGGACCCGATCGGACCTTCCATAGCTCTCTATGGACCAGCGGATGTCAGCGGACACGTGTCCGCTGGCATCCAATCTAGTTCGCTGAAAACCGATCTGTTCCCCATCCGTCTGGAGGATTGGCTGACAGTCGGATGGAAATGGACAGGCGGCCCGTTTCCATCCAATCGCTCCATAGAGAACAGCGGTCTGTGTCTGTGTCTGCTCTGCATAGCAGAGCGGACATGGACCTGTCATCCGCCTCCTCAGCGGGGATCAGCAGAGGGATCCCCCGCTGAGCAGTCGGATCCTCTTGACTGAGTCCACCCTGTCTAAACAGGGCCAAACCAGTCAAATCTCTCGCTGAGTTTGATATATGAGGTCAGATTTGTTTCCAGTACACAACTTCTCCACTTTGTTGCATTAGCGTACTTCTGTTTCCATAGTAACAGTAATAATTGTAAATATATGGATGATGACCAATTTATATAACACACTTTTGCGCCGGTTTTGCAAATATGATCCGATCACTGTCTCTATATGTAGATGCATTGTAACCTTGTTGTGTATATGGATGTGAAGATTATTGTTGCTTGTATCTCTACAGGCCCTTAAAAAACGGGAATTTAATTCAAACGAGGTGGAAACATCACTGAAAAGCAAGCTCGGGAGGACAGAGAGTGAAAAAATCCAGGTGAGGACGTTTTTGTTTTGATCAGTTATGATTCCCCCAATTATCCATGGGGCAGCTGGTTAAGTGTATAGGTAGTTAAAACATTTTTATTATTATATCACTTGGTTGAGATATCTCATTTCCTTTCATGAGAGAAATATGGAAGTTGCCATTTCCAATATCCTTAAGAGGCTTGGTTTTCTATGATGATCCTCTGGCATCAGTGTTCTGTGATGGTGACTCTGCAGATCGGAATGACCAGACAATCCCAGCACTCCCAGTCTCCATGCATTGTGTCAGTTGTTAAAGTATTAAACCCAGAGGATTAGACAGGCACATATTTCTTTTCTTGCCTATTAAGGGACCCAAGAAGTCCTAAATTGTGTTACACTCCTGCCTGCAAGAGCATTGGACACTGTCAAACAAAAAAAAAAACTGTAGGGCAGTCCAGGATAACCCCTCCTACTACCAGGAGGTCTCAGTTTTTGCTAGTGTCCTAAGAGGATGGACATCTTTCTTTAGCCCCACTGCATTAACCATTTGACCTCCGGAAGATTTATCCCCATTTATGACCAGCCCATTTTATGCGATACGGCACTGCGTTATCTTAACCTGCAATTGCACGTCATGCAATGCTGTACCTCCCCCCCCCCCCCTCCCCAAATAAAGCAGGTTTTGTTTTTTTGTGGTATTTGATCACCACTGCATTTTTTTAATGCGCTGACGGGACAGAGCATTGCCTTGTTTACATAGGCCTTGACTCTGTCCTGTGTGTCTTTTGGACAATCAGCGGGTGCCGGTGGTCATCCATTGGCTGGCACCTGCTGGTCGGCATCTGCTGTGTTTAATCACAGCATGGCTGGGTCACCGGCAGCATGCGTACGCTCCCCCTACCTGGGAGTCCTGGATCACGTACCTAGCATGTGATCTGGCTCAGCAGAGCCACCTTGCCACCGTATATATTAGTGATATGGTGGGCAAGCTGTTAAAAATGAAACTTATTATTATTTTACTAGCATTTTTTTTTCAGTCTAGACTCTTCTCTGCAATGCTGCTGGAGGCTTCCCCTCCATGTGGCAGCTATACAGCATCTTCCTCAGCCTGGGTCTTAGACCGTACAACATTCAGGCCCCACTGGACTAAATGTTGCAGGAATTGCCTGGAAGTGACTCTCAGGCGTTGGGTTTCTGCTTGGCCAATTTAACTGGAGTCTGAAAACTGCACCATGGATTGTTTTTTTTAGGTTCGGAGCTGCTGCTATTGCCTCGGCGCTTGACTTTGAGGTCTCACTTGCAGAGTAGGCCAGTCTAGAGAACATTAAGAGCTCCTTCAATTTGATCGGTCGCCTAGTGTCATTATTCCTTATTTTCCTTTTGCTATGTTGTGGAAGGGTTAAATGCTGTGTGACTAAGCTCTGGTGTCATCCGCTGGATGGAGTGCCATGCTTGTATGGTCTGTGCACTCCTGTCATACAGCACCAAGGAAGCATCTCTCACTGTTGTTCCTGCTTGCAAGGAGTCATTTGGAGCATCAATTTTTCATCTGTTTCTGCTGCTAGTGACTTTGGTTACCTGTAGTCATCCAAGCCCATGGTCATTGACCCACATCTGCTACCAGCTCTTCTGGTTTTTGGAGTACTGGAGGCCTTGCCTCTTACTCTTGAGCCTATATGTTGCTTACCCATGCTGTGGCCACAACAGCTCTGATTCTTAACAAGGGTGGGGAGACAGTCTCCTATGTGAAGACTGTTGGGGGCTGCTTGCAGTGTACCTACTATTGGTGCCAATGTTTGTCTGCAGCCTGGAGTGATGTTGTTCTTGGTGTCAGAGTCTCTCCCCTCTTTGAAGTCCCCTTTGGGTCCATTGTATGATGGCTGGGTTCTGTGCCTTCTCGCTGAAGGTTTTTACCATTGTCATAGAAGATTTTATGACCCAGGTTACCCAGCTGCATATGCTCCAGCACATTATATGTCACATTCTATGTCTGATTTGCACATGGCCTAAGCAGCTTTTAAACCATTGGCCACAGAGACTGTCTGTCTGATTTTGAGTCACTTTAGTATTTGATTTATGACCTCCTCAGGAGGCCTATTGTTGGGTGCTACGCATCTAGAAGGGAAGAGCCGAGCCTGTGACATCACCCAGCTGCCTCTGTTGTCTGACAGTGGTGAGCTGGCTGATGTATATTGCTAAGCACTTTTTATGTTTTTATCTTGTAAGTGTATGTTAATAGGGTAATAAGAATAAAGTTTAAAAAAAATGTAAAGCACTATGTATTTGTCACTCCATTGCATGTAACCTATATGTGTGGGAGTTGAGTGCACCGAGTGCTGGAGCAAGAAAGAGTGTGTTACTGACAAGATCATAAAGTATAAATAAAGAAGCCGGGAAAAAAAAAAGAAAATTAGTGCAGCCATCACATCGAACATTTTGGTCTTGGCTTTAGCATAACACTAAATACCGGTATTTGAACTTGATACAGAAATATACAGTGAGGACGGAAAGTATTCAGACCCCCTTAAATGTTTTCTCTTTGTTATATTACAGCCATTTGCTAAAATCATTTAAGTTCATTTTTTTTTGCTCATTAATGTACACACAGCACAGCGCCCCATATTGACAAAAAAACACAGAATTGTTGACATTTTTGCAGATTTATTAAAAAAGAAAAACTGTAATATCACATGGTCCTAAGTATTCAGACCCTTTGCTGTGACACTCATATATTTAACTCAGGTGCTGTGCATTTCTTCTGATCATCCTTGCTTGGGGTCATTGTCTTGTTGGAAGGTAAACCCTCGGCCCAGTCTGAGGTCCTGAGCACTCTGAAGAAGGTTTTCGTCCAGGATATCCCTGTATCCCTGTACTCTTTCCCACGATTGCAACCAGTCGTCCTGTCCCTGCAGCTGAAAAACACCCCCACAGCATGATGCTGCCACCACCATGCTTCACTGTTGGGACTGTATTGGACAGGTGATGAGCGGTACCTGGTTTTCTCCACACATACCGCTTAGAATTATGGTCAGAAAGTTCTATCTTGGTCTCATCAGACCAGAGAATCTTATTTCTCACCATCTTGGAGTCCTTCAGGTGTTTTTTAGCAAACTCCTTGTGGGTTTTCATGTGTCTTGCACTGAGGAGAGGCTTCCGTCGGGCCACTCTGCCATAAAGCCCCGACTGGCGGAGGGCTGCAGTGATGGTTGACTTTCTACAACTTTCTCCCATCTCACGACTGCATCTCTGGAGCTCAGCCATAGTGATCTTTGGGTTCTTCTTTACCTCTCACCAAGGCTCTTCTCCCCCGATAGCTCAGTTTGGCCGGACGGCCAGCTCTAGGAAGGTCTTCCATTTAAGGATTATGGAGGCCACTGTGCTCTTAGGAACCTTAAGTGCAGCAGAATTTTTTTTTTGCAACCTTGGCCAGATCTGTGCCTTGCCACAATTCTGTCTCTGAGCTCTTCAGGCAGTTCCTTTGACCTCATGATTCTCATTTGCTCTGACATGCACTGTGAGCTGTAAGGTCTTATATAGACAGGTGTGTGGCTTTTCTAATCAAGTCCAATCAGTATAATCAAACACAGCTGGACTCAAATGAAGGTGTAGAACCATCTCAAGGATGATCAGAAGAAATGGACAGCACCTGAGTTAAATATATGCGTGTCACAGCAAAGGGTCTGAATACTTAGGACCATGTGATATTTCAGTTTTTCTTTTTTAATAAATCTGCAAAAATTTCAACAATTCTGTGTGTACATTAATGAGGAAAAAAATGAACTGAAATGATTTTAGCAAATGGCTGCAATATAACAAAGAGTGAAAAATGTAAGGGGGTCTGAATACTTTCCATCCCCGCTGTATATGTACTGTTCAGCAGCAATGACACCGATTTGTGAGGAGCAGGCAGAGTATAGTGACAGTAGGAAGAATTCTAAAAAAAAAAAAAACCACATGATGTAGTTACAAGGTCACTGAGTTTCTTGGTCATCAGAAAAATTAATTTGTTCTGTCCGAAAAGCTATTGCAATCCAGCCAGACGTAGCAGGTCCAAATGGTCATCCATCTAATACTAGTAATTCATTATTGCAGACACTAAAGCAGTGGTTCTCAACTCCGGTCCTCAGGACCCACTAACAGGCCAGGTTTTATGTATTACCTTGGGGAGATGCAGACTAGAATACTGCAATCACTAAGCAGCAAATGATATCACCTGTGATGCATTTCCGTTATCTTGCAAACCTGGCCTGTTAGTGGGTCCTGAGGACAGGAGTTGAGAACCACTGCACTAAAGGGTTGTTTATTTAGATAAGGTGGGAAAATGCACACAAAAGTTTAAAGCAGCAGCCAAGTCACAAATACTAGGAGTAGACCTCAAGTCTTTTGAAATTTTTCTTCTTTTCTTCTTTTACAGTTTTGACATGGATAGTTTGCTCTGACTATAGCTGGCCCTTCCTTTCCATAGTGCATGGCCCTGTAAAATAGTAAGAGGTGTTTTCTTCTACTTGCAGCTGGAGGCGGAGTTGGAGAGATATCGGAGGCGGTTGGATCAGACGGAGGGAGGTCGGGAAACTCTGCTCTGCCAGGTAAAATGTGTGCTCAAGAGAGAAACCTTTGATGGTGATCTCAGTTCTAGTCCTTTCACTTAGACACGCTCATTAAACATATAGGTCCATATGATGTGATATTTTTCTCTTCCATTGAGGAACACCGGAAGTCCCAACTTTTTGTTGGTTGGACTGCTGCCTACAGGAGTGCTAAACACTGGCAAACCCAAAAATGTAGACTAGCTAGGATAATCCCCCTCTTCTATCAACACGCCTAACGTCCTAGGAGGCTGGACATTTTTTTTTCTTTTTTCTGTTGTATTAAGCCTCGTACACATGGTACGATTGTTGGCCAGTCGAGCATCTTGAGTTTTGTCAAAAGGGCGTGTGCCAGGACCTTGTCTTGCATACTAACGGTACACAATTGTCGTGCAGCAAACACGAATGTAGTGACGTACTACGAGACATTTTTAGCTATTGAGTGAAACCCTTTGGGCCCCCCATCTGCTAGTTTCGTGTTTGGTGAGCATTAATTCCGAGCATGCGTGTTTGTACTTTCGCTTTTTGTGTGTGACGGACTTGTGTACTGACCATATAAAAATCAGACAACAGTCTGTTGTCCGCTGAAAATTTACTAGCCTGCCATCCAACTTTTGTTGGCCGAAAGTTGGACAACAATTGTCAAAAGGACCGTACTTATGGTCAGATTTTAGGACAACAGTCTGTCAACATACAATCCCCTGCCAACAATTGCATCGTGTGTACGAGGCTTAAGGCTACATTCACAGTCATGATTTGGGCTGGCGTGAATTGTTGCAGCAGGAATCTTGCTGTGGCTAGGTGAAGTCACTGGCCCCATTCATTATGGCAGGTCACCAGTGGCCGCAGCTATACACGGTTCTCTGCACAGCCAGCGTATGATTGCAGTGATCACGTCCAGCATATATGTATGTGTGCAATAGTCCAGTAACAAAACATCACAGGGGAGATTTACAAAAACTGGTGCACACAGAATATGCTGCAGCTGTGCATAGTAAACAGTCGGCGTCAAGGTCTTATTGTCAAAGCTTAATTGAACAAGCTGAAGTTAGAAGCTGATTGGCTACCATGCACAGCTGCACCAGAGTCTGTGTGCTCCAGTATGAACCTACCCCCCATGGCCCCTCTCTTTTACATTGCTCCAAATTTCTAAAAAGACCAGCGCCCAAGTCAAAACTTGAGGTCGCTCTGTGAAGGATTCTACTGTGGGCCCATAACATGATGACACACTTCTCTATGAGGTGACTCCTGGGCTCACAGGATGTGGGCTGAATAATCCTAAATGTCATTCAAACCTGAAACCTGAAAGCAAGGGGTGTTGAACCCCTGCAGGATAGAATCAGGGAGAAGGTTAGTATTGCAGCCAGAGCAGATATTTTTATAGAACGTGAGCATAAATAACTTTTTTACATCTAAGCTTTTTACTTGTATATTCCTGTAAATGTGTTGGAGATTTCTTTCTGGATTTTATAAAATGCAGGTCCATGTAAATTGAGTGGACTTTCTAACTTAGCACAGTTTCAGCACATGTGGTTGGTAGATTCTTGACGTGTTTCACACATAAGCTTACATCACCTCTGCCGGGTTAGCCCCCCCATATCAAAATTTTTGAAAAAATCGTATGCAGTTTGTTAGATCTTTGTTAGATCAGGTTAGATCAACCGTTGTTTGCGTTAGATCTCACGCAGAAGAAGCAATATTAACAGTTATTTGCTGGGGGGGGCTAACCCGTCATCAGCCCCCCCCCCCTTATCAAATAATTGAGCAAACCGTTAGACTATTTTGAAAGCAATATGTTAGATCCGGTAAGATCAAGTATTTTTAACGTCAGATCTCACATAATTAGAGACTTATTAAGTGATTAATGAGGGGGGGGGCTGGCCAAAAATCATTCAGGCTAATAGATATTCGTTAGATCTGGTAAGATCAAGTGGTTTTAACTTTAGATCTCACATAATTTCAGAGATATTCCATAAAGAATAGAGATATTAGGTGGTACAGAAGGTACATCCATCTTCAACCGTTCCTGGATGGTCTCTGGAACCTTCTTTGCATGGTTCTTTAGCGGGTGCCTGTAGTCTCTCCTCACACCTCCGTTCACCTTCCTGCCTCATGGTGATCTCTCCTCAGACCAACAAGCTTAAGTCTTTAGCTAGCCCCCCTTCTTGCAAAGCAGGCTGGGCTTGGTAGTTCCACCCGCTGTAGAAATCAATGGGGCTGTTTTGTGGGCCGTGGTCCTCTGCTGCTGCTTGATTGGCTCCCTCTCCCTGCCAATAGGGACACAGGAAGAGGAGAGGGAGGGGGAGAAATCCCCCACAGGGACTGACAGGCGTGCTCTCCCTCAGTGAGTGCCTGTGTCAGTGTCTATTCAGTCCGGCGGTCGCTGGCTGGAGGTGCGGACCATGGGTGATAGAGTAGCCCCCGCTACACACTCCCCCCACCAAAGAACCTTTGGTCCGCCAAAGGAGGTAAAGAGTCTATGACCTGTTACATGCTTTTGATATACACACGGAAAAAAAAAACAGGTTAGTGTGCACAGGAAACCATACAATTTACATCTGCATAAAACCCTGGCAGAGGAACATCCCACCAATTAGCATAGGAGGGGAGGTTAACTGGAATGGCCCAGCTAGATGTGCCAGGGGCTGAGTGTCAGAAACCAAGAAATCAGGCCGAAACAGAAGTACAGTTAAATCACACTTGTTTAATAATAAAAGTAAAAAAGAACAAACGTAGTCAAAACATCGCCAAAGTTCAGTAACCGGAACGGATAGTCAGCCAAGCCAGACGTCAGGGATCAATGTAGTGGAACAGCAAGCAGGATCTGGAGCCAGAAGGGATGTCAGCAAAGCAAGTCTTGAACAGGATCGCAGGAGATTGTTTCTGTGATGTTGACCAAGGCGAAGGCAGAGATCCTCTGGGCTGGACGGCTTAAGTAGGCAGGACTGACGAGCAGGATATCATCAACAGCTGAGTAACTGTGGAGAGATAGGAGCTGGCAATTATCCGACAGCTGAGTGGCCAGCTCAGAGAAGGAAGGGCTGAGCCCAGCCTTGACAATGAGTTGGGATTGTCCACCACCAAATCTGCGCTGGAAGGGTCAGTTTCTTCAAGAAAACTTTTTGCAATGAGAACGACCTCCTCAGAGCTTTCACCCAAAGTATCATATGTTAGTCTTTTGGGCGGGTGAATAACCCTTCGCTCTTGCTGTTCTTTAGGTTCTGGGGTTACAGGCACACTGGTCTCTTCTTCTTCCTGCATATCAGCTTCAGCTTCCTCAATGAAGGATGGAAAGTCTTAGGGGTCTCTTGTCAGCAGGGAAGATTGAGGGTCTTCCAACTCTTCAAAAGGTGGACTTTGAGGTACAAACTCAGGAGCCTCTGGCCTGAGAGTCACCTCAGTCACCTTGCGAGGAGAAGAAAGGGGGTGGGTGGCAGGCCCTGGCATTTGCGATGGCCACAGACAATCTTTCTCTTCATCCTCGCTGTTTTTCATCTTCAGCAAGGGGTACAGAGTGAGATCTTGTCACTGGCCGGGATCTTTGAGAGGCCGTGGGTGTGGACTGTAAATCTGGCTGTGGTGGCACATGAACTGCTTCTGACAGAGGCAACAAATGATTGTGATGTTAAGTCTTCAGCAGACCTGTGCTTCCCTCTGGCCAGATTTGATATACTGGATGTCTGGGCAGATGCTTGCAAATGACATAGGTTAGCCAACTTGTGCTTTCCAGGGACACCCAGGTTTCTGAGCCTAAGGTCAAAGTTTATTTTGTTTCTCTGTCCTCAGGCATATGAGGCAGCTGGAGCCTTATCAAAGGTGGTTTTCAGACGTCTCTGCAGGCGATCCACATACCCTCTGTGGAAAGTTGCTAAGGTATGGTCGAGGGATGTGCCGAAGGCCAAGTCTACTGGCAGCCGGGCCTAAGGTCCGAACATCAAACTACAGGGAGAGTAACCTGTGGCATCATTGGCGGTGCTGTTATAAGCATGCACAATAGCCACTATATGTTTGCTCCAGTGCTGCTTTTGTTCTGAACTTAGAGTTCCAAGTATATCCAGGAGGGTTCAGTTGAATCTCTCTGGTTGAGGATCTCCTTGAGGATGATACGGGGTGGTTTTAGACTTCCTGATGCCCAACAGGTCTGAAAGTCTCTTGATGAGACTACTCTTGAAATCTCTCCCTTGATCAGAGTGGATGCGTTGGGACAGACCATAGTGCACAAAGGATTTATCCGTGAAGATCTTGGCCACCATGGATGCTTGTTGGTCCCTCCTGGAAAACGCCTGGGCATACCGAGTGAAATGGTCAGTCACTATCAGGATATTTCCCTGCCCACTCAGATCAGGCTCCAAGCACAGAATGTCAATGCACACCAGCTCCATGGGTCCTTGACTCTGAAGATGGTCCATTGGAGCAGCTCGTGAGGCAAAGTCTTCCTTTGGATACATCTGATGCAGGAGCGGCAATAGTCCTCAACTTCAGCCTGCATGCAGGGCCAGTAGAACCAGTCCCTCACCAGGAGAAAAGTCCTCTTGGGCCCTAGGTGGCCATGGTTGTCATGTAGGTGTCAGGGCTGGGCTCAGCCCTTCCTTCTCTGAGCTGGCCGCTCAGCTGTCAGCTAATTGCCAGCTCCCATTTCTCTCCACAGTTACCCAGCAAGTCGTCCAGCTCACTTGATCTCTGCCTTCAACTTTGTCAACAACACAGAGTCTTTCTCCTGCGTTCCTGTTGAAGACTTGCTAGGCTGACGTTCCTTCTGGCTCCTGATCCTGCTTGCTGTACTACTACGTTTATCTCTGGCTCTCTGACATTTGCTTGGCTGACTACCCGATCTGGTTACTGAACACTGGCTTGTTTTGACTACGCTTACTCGGTTAATACGCTTACTCATTATTATTATTATTATTATTATTATTATTAATAAACGAGTGTTATTTAACTATACTTCTGTCTCGGTCTGATTCATGGTTCCTGACAGTAGGGCAGTTAATACTGTCTCCATATGTTTTTAAGGTAGGAATAACTGCCATTTTTCTTCAGAATCGTCAGAGGGGCCCCTTCGGTAGACCAACACTCTGTGCACTTGAAACCGATCCCACTCTCAGTGCAGCAGATGGGTTTCCTTTCGGTAGTCAGTGAGGAGCAAGTCAGGGCACTGGCTCTCCAAGGCCTTGAATGCCAAGCTACAGGGAGGGTCCTCCAACTGGTCCTTCCGCAGGTCTTTGACAGCTTGGACAGACCTTCATCCCCGACTTGGGCGACATTGCAATAACATCTGGGGACACCAACGGCTGACACTCCAACCTCTTCGGTCCTGGATCCTACTCCAGGTTGATGTTCTGCTCCTTGACATAAGGCTTGTACCCTTCAGGTGTCAGTTGGGCCTATTCTTCTGGAGGGTCTCTGGAACAATGGGGCCTTCTTGACAAAGCATCAGCGTCTTGTTTCCTGACCCCAGTCGATACTTCAGGCTGAAAATAAACCCTGGTAGAGCAGTCAAACATCTGTGACCCGTGGCGTCCAACTTGGTGGAAGTGAGGATGTAGGTGAGAGCATTGTTGTCGGTCTTGATCACGATCTCCGCTCCATACAGTTAATCCCTCAGCTTATCCACCCACTTCAAGGCTAGGAACTCAAGTTTGTGCATGGGATAGTTCTTCTCAGCGGGGGCCAAGTTCCGACTCACGTAGGCAACAGGCCGTAGATGGCAGTCATGCTCTTGATATAGCACCCCACCTAACCCATCTCGACTGGCTTCAAAGTGTAGCTCGTATGGCTTGGTTGGATCTTCATAGGCCACGACTGGAGCGGTTGATAGGCTTCACTTCAGCTGCCTAAAACCTCTTCACACTTCAGAGTCAATTGTTCCTGAATGAACTCTCTGGGTTTTCTGGGCCCTCCAGCTGGTCTGACAGGCTTCGCCAAATCAGGGTCAGCGTCTTAGCGAATCCCTTGACAAATCTTCTGCAATAAGACCAGAATCCCAGAAATGACCTAAGCTCAGTCACATTGGTAAGCCTCGGCCAGGAGGTCAGTGGCCACTTCATCAGCAGACACAATGTGACCAAGGTAGTTGACCGAGGGTTGATAAAACTGGCACTTTTCCAGACACCGCTTCAACCCCCTCATCATGGAGTCTCTTAAGGACCTTCTGCAGAAACTCTTTGTGCTCTTCCAGGGTCTGGCTGAAAACGATGATGTCATCTAAGTACACCAACACCTCGATCAGTTTCATGTCACCCATGGTCTTCTCCATTAGCCTTTGGAAGGTGGCTGGGGCACCAGACAGGCCTTGATGCATATGGTCAAATACAAACATCCCCTGTGGGGTAATGAAAATGGTCTTCTCCCGATCCTCAGGGTGCATGGGGATTTGGTAATACCCACTCTTCAAATCCAGCATGCTGAACCACTTCGCTCCTGACAGGCTCTGCAAGGCATCTTATATCCTTGGGGTGCTATATTGGTCGGGAATGGTCCTTCAGTTCAGCGTCCGGTAGTCAATACCCAGCCTCAGTGACCCATTCTTCTTCCGTACCACCACTATTGGGGAAGCGTATAGACTCTGGGACTCTTGGATAATACCTGCCCTCTTCAACTCAGCCAGTTGTTCATGCAGATCCTCCAGGTACCCTAAAGGAATCCATCAAACTTATTCCCTGAACGGCTTATGCACTCGAAGAGATGGATCTGGTATTGGGCACTTTTTGTACACCCCACATCAAATTCACTCTTGGAGAGTCTTGGCCCTTTCCTACCATTCAGGCAAAAGGGGAGTATTTTTCGGATAGAGCTCCTCCACAGAGATCCCATCCTTTGCTCCCCCCTTCCAAATCAGACGGCGGGACTGGGGTGGCCAGATTCACTTGTCCCAGCAACATCTGAGCCAGCATCTTCACTGGCGAGGCTGTTATGTTGCGGTCACTAACCAAGATCTTCCAGTGACTTCTTTGCAACCCTTTGGTTGAAACCACCTCGGGAATTATCTCCACTCCCATGTCTTCTCTCTGTCCGTCTGATTAAAGGACAATGAAAGGGCCTGCTTGCTTCCAATTTAGCTTGACAGATGCTCGTAACTAGACCACTTTACCAGGCTGTAACACCTTCTCAACCTTGTCCAAGCGCCAGATCTTTCCCTTCTGTTTTTGTACCAGGTGCCGGTAGGCTTGTCTCAGCATGGGGTGCAAACTTGTAGTTGAAGTGCCCGGCTCCAGAACAAGAGGTGTCAACAGCCTTCTGACAAGATCAGTATTGGTCCCTATGATGACAGAACTCTTATTGGCCCCTGGTGGGCGAGGACAGACCACTGCCTGAGTTTCAAAAGTCTCGGCTTTCCCAGCCATGGAGGGATCGAAGGTCAGCTTGACTGGTAGATTGCCATCATAGGGGAAGTTCTGAGTCACAATGCCCCGTACCTGCAACTCTTCCAACTTCTGCAAAGGCAGGTGCTTGAGGTGCCTGTCATAGAAGTCTCTGTAGAGAAGGGTCACTTAAGCTCCAATATTCAGAAGGGCCTTGGTGTAGACTACCTTTACTTGGATAGGAACAACAGGAGAAGGTCGCACCAGCTTGTCAGGGAGCATGGAGGAAGTGGTGGCCCTGGCCTGTTCGGTGGTTTGTATCCGCGCTCCTCTCTGCGAGGTTCTGATTGGGCTTAAGTCTGCGCTAAGTTCTGGGAGTCTGGGGTGCATTGACTCTCCGACACCAGGCAGCATTTGTCAAAAGAAACAGGACACTGGGTTGCTTGGAGGCAACAACGGGGGGGGGGGGCCCTCTGCAAGGATTTGGACTTTCGCTGCTGTCTCTTCGTGTCATTGGTTTTGAGCCAGCTACTGTAGATGGGCACCCGGTTGGCTCCTTCAAATATCCATAATATCCCTGTAATTATGGATAATTAAACATTAAAATCACTTGATCTTACCGGATCTAATGAATATCAATTAGCTGGGGTGATTTTTTTTGGCCAGAAAATTTGATAAGTGGGGGCCAGCCCCCCTCATTAATCACTTAATAAGTCTCTAATTATGTGAGATCTAATCTCATCCTTATGTACTACCACCTAATATCTCTCTTACATTAAAACCACTTGATCTTACTGGATCTAACGAATATCTATTAGCCTAGATGATTTTTGGCCAGAAAATTGCATGTGGGGGGGCTAACCCTTCCACATGTACCACCTAATATCTCTATTTTGATGTGGAATATTTCTGAAATGATGTGAGATCTAACGTTAAAAACACTTGATCTTACCGGATCTAACGAATATCTATTAGCCTCAATGATTTTTGGCCAGAAAATTTTATAAGGGGGGCCAGCCCCCCCTCATTAATCACTTAATAAGTCTCTAATTATGTGAGATCTAACGTTAAAAACACTTGATCTTACCGGATCTAACAAATTGCTTCCAAAATAGCTAACTGTTTGCTTAATTTTTTGATAAGGGGGGCTGATGACAGGTTAGCCCCCCAGCAAATAACTGTTAATATTGCTTCTTCTGTGTGAGATCTAACGCAAACAACGGTTGATCTAACCTGATCTAACAAAGATCTAACAAACTGCATAAGATTTTTTCAAACATTTTGATATGGGGGGGGGGGGGGGCGCTAACCCGGCAGAGGTGCTTACATCTGCTTCTTCAGAAGTCCTGTGGAAAGGATGTTTCAAAAAAACATTACAAAATACATGAATCAAACCTAATGAAGCCAGTAATCATTTCACTTCTATTTACAAATAGTGATAGTTACAAATGGGGATGAGCTCAGGCACGTCCAGATATGAGTCTGAGCCCGCCTGAGCTATTCCACCAGGAACCTGTCAAAGTCAACAGTCGGTCATAGGCAGCAGAGGCTTTCCTTGCTCTGCAGCTGCACGTACACAAGTGGCCCGAACACCCCTGAGTTCATCCCTACTTTCAAATAACGCCACCTGAAAGCAACAGAGAGATAGCTATAATATCTATCTATCTATCTTTCTATCTATCTATCTATCTATCTATCTATCTATCTATCTATCTATCTATCTATCTATCTATCTATCTATCTATCTATCTATCTATCTATCTATCTATCTATCTATTATAATATGGGAAGACAACAGGGTATATATATATATATATATATATATATATATATATATATATATATATATATATATATATATATATATATATATAAAATAAAGGACACAAGATGATGA
The DNA here is from genome assembly GCA_037952925.1 of Lithobates clamitans. Lineage (NCBI taxonomy): Eukaryota > Metazoa > Chordata > Amphibia > Anura > Ranidae > Lithobates > Lithobates clamitans. Next base: position 648,899 of record JBBGZY010000785.1, read on the forward strand.
TCGTTCTCTGTACCACAAAGTTGATAGTACTCTAAATATCCAGAAGTGCAATGCTATATCTATAGGAATATTGTTTAAAACCCAGAAAGAAATCTGTATTATGTCTATTAATACAAGGAATTTAGGATGGATCCATATTGTGAAGGGATAACTGTCACATCTGAAGAAAGAATAAGTTCTGCATATCTGTAACTAAAATAAAAGCACACCTTGATCATACAGTGGGTAATAGAATTGTTGCCTTTGTTGTGGCTGATGGAAGGAGGTTCCCATTTAACATTTAAAATACATGGCCCTGTCCATTGGCCCCTCAATGCGGCAAAGTCGGCCTGTACCTTCTAGCTGAGAAACTGCCCCAAAGAATAATATTTCCACCTCCGTGCATGACTGGATGGTGTTCTTAGGGTCATAGTCAGCATTTTTCTTCCTCCAAACACGGCGAGTCGAGTTAATGGCAAAGAGCTCAATTTTGGTCTCATCTGACCACAGCACTTTCTCCCAATCCTTCTCTGAATCATTTATATGTTCATTGGCAAACTTCAGACAGACCTGTACATGTGCCTTCTTGAGAAGGGGGACCTTGCGGGCGCTGCAAGATTTCAATCAATGGCGGTATATTGTGTTTTCAAATCATTGATTTGTTTGGGGACTGTGGTCCCAACTGCCTTGAGATCATTCACTAGCTTCTCCTGTGTAGTTTTGGGCTCATCTTTACCCCATGAGGCAAAATCTTGCATGGAGCTCCAGCCCAAGGGTGATTATTTTGTATTTCTTCCATTTGCGAATAATCACTCCAACAGTTGTCTCCTTCTCACCAAGCTCCTTGGTGATGGTCTTTTAGCCCATTCCAGCCTTGTGCAGGGTACTCACTGAATTGCAACTTAATTTATAACATTTTATATCATGTGTTTTTTTCTGGATTTTTGATTGACATTCTGTCTCTGTCATTTAAAATACACCAAAAATGATGGACCCTTCATTTCTTTGCAAGTGGGCAAATTTAAAAAATCTTCACGGGGTCAAATAATAATTTTCCTCACTGTATATGTATGAAACAAGCATGTCCAGAGGCAGGATCTTTCCAAGCTTCCAAACATTCCAATAAAATGATCAACAAGGTACCTTATAACGTGATATTCCAGATACTTCAAGCTCTCCAGATACAGTGTGAGGGAAGAAGGTACTAATCAGATGAAAGCCAGCACCTCGGAGTGCTCTTACAAAGAAAATCCTTTATTGGCTACATGTGTAAAAGTACAATACAGACGATCGACTGTATTGTGCTTTCTATATATGTAGCCATTAAAAGACTTTCTTTGCAAGAGCCCTCCGAGGTGCTGGCTTTCATCTGATGAGTACCTATCATGTTGTGATTTGAATGTCCCAGCCAGAGCACCGGTCTCCAACTCCTGGATGCAAGATTTAGCAGTCAAGCTTGAGTAAAATTTCTAGATTTTTGAGTGAAGATGCCCTGTGCCAGCATGGTCCTACCTTATAAAATCTCCTGTCCAAAGGAGATGTATCCACACTAAATCAGTTACAATAATGATGAGACTGGATGTAATCGAGCAAACTGTTCATTAAAGGGTAACTCCACTTTTGTGAGGGAAAAAATAGCTAATACAATAGAATTGCGACACTGTCATATTGTAAATAAAAAGATTACAGGGAAATTACCTTTCTTTTTCAATCTATATCACTGTGATTTTCAGAAAAATGCAATATGGCAACTGGGAGGTTTTATAGACAGTTGGTGTATAGAACTCGCCCCCAGATATGTAATTTCCTGTTTTGTGTGATTGGCTCACTAATTTTCTCAGAAGTCTGCAGTAAAATACAAGTCAAATTTTGGGCATCCCCTGCAACAAAAGTTGCATTTTTGATGAGATACTCCCAAAGGAAAATCACATCTAAAGGGAGGCAGACCCTGACACTTTACTCATTAGAACCCTGCAGGTGCAGCAGCTTATTGATAATAAAATCAGTCCCATTAGATTCATTCTGAACATGGACACAGACAAACAAACTGCTATTTCTTCAGTATAACAAAAGGTAGGAATCTGCAACAAAGTTTATTAAAATCCTTGTGATGTACATAGATCACCCAGAGGGGGCATGCTTTTTTTTTTCTCAACAAAAGTGGAGTTACTCTTTAAGGTAAAAATTATGTTGCCCAGGACATGCCTATGTGGAGAAGAGCAGACAACAAAAAGCAGGTGCCCACAGGGAATGATCCAGGGCAACCGCTGCCTGCATTTATGTATCTCCTCCTTTGCCTCAATGTCCTGGCAGCAGGTGACCGTATCGCGAAGCACAAGCCAGTGCCTACTGATGACATGAGAGATTCCTTGTGACACCTAAAAAGTCCCCTAAAATATGTATATGAATTCTTATCTGTTGTAATCAAGTCTGAGCTAGTGGGATGGGTGGGGAGAGATCAGCCTATCCTTAAAACTAATGGGGCCCTCTGCATGATTGGCAGGAGCCTGTTATGTGATATTTACTATTTTATCCTTTTCTTCTTCTATGGAAAAATCCGGAACCACTTGCAGAGATTTCCCAGAGAAGCAAGTGCAAAGTTAGGCTGGGTTCACACTGGTACAGCACGACAGTCGTACCACTTTGTATCCGACTTTGCCCTGCGACTTGAAGTACGACATGCGTCTGACTTCAATGAACAGAGATCCCACTTTGACCCTTGACAATACCAGGCACTGTGTCTGGTATGAATCTTTAGGGTTAACTCCACGCCAAATTTAATTAAAAAAAAAAAAAAACAGTATGGGTTCCCCCTCCAAGAGCATACGAGGCCCTTCGGTCTGGTATGGATTTTAAGGGGAGCCCCCCACGCCAAAAAAATGGTGTACCTTGTCGCATGCCCTCAAAATGGGGGGGTGAGTGCTTTGGCACGGGGGCCCCAAAGCACCTCGTCCCTATGTTGACGAGGACAAGGGCCTCTTCCTGACAACCCTGGCAGTTGGTTGTCTGGGTCTGCGGGCAGGGGGCTTATCGGAATCTGGAAGCCCCCTTTAACAAGGGGGTCCCCAGATAACGGCCCCCCACCCCATGTGAATGAGTATGGGGTACATTGTAAACCTACCCATTCACCTGAAAATTTTTTTTAAAAATAAAACACAGCACACAGGGTGTTTTAAATTCCCAATCCCCCCCCCCCCCCCCCCAATACAGCACACAGGGTGTTAAAGGAATTTATTATGGCAGCTCCAGCGTCTCTTCCGACTTCTTCTCCCCTCTCCGGGTCTTCTCCGCTGATGTCTTCTAGCTCTCTCCAGTTCTTCTCCCCCTCTCCAGTTCTTCTCCCCTCTCCAGGTCTTCCTTGCTCTCTCTCCGGTTCTTCTCCCTCTGTCCGCTGTCTTCTGCCTCTGCTGGGTCTTCTCCGCTATCTTCTCGCTATTTTGCTGGGTCTTCTCAGTTTTTGTCTTCCTCTGTTCTTCTTTCGATGTTGACTCAACGCTCTCTCCCGCTCTAATGCCGGGTGTGCAGTGTGCCACTACTTATAGAGGTATGGGGCGGTGTCACTGGAGACCCGCCCCTTATGAAGTCACCACCCATCATGCCCCGGGCGGTGACGTCATAAGGGGCGGGACCTCCGGATGACTTCACACGGTGACCCAGCCCCATGCCAATATAAGTAGTGGCACACCGCGCACCCCGCATTAGAGCGTGAGAAAGCATTGTGTCAACATCAGAAAAAGAGCAGAGGGAGAAGACAGCGGAGAAGATCCAGCAAAAGAGCGAGAAGGTAGCAGAGAAGACCCAGCAGAGGTGGAAGACTGCGGATAGAGGGAGAAGAACCAGAGAGAGAAAGGAGAAGACCCAGAGAGGGCTAGAAGACATCAGCGGAGAAGAAGTCGGAAGAGACGCCGGAGCTGCCTTAATAAATTACTTTAACACAATGTGTGCTGTGTTTTTTGTTTTTGAAACTTTTTTTCAGGTGAATGCCCCAAAGCACCCACCCCCAATGTTAAGGGCATGCGGCCTGGTACGGTTCGGGGGTGGGGGGGGGGGTGTGAGCGCTCGCTCATCTCCACCCCCTTTCCTGACCTGCCAGGCTGTGTGCTCGGATAAGGGTCTGGTATGGATTCTGGGGGGACCCCTACGCCGGTTTTTCGGCGTGGAGCTCCCCTTAAGATCCATACCAGACCAAAGGGCCTGGAACCCATGCTGTGTTGTTTTTTTTTTGTTTTTTTTTCCTTTTAATTTGGCGTGGAGTTCCCCTTCAAGATCATCGGAGTACAAGTCGCATGCCAAAGTCGGATCAGTCAAGGTGGCGATCTGACTTCAGTGATATTCAATGGGCTGAAGTAGGATCAAATTCAGACCAAAGTAGTACAGGGAGCATTTTCAAAGTCGGACCGACTTGTGTTGGACCAGTTAAGACTGCTCCCATAGGGAAACATTGATTTTCACATGTCATGCGACATGAGCTCCCAATTTCAGAGCGTTTGTTGTACCAGTGTGAACCTGGCCTTATCCCACTTTTTATGAGCTGTATGTACCCTGATCCTTGCCCGGCTGTTAATGGTTGGATCTGATTGTGTATGGCCAATTTTTGGCATGAACAGGATTTTAGCAGAAGCATGGAGTGTTCATTTCCAGGCACCATGTCCACTATATCTCCATCTTCTCTTATTTGTGCCTTTTTAGGTGGAAGATCTGCGGAGTCAGCTAATAAAAGTGGAAGAAGATCGCAATCACCTGCAGCTCCAGCTCTCCCAGATGTCTCATATTCAGCATGAGGACCATGAAGAGGACAGAAGGGTTCGGGCAGGTGGGCCTCAGTCTTGTATATTAAAATCACTATGCATGTAAATTACACATCTCCCACATTGTGTTTGCTGATTAAGCCAAGTGGATTTAGGGCTTGTTTGCACTTGCGGTTGGGTGGGTAAAAATAGGTAGTTGAGCTTTGTTTTTTTTGTTTTTTTTCCAAATATATTTTATTGGTGTCATCCAATAATAGAGTACAAACAGTAAAAACGTGAAGCGTGTACATATTCGGCAAAGATGACACCTTTTTAAAAGAGAGGAAATTAGCTAGGAGTGAAAGAAAGGAGGAAGAGGGGGGATTTGACGTGGACATTAAGAGAAGGAATGGCGAGGGGGCACTGATTGAGGACATCTGGTGTCTGTCCCCCTTCGTTAACCCCAGAGTGGGCCCTGAAACAAAAAATAATAATACTGATGAGCTTTGGTTTTAACCTGCCCACTTCTTTAGACTGACACCCGTCCATGAAGGCATTTTAAAATTTGCATAGCCCCTCTCAAGAGCCAGCTAACTGCTTGCACTAGGGATCAGGATTCTTAAGAGGTGTACAGCACCATGCCAGCCACAACCATAAGGATCTGTCAGTGTGAAGCAGACATTTGATGAGGCAAAATAGGTTTAGGGGGCAACATGAGAAGGAGAAGGGGTACCCATCGGCTCATAATCGGAGGGTATTCCCATATTGTGTGACTGACCTCTTCTCATTTCCTGGACTGTTTACTGCAGCATTCTACAGAGAACATTCTGTAGGACACTGCAGCCTCCACGTTGTGCCTTTCATTATATGAACAGAAAAATTGCCGACACAGTGTGGCATAAACACTGAGGTATCCAGTAAAGAGTGGTAGCCACACTCATTTTGTATATGGGCCCCTGAGTCAGCTGAAATATAGTGACATCTCTACTGAGAATTAATCCGAAAATACCAAATTATTAAGAGTAATTACAACAATTTAAGACAAAGAATATTGAAGCACTAGGAATGTGTAGAATAGGAGCAATGAAAAGCAAAAAGATTAAGGCTTGGTTCACATATATGCCGATCCGATGTGCTTTGAACTGCATCCGATTCACATAACATGTGAACCAGCTTGCAACGGAGCTGGTTCGCACATGGCCAGGGCAGCCACTGTCTGAAGAGTCCTATGCGATTTTAGGTCCAGGTCAGGTCCAAATTCAAGTAAAAATTTGCACCTGAACAGGTGAACAAAACTGCACCAGATTCCTTTTAATAACTGACTGCAACTGCAGCTGGACATGTGTGAACCCAGCCTAAATGTTATGTGTTGCTTCACACACAGTTTATGCTAATAAGGGATTTCTACCTTGTCTGAGCTGACATAGAAACATGTTTTATCCATCGGACCTTTCACCATTTTTGTTGCTTGTCTCCTGGACAAAACGGGTATCTTATAAATATCTTTTTGTAAGTGAGGTCTCCAGAACTGGATACCATAATCTAAATGAGGTCTCACTAAAGATCTATATAGAGTAATCAGGACCTCCTTCCTCCTGCTGATGATCCCTCTAGTGATATAAAGATCTATATAGAGGAATCAGGGCGTTCTTCCTCCTGGTGATCCCTCTAGTGATATAAAGATCTATAGAGGAATCTGGACCTCCTTCCTTTTGCTGGTGATCCATCTAGTGATATCAAGATCTATATAGAGGAATCGGGACCTCCTTCCTGTTGCTGGTGATTCTTTCTAGTGATATAAAGATCTATATAGAGAAGCTAGGACCTCCTTACTCCTGCTGGCGATCCCTTTAGTGATCTACCCTATGAATCTATCCACTTTTCCCACTGCTTGACCACACTGTTTTGTCATTTTGCAGTTACCTTAAATAAGCACCACCAAATTTTTTTTATCTCACATTCTGGCCAACATTGTACACCCAATAATAATATTCTGGTTTGTCTGTCAGTAGTGGTGGAACGGTCTGAACGGGAGAAGCAGGAACTGGAGTGTCAAATCTCTGAGCTACGCACTCAGCTCAACAGAAATGCGATCCTGTCTGAGATGGAAGAACTGAAACGCAACCTCAACCAAAAGGAGAGAGAGAAGATTCAGATGGCAGAACAGATGGAGGTGTGTATGGTGTGTGTATGTATGTATGTGTGTACAGGTCCACTTTAATGTCTTATTCCATTCAGTTTATGTAAAGCCTGCATTGAAAAGCCTTTTTTAACTGCTCACCGACCAGCCACTGTCATTATACTGCGGCAGGTTGGCGCGAATCGTCGTAGGTGTACGTTGGCCGCTTTAAGAGCTATAGGGGGCGCGCACACGCCGATGCACGCAGCCACGATGTCCGCCGGTGACCCGCAATCGCTCCTCAGAGCCAGAACAGGGATCTGTCAATGTAAACAAACAGATCCCTGCTCTGTCAGGGAAGTAGAGAGAGATCTGCAGTTCCTAGTGATCAGGAACAGCGATCTCTCTCTACTCCCAGTCAGTCCCCTCCCCCACAGTTATAAACACCTCCCTAGGGAACACCTAACCCCGTGATCACCCCCTAGTGTTAACCCCTTCCCTGCCAGTGACATTTATACAGTAATCAGTGGCTATTTTTAGCTCTGATCGCTGCATAAATGTCAATGGTCCCAAAAAAGTGTGCGATCTGTCTGACACAATGTCGTAGTCCTGCTAAAAATCACTGATCATCGGCATTACTAGTAAAAAAAAAGTAATAATAAAAAATGACATAAATATATCCCCTATTTTGTAGACGCTATAACTTTTGCGTAAACCAATCAATATACGCTTATTGTGATTTTTATTTTTTACTAAAAATATGTAGCAGAATATATATTGGCCTAAACTAAAGAATTTTTTTTTGTGCATATTCTAGGAAAAAATATTGGGTGTTTTTCAAAATTGTTGCTCTTTCTTTTGTTTATAGCGCAAAAAAGAAATAACGCAGAGGTGATCAAATACCACCAAAAGAAAGCTCTATTTGTGGGGAAAAAAAGGATCGATTTTCACAATTTCATTTGTGTACAACATCGCCCGACTGCGCAATTGTCAGTAAACATGACGCAGTGCCGTGTCTCAAAAAATGGCCTTCTGTAAACAATAGTGCAACCATCACACACAAATTGCAAAATATGCTTGTGTTTATCTTATTGCTCATATTGCCCAGATTTCAGCAAGTGAAATCTTCAGCAGGTCACTCTAACCCTCAAACCCTGAAATCCTTAGTGTCTGCTCTTCCCCTCTTCTGGCCCTGAATCTGACTTGGTAAAATGCAGTCAATGTGTTCCCCGGTTCCAATTTAAAGAGATATTAACATCTAGGTTTTTTTTTTCTTTAAAATAACAAACACGTTATTATTTACCTGCTCTGTGCAATGGTTTTGCACAGAGCGGCATGGATCCACCTCTTTTCTGATTGGCGCACTGGCTGTGATTGTGGCTGCCAAAGCCAATCAGGAGTGCGAGTCCCCGGAGAGCCAAGGCTCTCATGGACATCGCTGGATCGTGAGGGGGCTCAGGTAAGTATTGGGATGTGCCGCTGCACACAGAAGGTTTGTTACCTTTATGCATAGAATGCATGAAGGTAAAAAAAACTTGTGCCTTTACAACCACTTTAACCCTATGATGCTCTCACAGGAAGGATTGGTTTTGGCCTCTTCCAGTCAAAGTACAGCAGAGCTCAGCAGGCCCGGACTGGGACAAAAAATAGGCCCGGGCATTTTGGAATGAGCAGCCCATGACATCTTAACCGGCCCCTTCCCCACTCTCCATCCTGACGGATCCCCCAGGAGAGGGAAGGGGGAAACCCGGCAAAGGTGCGGGGGGTGAGTGGGAGGGGGACAGGGAAAGCAGGTGGGGCAGAGAGCACAGGGAAGAACTTTGAGAACATGGGGTGGGGCGAGACCACAGGGGGGCTGGAGAGCACTGTGGGGGGAGGCGGAGAGCATGGGGGAGAGGCAGAGAACACAGGGAGGAAGAGGAGAGCACAAGGGGGCCGGAGAGCATGGGGGGCTGGAGAGCACAGGGGGTGGGGGGTTGGAGAGCACAGGGGGAAGCAAAAACACAGGGTGGGGCGTAAAGCACAGGGAGGGCAGGAGAGCATGGGGTGGAGAGCACAGGGGGGAGGTGGAGAGCACAGGGGGGAGGTGGAGATCACTGGGGGGCTGTAGAGCACTGGGGGGAGGCGGAGGGCACAGGGGGGCAGCAGAGAGCATGGGAGGAGGTGGAGAGCACAGGGGGTAGGCGGAGATCAATGGGGGCGCTGGAGAGCACTGGGGGAGAGGCGTAGGGCACAGGGGGGCAGCGTAGAGCATGGGGGAGGTGGAGATCACAGGGGGGCTGGAGAGCACTGGGAGGGCTAAAGAGCACTGGGGGAGAGGCAGAGGGCACAGGGGGGCAGCATAGAGCATGGGGGAGGTGTGGAGCACAGGAGGAGAGACAGAGGGCACAGGGGGGCAGCGTAGAGCATGGGAGGAGGTGAAAAAGCACAGGGGGAGAGGCGGAGGACACAGGGGGGCAGCATAGAGCATGGGGGATGTGGAGAGCACAGAAGGGAGGTGGAGAGAACAGGGGGGCTGGAGAGCACTGGGGGGGCTGGGGGCATTGGGGGGAGGTGAAGAGCCCAGGGGGAGGTGGAGAGCACAGGGGGAGAGGCAGAGGGCACAGGGGGCAGCGTGGAGCATGGGGGGAGGTGAAAAGCACAGGGGGAGAGGCGGAGGGAACAGGGGGGCAGCATAGGGCATGGGGGATGTTAAGAGCACAGAAGGGAGGAGGAGAGCACGGGGGCTGGATAGCACGGGGGACTAGAGAGCACTGGGTGGAGGTGGAGAGCACAGGGGGGGCTGGAGAGCACTGGGGGAGAAGTGGAGGGCACAGGGGGGCAGTGGAGAGCATTTGGGAGGTGGATATCACAGGGGGCAGTGGAAAGCACAGGGGGAGAGACGGAGGGCACAGGGGGGTAGTGGAGAGCACAGGGGGAGAGACGGAGGGCACAGGGGGGTAGTGGAGAGCACAGGGGGAGAGACGGAGGGCACAGGGGGGTAGTGGAGAGCACAGGGGGAGAGACGGAGGGCACAGGGGGGTAGTGGAGAGCACAGGGGGAGAGACGGAGGGCACAGGGGGGTAGTGGAGAGCACAGGGGGAGAGACAGAGGGCACAGGGGGGCAGCATAGAGCATGGGGGGAGGTGGAGAGCACAGAAGGGAGGTGGAGAGCACTGGGGGGGCTGGAGAGCAATGGGGGGAAAGGAGAGCATTGGGGGAGGTGAAGAGCACAGGGGGAGAGGCGGAGGGCACAGGGGGGCAGCGTAGAGCATGGGGGGAGGTGGAGAGCACAGGGGGGGCTGGATAGCACTGGGGGAGAAGTGGAGGGCACAGGGGGCAGCGGAGAGCATGGGGGAGGTAGATATCACAGGGTGGGAGGTGGAGAGCACATGGAGAGAAGCAGAGGGCACAGAGGGGCAGCAGAGAGCATGGGGGAAGTGGAGAGCACTGTGGGGGGTAGAGAACACTGTGGGGGCAGCAGAGATAAGCAGGACAGGAGGAGCGGTGGGGGGTGGCTGCATATAGAAGAATTATTCTCTCCATCTTCCTCCCGCAGTACCTGACAGCCTGCGAGAGGGAGAGGAGCAGAGGCAGGCATTCGGAGACTGCGGGAGGAAGATGGAGAGAATAATTCTTCTATATGCAGCCGCCCCCACCGCTCCTCCTATTCAGGTTACAGGGCGCCACACTTACCTTCGTTCTCTTTGATCCGCCTGCAGCAGACTCCTCTCCCCTTCGTGGTCACGCCCCCGGCACCAATGGCTGAACTATACTGGCGGCTGTGGAGAGGTGTCTCCTCTAGCTCCTCCCCCCTTCATGTTTCCATCCCCCTGTTGCCGATGGCTGAGCCTGAGCTGAATTGGAAGCCGGGCGGCCGCGGAAAGGCGGGGGGACTGGCGCGGGCTTAAAGAGCAGCCCGCCTTGTCCCTGCAAGCAAGAACATGCAGCCCGGCGACCCCGGCCCACCGGGCATTTGCCCGGTTTGCCCTATGGCCAATCCGGGCCTGGAGCTCAGACTGGTATAGCAAAAAGCAGGTCAGAGACCCTATCAGGTGTGCTGCAGTGCGCATGTGCTAACAAGAAGCATTCTGTAAGGTGGAGAGACCAGAGTGACACTGGCCAGTCACATGTTGGGGAAAAGACAATACATGGAAGTGTAACTGATTTTCAGAAGATAATATAAGGTATCATGCCCTGGCAGACAGAGCAGTACTCTATGGCAGAGCTGTGTAAATCTTAGGACTGGATGCACTGAAACACAAATGTTTTGGAAGGTGAAAAAGATCCCCCATTTAACCCAGGTTCACACTGAGCTGTGGGAATGAAGCTGTGCAAGTTCAGCTGAACTCGCACGATTTCACTCCCGCATGTCAGTCCTGATTTCGGCTGCGATTTCAGAGACATCTGTGCAGAAACGATGTAGAAACATAAAACGATTTCAGAGACATCTGTGCAGATTTCAATGTAAATCACAGCCCGATATCGCAAAAAAGTAGTACAGAAACGACTTTTTGAAATCAGTGCAGTGCCGCAGATGTGGCGTAGGATGGTGCCATTCATGGCAATTGCCGCCGATTTGACATGTCAAATCCTATGTCAAAATGCTCCAGTGTGAACCAGGGCTCAATCTGTGTATTACAACCACAATTCCAAAAAAGTTGGAACGCTGTGTAAAATCTACATAAAAACAGAATGTGATGATTTGCAAATCTCATAATCCCATACTTTACACTAGGAAATAGAAAACCTAGCAAATGTTTCAACTGAGAAAATGCACCATTACAAGAAAAAAAATATGATTATTTTGAAATTGATGACAGCAACACGTCTCAAAAAAGTTGGGAGAGAAAGATTGTCCCGTTCTTGCCTGATATAGGATTTTAACTGCTCAACAGTCCTGGGTTTTCTTTGTTGCATTTTTTGTTTCAAGATGCGCCAAATATTTTTAATTGTTGAATGGTCTGGACTGCAGACAAGCCAGTTAAGCACCCGGACTCTTCTATTACAAAGCCATGTCTTTTTTAATAGAAGCAGTATGTGGTTTAGCATTGTCCTGCTGAAATATGCAAGGCCTTCCCTGAAAAAGCAGTCATCTGGATGGGAGCATATGCTGCTCTAAGACCCCTTTTACACTGGGGCCGCGTCAGCGCTAAAGCGCTGCTTGTTTTAGCGGCGCTTTTAGCGGGGTGCTTTTAACTCCAAAAAAGGGGTTGAGGCATTTCCAAAGCACTTTTCAGGCGCTTTGGAAGCGCTGCCCATTTCAATGGGTTGGGCGTTTTTGGGAGCGCTAAATACAACACTCCCAAACCGCCCCAAATTTGCTACTTTTCCTAACGTCCCGCAAGCGCACCACCCCAGTGTGAAAAGTCACACTGAAATGAATGGGAGGCGGGTTTCAGGCGCTTTACAGGCTCTATTTCTAAGCGCTAAAATACCTGAAAACCGCCTCAGTGTGAAAGGGGTCTAAAACCTGCATAATGTCGTTCAGCATTGGTGCCTTTCCAGATGTGTAAGCTGCCCATTCTATATGCACTCTCATACCATCAGAGATGCTGGCTTTTGAACCGAGTGCTGATAACAAGCCAAAAGATCCCTTTCCTCTTTTTAGTCTGGAGGACACAGCTCAGATGGTTGACAAAAAAGAATGTCAAATTTCGATTTGCCAGACCACAGAACTGTTTTCCACTTTGCAACAGACCATTTTAAATGAACTTTGGCCTAGAGAAGACGCCGGTGTTTTTGGATCATGTTCAGATATGGCTTCTTTGCATGATAGAACTTTACCTTGCATTTTTTTTTAAAGGCACAGCGAACTGTGTTCGCAGACAGTGATTTTTGGAAGTATTCCTTAGCCCTTGCAGAGATGTCCATCACAGAATCATGCCTGTATTTAAAGCAGTGCTGTCTGAAGTCCTGAAGATCCCAGGCATCCAATATTGCATTTCAGCCTTGTCCCTCGTGCACAGAGCTTTCTCCAGATTCTCAGAATTGTTTGATATTATGTTCTATAATAGATGATGGTATATTTCAAAGTCTGTGCAATTTAAGTTGAGTAACAATATTCTGACTCTGGCTCTCTAAGATGCTCTTTTTATAGCCAATCATGTTACTGACCTGCGGCCAATTAACCTAATTAGCTGAAAAACATTCTTCCAGCTCTTCCTTGTTAGTAACACCTACTTTGCCAGCTTTTTGTTTCTGTGTCACAACTTTTTTGAGACCTGTTGCGGCCATCAATTTCGCAATGACCTAATTTTTATTATTGAAATTGTACCCTTTCTCAGTTTAAACATTTAGTATGTTTTCTATTGTGAATAAAATATAGGTTTGAGATTTAGAAATCATTGCATTCTATTTTTATGTAGATTTTACACTTTTTTTGGAATTGGGGATAGAAGTTGCTTGCCTGGAGTTCAGGTTGAGCCTTTCTCAACCAGGCTTCTGTGGAACCTTTCGGTTCCATAAAGCTGAACTCCAGTAATTCAGCTACTTAGTAAAAATGGCAGATATGCCATGAGTTCATGCCAACAAGGTGCTTGCCTCATCTGACAGTTTTATTCTGCTCCAGGAAGATAACTTCTGAAGCTCCGACGCTGCTTGCTGTGGTCTGAGCTCTTTAACCACTTCAATACCAGGCACTTAGGCACCTTCCCGCCCAGCCCAATTTTCACCTTTCAGCGCTGTTGCAATTTGAATGACAATTGCGCGGTCATGCTACACTGTACCCAAACAATTTTTTTATCATTTTGTTCCCACAAATAGAGCTTTCTTTTGGTGGTATTTGATCACCTCTGCGGTTTTTATTTTTTGCGCAACAAATAAAAAAAGACAGAAAATTTCGAAAAAAAACAAGTTTTTCTTTGTTTCTGTAAAATTTTTTTGTAAATAAGTACGCTTTCTCCTTCAATAATGGGCACTGATATAGCTGCACTGATGGGCACTGATACGGCGGCACTGATGGGCACCGATCAGGTGGCACCAATGAGGTGGCACTGATGAGGTGGCACTAACGGGCACTGATGATGGGCACTGATAGGCGGCACTGATAGGCGGCACTGATGGGCACTGATAGGCGGCACTGATGGGCACTGATAGGTGGCACTGGTATGCGGCACTGATGGGCACTCATAGGTGGCACAGATGGGCACACATAGGCGGCACTGATGGGCACTTGTAGGTGGCATTGATTGGCATATATGGGTGGCACTGATGGGTATTTGTGTGGCACTGATGTGTGGCACTGATGGGCACTGATAGGTGGGCACTGATGGGCACAGATGGGCACAGATGGGCACTGACAGGTGGCACCAATGTGCAATGACTGGTGGCACAGATGGGCAATGACAGGTGGCACTGGTATACATTGCTGGGCATTGCTGTGCATTGCTGGGCATATCATGGGCATACTAGTGCCAATCAGTGCCCATTTGTGGGCACCGATTGGCACAGATTGGGCACATGTGGATGGCCATGGGGTACATACCTGGCCATCCACGTTGCCCCTTCCCTGGTGGTCCTAGTGGCATCCCTGGTAGTCCAGTGGGGTGATCTGCGGGGGGGCTGCGCTGATAAACAATCAGCGCAGACCCCCCCTGCCAGGAGAGCCGCCGATCGGCTCTCCTCTACTTGCGTCTGTCAGACGCGAGTGAGGAAGAGCCGATCAACGGCTCTTCCTATTGACAGCGTGATCAGCCGTGATTGGACACGGCTGATCACGTGGTAAAGAGCCTCCGCCGGAGGCTTTTTACCAAGATCAGTGTAGCGGTGTGTCAGACTGACACACCGCTCCACCGATCGCCGCGATGCGCGCCCCCGGGGGCGCGCTGCGGCATGTTATCCTGCTGGACGTCATATGACGCCCAGTCAGGATAACACAACCACTTCCCGGACGTCAATCCGCTATAGGGCGGGCGGGAAGTGGTTAAACAGCAAAGTCGCTGGGCTGTTATGCTCGACCCTCCCCTCCTTCTGCCCATTCACAGAAGCCTTTGTGTTATGTGAACTCATTCACAAAATACAAAGGCTTCTGTGAATGGGCAGCAGAGGAGAAGGATGGACATAGCTGCTCTGTGTGCTTCTCTTCTCTCTCACAGCCAGAGTGTATCCTCCTGGGAGTGCAATAAACCTGTCACATGCAAGTAATAGAGAGATGTCCCTGTGGTGAGAAGCACCTAATTGGACTACCAATCTAAAGGGGAACTTCTCTGACCACCAGTGTAAAGGGGCACCTCACTGACCACCAGTGTAAGGGAACACTACATATTTCGCTGTGTGGATTTCTTTAACATTCATTATTATATTTGTGTTTCATTATTAAATTCTTCCACTTTTGTACTAATTGTTTTGTCTTCTGCTCCCTCTGAGCCACACCATCCACCCTCACTTGCACTAAGTGCATGCCAATGCAGTACATGATGTAATAAGCACTGAGATGTCTTCATATCAGTAGGGCCTGTGGCTTGTCACCTGTGTCCATTTAAACGCTGCTCCGATCTGTGTCTGGGAGCGTCTCGCAGTCTTCCACACACTATACAAAGCAATTAGACATCACTTAAGGAGGCTATAAATCTCTGAAATGTAGGCTTGCCGTGGTGTCGGTAGAAAAGAGTTTATTATTAAACCTTGCTTAAGGCTTGCAGAGAGTAGCAGCATTAATACATCACCGCTGAACTGCCGCTCTTAGCGTGTGCTAGAACAAAAACAACTTGCCCCCGCCATTATTCCAATCAATCGAGTCTGGCTCAGATTATCCTCTTAATCTCTGAGCGTGCCGGCAAAGCTGTAGGTCTACAGACTGCACACTTCTGTAGGAAGCCGCGTTTGTGACCTGCAGGAAGAGCCTGCTTAATGCTTCAATTGCATTGTATCGCATCACTAGTTAGTATACATCTCTAAATTTGTTGTGTTGCATAAAGTCATAATATCTTCTAAAGAGTATTTTCTCTATCATCCATTGAGGGACTCAGCTTGATGAAAATAATCAATGTAGGGTTCTACTGCTGCTCGCAGGAGAAATGGACACTCCTCAAACCCCATCCACCTCAGACCTGCACAGTTTCCCTTAGGAGAATGGATGTTTTTTACCCTTCTGCTGCATTTATAACTTACTTTAACTGAAGATTTTTCTACTATCAACAGCTACTGCTAGAGTCGGGAACAGTCCATATTTAGGTTCCTCTCGCTTCTGCTCAGGTGACTCCTAGATTCATAGGCAGTCGACAGGAATTGAGGGGATAGTTCCCTAATACAGGGTAATACGGGGTAATATGGGGCAATTGGGTAATTAGAATCCCACACAGCTTTAAAGTCATTGTAAAGGCAGAAGGTTTCTTATATTAATGCATTCTATGCAATAAGATAAAAAGCAGCTCCTATAATACTTACCTGAGGTCCCTCTAGATCCAGCGATGTTGCAGGAGTGTCTCGGTTGCCCGGGACTCCCCTCCGCTCCTGCTGCTGTCAATAAAAGTCAGTCAGCCAATGAGGAGAGTAAAGGGGCGGGGGAGGGCCATGGCTGAATTGACACAGCGATCTGTGGCTCAGCTCGGGTGCCCCCACAGCAAGCTGCTTGCTGTGGGGGCACTCAACAGGAGGGAGGAGCAAGGAGCACCAAAGAGGGACCCGAGAAGAGGAGGATCGGCCTGCTCTGTGTAAATCCTCTGTAACAGGGCAGATAAGTATAACGTTTGTTATTTTTAACTAAAAAAAAAAAGACTTTACAATCCCTTTAACCTTTCCTCCCTCTGCTCAGAAAAAGACAATTAGATTTAAAAGATGATTTTTCAAGTGGGATACTTGTGCATAACCAGATATACCAAATATACTGTCCCAAATTTCCTGCTGATTGGCTAGCATTATGCAAACAACCCCCTATGAGCTGCCATTGCTCACTTGTGTTTAGAGCACAAAAATGAGAGGGGGAATGGGTACCTGGTTTTGACAGGTACCTGCTCCCACTTCTGCTTAGATTGCCATAAGGATCTGATTGAAAGTTCAACCATATACCACCCCCACCCCCGCTTTTTGCCTGAAGCCTTCTGGGACTTGTTATGTGACTGCATGATCCTTCGCAAAGTGCAGCGTGGCTCGTGCATGCGCAGTGTGAAGCCGGCAGTGAAACCAAAGCACTCCAAAGCTGGTTTCCCTTAGATGCCGGCGCTAGAGACCAGAAGCCCAGTAGATTGGGCTTCTGGTCTGATTCGTATTCTTCCACGAATTTTGGTGTGCTTTGTTTTTCTTCCACGTCATCTGCAGTAATCCAATGTAGGACTTTCCCTCTGTGCTGGAGCTTCCTGTAATACTGACTGCTCAAAGCTGCTCTCTGTCCTTGTCCGGGGTGACTGGCCTTGTTTCCGCCCCTCCCTGTAGTTTTCTGCAGGCAGCCTTTAGTGGTGGAAGCTTGCTGGGCCACTCCCACAGCTCTGCTCTTTGCACAGGCTGTGTGCAGTGCAGTGATTATGTCACTATTTTTACAAGGCAATATCTGGGTTTGCAAAGGAATTTGAGCACAAAGTGGATTTATAATCCACTGTGGCTTTTAAAGTTTTTTTGGGTTGTTTTTTTTTTTTTTTTTGCCTGGAGTTTAGATTCAAAGCTTTTCTCCTGATCCTGGTTTCAGTACTGTTTCATACTTCACTGGCAGCATGCTTGTTCCAGGTCAGTGACTTGCAAGATCATGACATCAGGATAGGCAGAAAAAGTGGTGCAGAGATGGGGGGCTGCATACCTTCATCGGGGCTTGAGGGACATACAAATATTTAGCAGCTTAATAAGCAAGCCAGGCCAGCTGCATATCCCTCTGCATCTATCTCCAAGGCACTGTTCCATTTAAAAACAAGATAGAAATTGCCCTTCTCATATCTGTCTTCATATGTTCATTTTAGATAAGAAAGGATTGGTGGTCTCTGAGGAAGAAAGTTTCCTTATCACAAGACATGCTTAACAAAAATTTTTATTTTAAATTTTTTTAATTATGTATGATGTTGTGTCGTCTCATAGCTTCTGACAGCAGACATGGAGAAGAGAGAGCGGCAGCAGTTGCGTATGTTGGAGCAGCTAAAGGACATCCAGAGCCGCTACGAGATATGCGAGAGGGAGAGGAGTCAGACCGAGAGCAACAATTCTCAATTAGGCCAGCAGCTGGAGGAGGTGACCCAGGAGGCTGAGCGCTGTCTGGCTGAACTACAGCAGGTAGATGCCCAGCGCCTGGAGGCCGAGAAGAAGAAAGAAGATCTGAAGTCCAAAGCGCAGGAGAGCCTCAGACATTGGAAGCTGAAGTGCAAAAAGTTAGAGCGTGAACTGGAGAAGAAAGACGAGACCACAAGAGTGACGAGCGAGCGTTGTACACAGGTCAGATGCAAAGACTGCTCTTTCATGACATGCACAGTACTATGCTATATGCTTTATGACCCTGGCCCTCAGGAGCCTCTGACAGGTCATGACTTTCCAGGCTCCCAGATGGCACAAGCTATGTTCTCCAATCTTCATAGAGCAGCACAGATACAATAATTGGTAATGGGTGATACTCTTTTTTTTTTCCACGTAGCAGCACTATATTTTACCTAAGGCAGTAGGAAGAAAAGTAAAGAACAAGATCTGTTTATGACTCCTGAGGTTTGATTTTGGGAAATAACTTTTGTATCCTAAGCCCTAGTTCACATATATATGTGGTGCGGGAAACGCAGTGAATCCAGAGCGTTAACCGCACTGAAATCGCATTCTGTTTATGTGATCTGCCACCAGTGTCAATGTTAAATTTAATGACACCCCAAAAAAGGTCACAAAACACTGTCATTGCAAGAATTAGATTGCATGGGTGTGAACACCCATGCGATCCGA
Organism: Lithobates clamitans; assembly: GCA_037952925.1. NCBI lineage: Eukaryota > Metazoa > Chordata > Amphibia > Anura > Ranidae > Lithobates > Lithobates clamitans. The sequence goes on from JBBGZY010000785.1 coordinate 667,544, forward strand.
TTCCAGTGCGGCAAAAAAAGTGTTGGCACCTTTTTTTCGTGCTGTGTGGTGCAAATGGAGCCCATATAAAATGAATGGGCTCAAATCGCACTGCAAAAAGTCACACGTGATTTGAATAGGAATGCGGTGCAATCCCTATCCGAATCACATGCCGTGTCCCACACTGCAGAAGTGTGAAGTGAACCCAGCCAACAGTAGAAGTAAAGCCAGCATAAAGCCCAAGCTCTACCTCTACCTCTTATTTAATTTATGTAAAATCAACATTTTATTTACCTTTTTATTCACCTGTTGTATGTAGTCATATGATCGCTATCCCTTGCTGCTGGTGAATGGTGGACAGGATCACTAGGTAATCTCTTATATAATCTAAGGCAGGGGTAGGCAAACTTTGAAAGCTGAAGATCTACCTGAACAACATGAAAGAAATCAAAGATCACCAGGGTTTAGTGCTCCTTTTGCTTATTTGTTTTTGAAGAAATTAACTAGCAAAGCCTAACTAAATCATAAGGAAAATATAACAGAGCAAATGTCACTGTAAGAATGTAAACATAGCCTTTTGAGACACAGAGATTGAGGACACATTTCTCAGTCTGTATCTTTGCAGCCTCAGCTGCGCAAAATGAATGAACAGATATAGCTCTCTACAGAGCTTCCGGTTCGTTCACAAACTGAAGTATAGCAAACCATGTTTACTATACTTCAGTTATGAATGAACACAGTGAGTGATCGGCATTGATCACTCGATGTGTTCGTTCAGAAAAAAAAGGGGCCCGAAATTTTTTATTTTTACCAGCCCCTTCCTCAGCTCGTATTCTGAAATGATCCCCACATCAGCCGGTGGGAGAGGAAGGAAGCTGGCAGTGATGTGGGGGTGGTGGGAGCACACAGGGGGGACTGGGCAGCATAAGGAAGTGTTACCTGGACATGAGGGGTGGTAGGTATGGCATTTACTGGAACTGATCCAATTTCCTCCTGCAGCAGCTGAAAGATGGTGGGAGAGAGAGGAGCGGTGGCTTTCACGGGCTGGAGGAGGGAAAGGGAATCGGTTTCCAGTAAATGCCACCACTGCTCCTTTCTAGGTTCTGGGTGTTGGCATGAAAGCAATGCCACCTACCTGTCCTCCGCCCGCAATCCTAGGGGTTGCGGACCCCTGATCTAAGGTCTTGAAAAAGAAGCATAATGTTAATGTGCATATGTTATGGAACCATACAAAGGTCATTTCATTCCTGGAGAAACACTTTAACTTTACAATGTAACCATGCTGATTTCTCTGCTTGTGTGAGGTGGTTGGCCTTATATCTGTCCTTCCTGTATTTTCTGCAGACAGCTTGTAGTGGGTGGGACCCTTCTCATAGCTCTACTCTTTGCACAGGCTTTTTAGACTACAGTGGTGATGTCATTTCTATGTTTATACGATAAAAACTGAATTTTCAGAGGCATTTAGTGTGCATAAAGTGGATTTATATTCTTTGTGCATAATGAGAGATACATTTAGATAAAAAAAAATGTTGTGCCTGGAATTCGGCTTTACCTAGACATTAACAACTTCAAATATGTACTCACTAAAATTACTGCATATGTCTGTGATGTACATTAATTATAAAATGTTCATATTGTAACATAACTAACAACCCATGGCCTGTCCTTTTAGGAGAGGAAGGAGAAAGAAGACCTGAAGTGTCAGCTACAGGCCACCATACAGCAAGGAGAAAGTCTCCGTAAGGAGCTGGCAGAGGTGCTGGCCAGACGGGCGCAGCAGGAGGAGGAATTGCATCTGAAGCAAGTACGGATGACCGAGGGCCAGGAACAGCAAATGGAACTGGAGAGGGAATTGCGGGAATCCCAAGATCTAGCAGGACGGCTTCAAGGTAATACCTCTGTAGTGTACAGGCATTGTAACATTTACTGTCCTACTCCTTATATTTAAATTTTTGATGGTGTGTAGGGGTTGTCAGATGTATAATATGTGTGTGTGTGTGTGTGTGTGTGTGTGTGTGGGGGGGGGGGGGGGGGGGGTATATACAGTATACACTGTGTGTTTTTTATATATGTGTGTGTGTAGTATATATGCTGCTATTCATATATAGTCATATTAATTTTTTAATTTTGTTATGTTGCAGACTGATATTGCAGTTATTTAAATTCATTTTTTTAAATCATTAATATACACTCAATACCCACCAATGACAAAGTGAAAACTGAATTTTAGAAATGTCTGTGAATTTATTAAAAAGAATAAGCTGAAATATCACATGACTGAAGTATCCCCTTACTCAGTATTTTGTTGAAGCACCTTCTGCAGCAATTACAGCCCCAAGTCTTTTTGAATATGGAGCAACAAGCATTGCACACCTGGATTGAGGGATTATCTGCCATTCTTCTTTGCAAATCCACCCAAGCTCAGTCAGGTTGGATGAGGACCGTCAGTGGACAGCCATTTTCAGGCCTCTCCAGAGATGCTCAATAGGGTTCAAGTTAGAGCTCTGGCTGAGCCACTTTAGGACAGTCAGAGTTGCCCCGAAGCCACTCCTGTGTTGTCTTGGTTGTGGCCCAGTCTGAGGTCCTGAGCGCTGTAGAACAAGTTTTCATTAAGGATATTTCTGTACTTTGCTCCATGCAGCTTTCCCTCAACCCTGACCAGTCTCCAAGTTCTTGCTGCTGAAAAACACCCCCAAAGCATGATGCTGCCACCACCATACTTTACTGTAGGCATCGTATTGGGCAGGTAATAAGTGGTGCCTGGTTTCCTCCAGACATAACGTTTAGAATTGAGGCCAAACAGTTTGGGAGCTTATAGAACTTCCAATCAGATCTTTCTCGGGAGCTTATAGGCAGAGAGTTATTAAGCGCCCCACCGCCGGAAACCCGACCTTTTTTTTTTTATAAAATATTTTTATATGCCTATAGGGGAATGCTGTGGACTTTGATGTAAAGGGGAACATTGCGGATTGTAATGTATTGGGGAAATCTGATGTAAGAGGGTCTCACCAGAGCCCCCCTTACACAAGAGTCCCCAGAGTTCCCCTTTACATCAGAAACTGCAAGGTCCCCCTTACAGTGCAAGGAGGGCCTCTGCGGACCCTAATTTAAAGGGGAACTCTGATGTAAGGGGGACACTGCGGACTGTGATGTAAAGGGGAACTCTAATATAAGGTGGGTCTCTGGTCACCAAAGCTCACCAAATCACCAAAGGTCACCCCTTACATCACGGTCAGCAGCATTCCCCTTTACATCAGGGTCCGCACTGTTCCCTCTTACATCAGAGTTCCCCTTTACAACAGGGTCCGCAGAGGTTGCCTTGCACTTTGAAGGGGGGGGGGGAGCTCTGGTCACCACAGATTCCCCTCACATCTCTGTGGAAGGGGTGATGTTTTATTGTGTACACAGTGACCTGTTCAGTGTGATCCACCCTCCCCCAGGCCTGACCCAGGCGGTTATTCTGCATGATCTCTGCTACCTTCCCATTCACCATCTGCACGGTGTCCCGTCCCACACCTTGTTGGTGTGGAAGGAGGAGCTCCACAGGGCCAGGCTTATACACAGCAGGAAGAGAGTGTCTGGTCTGAGTAAGAAGTACCACATGATCCTCCTCAGCAAAGACAGCAGAGTCATGGTATCCTCTAACATTTATGTCCCGGGAGAGAGAGCAGCCCGATCATTGCATGGCAGGCTGACCTCGGGGGAGGGGGGACACAGGTCTCAGAACCTAGGACAAAGAGGACCATCAGTCACTGGGTGCTCACCATTGGCTGGGTACAAGGGAGGAGAGGGCTTACCGATCCCGGGCTGTGTGCCACTCTGATAGGGCGGGTAGGGAGCTCAGTACGGACACTCTGCACATGTCCGTTCAGCCCCAGGACAGCTGTCACAAGGTGCACACACACACACCAGCTGTACTGCCAGACTCCCCCCCCCCCCCCCCCTCACCGGGACAACGCACTGCGCCACCAACTGGCGGTACCCCACACCCCTTCTTCTCTACTTTTTCTACATAGAACACAAACACAGCCGCCTGGGGGACCGCACCGGCATAATCCCCCCTATATTGCAGTGTGTGAGTAGTACTTCCCACCACAAGATAGAACACTGCAAGCCACGAGGGACACAAATTGTCAGTCTGGGCTGGAAGTCATCGACAGAGAGAGAGAGAGCGCGTGTCTGTTTGTCACCATCAATACCAGAATTACACTCGGGAAGGCATGGGACTAATTTCCACTGCAGTCGAGCACCCCTCTAAGAAGGGTGCCCGTAGACACATGCCTACAGTGCCTGTTGGGAAATTCAGCCCTGGTTTCATCAGACCAGGGAATCTTGTTCCTCAGTCTGAGAGTCCTTCAGGTGCTTTTTTGCAAACCTCAAGCAGGCTTTCTTGTGTTTTGCAATGAGGAGAGGCTTCAGTCTAGGCACTCTGCTATAAAGCCCAGATTGGTGGAGGACTACAGTGAGGGTTGCCCTTCTGGAACTTTGTCCCATGTCCATATAGGATCTCTGGAACTCAGTCAGAGTGACCATCTGGTTCTTCGTCACCTCTCTTACTAAGGCCCTTCTTCCCGGGTGCACAGTTTGGCTTGATAACCAGCTCTTGGAACAGTCGTGGTTGTGCAAAACGTCTTCCATTTGAGCATTATGGAGGCCACTGTGCTATTGGGAACCCTCAATGCAGCAGATTTGTTTTGTTTTTTCGTAGCCTTCCCTGGATCTGTGCCTTGCAATAATCCTGTCTCTGAGCTCTGCAGGCAGTTTCTTTGACTGCATGGCTTTGCGTTGACGGCTTTGAAGCATTTTCTAGAGAGGTGTGTGCCTTTCCAAATCCTGTCCAATCATTTTAATTTACCACAGCTGGACTCTAATCAAGGTGTGGAAACATCTCCGCAGCGATCAAAAGAAATGGGATGCACCTGAGATAAATTTCAAGTATTGTTGAAAAGGGTTGGAATATTTATGCCAATGTGATATTTCAGTTTTTCCTTTTTAATAAATTCAAAGACACTTCTAATATTCTGTTTTCACTTTGTCATTATGGGGTACTGAGAGTAGATTGAGAAAAGAGAAAAAAAAAAGAATTTAACCACCTCCCACCCGCCGTGTAGACACTATACATAAAGTCATATGGGGCTGTCCCACTCTCGCCGCTCGTGCACGTGCCCACGGCGATTGGTGGCGCATTGTGTCCCTGGGACATGGCGCATCCCTGATCTCAGCAAAGAGCCGATGTCGCAGTTCTTCACCCATGTGTCAAATCACAGCTAATCACATGTAAACAAGGAAATGCCGGTTATGGACTTTCCTCTCCTCACACTGACAGAGTGTGAGGAGAAGGGAGCTAATCAGTGGCATTTCCTCACAGGGGAGACCTGCAAAGATGATCATTGCCCTGAATATCAATGCAGCTCCAACAGTGCCCAGCAGTGATGCCAGTCAGTGCCCAGCAATGCTGCGAATCGGTGCCCACAGTGATGCTAATTAGTGCTGCCTTTCAGTGTCGCCTATCAGTGCCCATCAGTGCTGCATATTAGTGCCACCTCATCAGTGCCCATCAGTGCAGCCTCATCCCACATCAGTGGAGAAGAATTACTTATTTACAAAACTTTCTAACAGAAATTAAACTTTCTTTTTTAATATTTTTTTTTTTTTTTTTTAGCAAAAAATAAAAAAAACTACAGTGGTGATTAAATACCATTAAAAATTCTCCTATCTGTCAAAAAAAATTGATATAGTATTTTGGGTACAGTGTTGCATGACCGCGCAATTGTCATTTCAAAGTGCGACAGCGCTGAAAGTTGGAAAATTGGTCTGGGCAGGAAGGGGGTGAAACTGCCCGGTACTGTATTATCAGGATGCAACATAACAGAATTAAAAAAAGTGAAGGGGGGTCTGAATATTATATATATATATATATATATATATATATATATATATATATATATATATATGTAATGTGTATATATAATGTGTATATGTGTGTGTATATGTAAAAAAATTGTATGACACTACTAACCATGCAAGGTTAGTTCAGCGATCTCGCCTGCTGAGCTGCTGTGTTCTGATAGTGGGACGCCCCCCCCCCCCCCCCACCAGAACACTCCGATGTTCTGGTGGGGGGCCATTGGCTGAGAGTGCTGATCGGGAGGCGGTCAGATGCTGGTTCTCCACCATGCACGTCCAACAGAAGCCGGCCGAATGACTGTCTGATAGACTGACATACACGGTCCAAAGGTTTTTTTTTTTTTTTTTTGAACTGGCCATTGTCTTCCGACATTTGGCTCGTGTGTACGGGGCTTAAGTCAGACCTTTCACCTCAGTGGCAAAGTTTGCTTATTCAAAGTGCCTCTATCCCCTCCCTAAAATACTACATAACAGAGCCTGTGGGGAGATAAATAGATAATATACTCCCCTTTCCTTGGCTTCCATAGTGCAGAGGGTGACATCATCCTCCTTCAGCTGACAAAATCTTGCACAGTGCAGAACTGCCTTCGTGCAAAATTTGGGATACGCCGCATTCTCTGAGATCTGGCTTGACGCAATAAGATGTCACCCTCTCCTTTGCGCTGCAGGAGGAAGCCGGGGAAAAGGTGAGTATATTAACTATTTATTTTTCATCCCACAGGTTCTTTATGCAGCATTTCAGGGAGGAAGGAGGACAACTTGAATATGCAGACTTTGCCTCCTGAGGTTAAAGATCTGCTTTAAATTGAGATTTTAGGGCCACCTTTTTGGAGGATTAAAGGATAAGTTCACTTTTCAGTGCAGATGAAAAATGCGCATCTGTTATTTTATTTTTTTTGGAGCCTGTAAGGCATTGCTGATCTATGGTGCCGTGCAGGTCTCCTCCAGATCTGTCAGAGTATCTGTGTGCCCGTACATCCCAGCAGATACAATCTGACAGGAAGAATCATTTAGAATTACAAGCCGACAGCCGCAAAGGATTAACAGAAAATATATTCTCCTGCACTGGTGCAGAGGGCCTTAGTAAGGGTGGTAGTATTTCTTAGTGTTGTGTATATGGAAAGATCATGCAAGCCTCGCTGCCTATGCCGACTAGGGGAAGTCCGAAAGATAATGTGAAAAGAAAAAGTAAAAGTGCGTGGCCTGTTGCATGAATCATTGAAACAAAGAATTTATTGTAAACGCAAAGGATATATACAAGGAAATACTACGTATTAGTACATATAGGTAAAAGCAATGTTAAACATTTAGCAATGTTAAACATATTGATATATGTTGTCCACACAAGGGATATTCAAATGGTCGGCAAACGCGTTTCAAGGGTCATCCTCTTCATCAGAGCCTTAAAGGGCCAAATATAGTCTGTGTTTGCATATATTGAAGTAGATATAGATATAGGAAGCTGGATGGGTAGTATACCACTACATGGGTGGTGTAGTGTTGCGGGCGAATTATCTTTCGCTGTAAGGGGTATCGTTCCACATCTCAGCACTCTAAATAGAGTACAATAAACACCAGACAGATATAGATAGAGGTGGAATTGCAGACGCTAATGCACATGGTAAATCATACATAAAAAAAATATATTATCTTTAAAAAGTATATGTCTGTCTCTGTCTCTGTCTGTCTGTCTCTCTCTCTCTCTCTCTCTCTCTCTCTCTCTCTCTCTCTCTCTCTGTCTGTCTGTCTGTCTCTCTCTCTCTCTCTCTCTCTCTCTCTCTCGCTCTCATAAAGTAATAATAATAGTATTGATCTCATGGATGTTTTTTATCTGAAGATATGTGTATGGAATATATGTGTATATATACTGTTGACTGGTACCATGTGTATTATAGACATGGACTACTGATGATGAAAAGCTACAGTTGCCTTCTTTGGTGTAATACACTACATGTATAGGGGGATGCGCACATGTGCAAACCCGCATAGTGTGTAGATGTAGGGCCGTCTATTGGTTCCTGTTGGTCTTAGAACCCTATAGGCGTAACATGCTGTAATGAGTCACAGTAAGAGTTACTAGGTCACTCAAATACCTATATGTATACATATGTGTGTATTTTATTTATATATATATATATATATATATATATATATATATATATATATATATATATATATATATATATAGCCATGCAAGCACACATCACAATGCTTCTTTATGTAATTGCACAGCAGTTGCAGCATTGGGAACATGTTACATGATCCACACATTTTTTGGGTGGAACATGTAACATGTTCCTAAAGGTGAACTTATCCTTTAAATCAGAAAAGTGAGAGTATCACAAGGGAACAAAAAGATTCCAAAATGACAATTAAATTGAATAATGATTAGTGTGTGTGTGTGGCCAGTATTCTACTACTCTACAACAAAGATGGATGTTGGGTCAGAGAAGATAATCTAGAATGAAGACTCGGGAGGCTGTTTATAACGATTTATAATTCTTTGCCCTTCCCTTTTAACCTTTTGAATCTTTTTTTTTTTGTTTTCCCCCCAGTCTATGAAGCTATTGAAGTTCAGTCTAAGGAAAGCGGCATAATAAAAAAGATGGATTATCTTAGTTTAGTTTTGGTGTAAATTATCAGCAAAAGTTATGGCAAAAAAAAAACTACAGTGGTACGCTGGGACGCTTTTAGAAACTTGATAAATTTTATTAAGAGAATTGATTCAGCTGATATTTTGGAAAAGAGTTTAGAATTGCCTATAGCAGCATTTTAAAAAGATGAAACTGACAGATTCCATATTAACCATGAAAATTAAATGGAAACCTATCCATTTCAGCTTTTCTATGCATGTGCCCCTTCTGTTCACACATTAAAGCTGGCCAGAGACTGATCAAAATTCAGCGGGTTCTGCAGGAACAGGATCAATTTTGATCCATCAACAGGCCAGGCTGGTTGTACTGAAGTCAGACAATGGATAGATCAACTTCGGTACAACCAATCCGTCAGATTTTCTTCATACAATTACTGCCACTGGCTATAGCTGGCAGCAGTGATCATTTGTGTTCTGACTGCAAAGAAACCTCATGATAAAACATGCAGAGGGAAAGATTCCCCCATCAACACTGACCGTGATGGGTGAATGCCTCCCGCTGCGTCTTTGTATTCTGAGGTTTCCTTGCGGTCAGGAGAATAGAATGATTTTATTTCCTTCAACCCGTTGTTGAAGGAAAGAAAATGACATAATTTATGGCCAACTTAAAGTGTCTCTAAAGCTACATCATAAAAAAAACTATCAGTAAAGGGTGTATTACATGCTGTTCATACTCACTCATTCACTGAGATTTGTTTTCTGTATTCTGCAAAAAACATGGTTGATCCTGCAGCTCTCTATCTCCCCCTTCTGTCCATGTCCCCATTTCAGCTAGGGATTTTTGCAGCTGTGGCGGCAGCTCTACACATGCTCAGTTTTAAGTGAGCTTCTATGCTGAGAATTTTCTCTCTATCACATCTGAGCAGCCCATGTGACTATAGAGTCACACATGTGGGTGTATACACAGTGGTAAATGACAGCCCATTCCCTCCCTCCTCAAAGCCCACTAGCCAGCTAAACACAATGGGGGCAGGATATCACCACCCTCTTATTCTAAGACACAGGCTGGACTGGGCGTGACTAGCAGAAACCCGCCCACACCATGTTATTGCCCACAAAATAATAAAGATTTAATATCAAGAATATATTTGTAGGACCATTTAAAACCGTTTATTGATTTTATTTAGTTTTAATCTCTATTCCAAATACTGTTTGTTGAACATGTGACTATGCAATATTTATATTAGTGCAACAAATAAACACCATGCATTTTCGGTGGAATGTGATGCGTGTAAGCTAGAGAAACTTATGCAACATATAATTCAACACTTTGTGGATATTATAGGTGCCTAGAATACGCACATTAGTACACTAAGCAATAGGTGGTGCAGGACTCCTTAAGAGATGAGATTGTATTTAAGGTAGGGGGTGAACACAGCAATTGTTTTGTATCCTGCATACACTTAACACTCTTCTTTGCTTAAATTAAAGGGGAGCTCCAAAGACAGGTGGAAGTCCAGCAACAGCTTCAGGAGGACCGTGAGAAGCTGCAAGAAGAGTTGTTGTCCGCTGGTCGGGCTCAGGAGAAGAGCAACAACAAAATACTAGAACTTCAGGAAGCTGTCCGAGATCTGAGCGGCGAGAGGGCGGAGCTAAGCAGTAAACTGGCACAGGAGGAGAAGAGTGGCAAAGAGCTCCGGCGAAACCTATGTGAAGCCCAGAAACAGGCTGAGTTTGCTCGGGAAGAGCTGAATTCAGCAGGCAGACAATTAAAGATGGAACGGGAGGTACATCAGAGGGAACTGACAGATCTGCGGTCCGCAGCCCAGACTGCTAAGAGCAAACATGATCGTAACATCCAGGAAATGCTGGAACGCTTCAGGCAAGACACAGAACAGCTGGAAAGTCACATCCGCAGCCTCAAGGTGATGGAAACTGACAGATAAGTGTGCAGAAATATTGCCCATTGGTGAAATTCTTTTACAACTGTCTTGATTGGTTTGAGCTAGAGACCACATTGGACTAATTGAGTTACAGTGAGGGGAAAATAATGTGATGATCATGTGTGCTGATTTTGTACATTTGCCCACTGACAAAGAAGTGATCAGTCTATAGTTTTAATGTACACACAAAATAGTAAAATGTCCACAGGTACTTCAATAAGTGCCTCTGAATACTATAGCAGCGCTATAATATGACTAACTTTCATACGATGATAGCATATGAGAAGACTGAATGACAGAAGGTGACCAGAATTCCAAAAGACACAGGTGGTGATCCTAGTATAGTATTGTAGAAGTGCATCTCATACCAAAATCCTCAAGCCGTGCGTCACACTCACCTTAGGGGTTCTCACTCACCAGAAAGTAAAAAACACCAAGCCTTAAGATTTTTCAAATGGCCATCATCCACATCATGGAGGGTGTCAGAGCTGTATATTGTCTCCAATAGATGCTCGGATAAAGAAAAAGACTCCAAATAGTATAATTCAGTTTTTATCCTTTATTCATCTTATTGACAAACTCCATAAAATCTGACAGTAAAATAGTTCTTATATCATCATCATTCAGCAGCGTTACCCACAGTGCAGGATGGACACGAGACTCACAAACACAAGGAAGACAGCATCCACCGCTTACTTCCAGTTGTCTCTTCCTGGATGTGAGGTTTACAGTGAGGGAAAAAAGTATTTTATCCCCTGCTGATTTTGTACCTTTGCCCACTGACAAAGAAATGATCAGTCTATAATTTTAATGGTAAGTTTATTTAACAGTGAGAGACAGAATAACAACAAACATATTCAAAAAAGCGCATTTAAAAAAAGTTATAAATTGATTTGCATTTTAATGAGTGAAATAAGTATTTGATTCCCTATCGATCAACTAGATTGTTGGCTCCCAGGTGTCTTCTATACAGGCAACAAGCTGAGATTAGGAGCACTCTCTTAAAGGGAGTGCTCCTAATCTCAGCTTGTTACCTGTATAAAAGACACCTGTCTGCAGAAGCAATCAGATTCCAATCTCTCCACATGGCCGGGACCAAAGAGCTGTCCAAGGATGTCAGGATTAAGATTGTTGACCTACACAAGGCTGGAATGGGCTACAAGACCATCGCCAAGCAGCTTGGTGAGAGGGTGACAACGGTTTGTGCGATTAATTGCAAATGGAAGAAACCCAAAATAACTGTCAATCTCCCCGGTCTGGGGCTCCATGCAAGATCTCACCTTGTGGAGTTTCAATGATCATGAGAATGGTGAGGAATCAGCCCAGAACTACACAGGAGAATCTTGTCATTGATCTCAAGGCAGCTGAGACCATAGTCACCAAGAAAACAATTGGTAATACACTACGCTGTGAAGGACTGAAATTCTGCAGCACCCACAAGGTCCCCCTGCTCACGAAAGCACATGTACAGGCCCCTCTGAAGTTTGCTAATGAACATCTGAATGATTCAGAGGAGAACTGGGTAAAGGGTTGCGGTCAGACGAGACCAAAATCTAGCTCTTTGGCATCAACTCAACTTGCCTATGACCCCAAGAACACCATCCCCACTGTCAAACATGGAGGTGGAAACGATATGCTTTGTAGGTGTTTGTCTGCAAAGGGGACGGGACAACTTCACCACATCAAAGGGACGATGGACGGAGCCATGTACTGTCAAATCTTGGGTAAGAACCTCCTTCCCTCTGCCAGGGCATTGAAAATGGGCCGTGGATGGGTATTCCAGCATGACAATGACCCAAAACACACGGCCAAGGCAACAAAGGAGTGACTCGAGAAGAAGCACATTAAGGTCCTGGAGTGGCGTAGCCAGTCTCAAGACCTTAATCCCATAGAAAATATGTGGAGGGAGCTAAAGGTTTTAGTTACCAAACGTCAGCCTCAAAACCTTAATACCATGGAGAGGATCTGCAAAGTGAAGTAGGACAAAATCCCTCCTCAGATGTGTGCAAACCTGGTGGCCAACTACAACCCCTGGCAAAAAGTACTCTTGGAAAATGTTCATTCAATTGTTTAATTGTATAGACACAAAACTAATCGGACATGCCTCAAAACTATTTTCATTTAATATTCCAACCTTCTGGCTTTTAGTAACACTTAAAAAAATAAATAAAAAAGAATGGAAACTGTAATCAATAGCATCTTTTTTGCAGATCAAGCAGAGGAGAAAAATATGGAATCACTAAATTCTGAGGAAAAAAATAGAAGCACCGTGTACTTTGCAGTTCTAAAACAAACCTCTGCATCAGATTACATCCTGAAAAATGATGCCATCATCACCTAACATCCTTTCATTTGATGGAATAAGAAAAGTGTCCAAAATCTCAATTTAAACTTGTGCATTTATCACCAATCTGCATTGGGTAGGGTGATGATGCTGGAATGTTTGTTTGGTGCCGTTCTAAAGAAATGTATGAAGATGACTGCCTGAAGAAAACATGCACATTTCCACAATCATTGATGATATGGGGTTGCATGTCAAGGTACAGGGAGATGAGTCAATAAATCTTTAATAAATGCACAAGTTTATATTGAGAATTTGGACACTTTTCCTTTTCCGGTGATGATGGCATCATTTTTTCAGAATTTAATCTGATGCAGATGTTTGTTCTAGAACTGCAAAGTATATGGTGATTCCATAATATTTTCCTTAGAATTGAGTGATTCCATATTTTTTTACCTCTGCTTGATCTGCAAAAACAGTTGCAATTGACTACAGTTTCCTTTTTCATTTCTTTTTTTTTTAAAGTGTTTCTTAAAGCCAGAAGGTTGGACTGTTGAATGAAAAATGTTTTGAGACCTATATGAAGAAGCAAGAGGTGAAGGCGTGGAGGCAGGTGCTGTTCCCTGTCTAACCGCGCGAATACCCCATAATGTGAAATTTGGTACTATCTCGGCATTAGTGACACAAAAGTAGGGAGAAGGATAAGTAAAAAATATATAAACTTTAATAATTACACACATTGCAAATCATGGTTACAAAATAGTACACCACATTGGACGTAAACATTATCGGGAAAACCTGTAAAGTTTCTTGTACAGAGGGGTATATAAAATTGTTTCCTCGACCGGTTTCGCGGTTAGGACCGCTTCTTCAAGAGGGATAGGTCTAGAATTAGTAATTAGGATTTAGACAAGATTAAAAAATTGCACAGCAAAAAGAGATAAAGAACACAATACACACATATAAAAAATAATAATAGACTATTGTTTTGAGACCTGTCTAATTCGTGTTTTTTTTTTTTTTTTTTTCCCTTCACAATTAAACAATTGAATGAATATTTTTCAAGAGTGGTGATTACGTAATTTTTGCCACGGGTTGTACAGGAAACCTCTGTGATTGCCAACAAGGGTTTTGCCACCAAGTACTAAGTCATGTTTCGCAAAGGGGTCAAATTCTTACTTCACTCATTAAAATGCAAATCAATTTATAACTTTTTTTAAAATGCGTTTTTCTGGATTTTTTTTGTTATTCTGTCTCTGACTGTGTTAAAATTAAACCTACCAAAACAATTATAGACTGATCATTTCTTTGTCAGTGGGCAAACGTACAAAATCAGCAGGGGATCAAATACTTTTTTCCCCTCACTGTATTCTTCATTGATATTAGGTGGCTCCGTGGATGGGTGGTAGTGTTTAAATCTTTTTGGCGGTATGGGCTGCTACCTTACTGGTACGACTGCGATGTCACATCAGTGGGAAGGATATTTGGATCGGGAGAGAGGTGCGCTCGGTGTCTGGAGTGATGCCACATCTAATGGAAAGATTTGTATGTGCCCATAGATCTATATTTATTTATTACTACTACTATTATTCATTTATGTAATTATTCCTTTTATCATGATTATTATCATCATTATTTTTATATTTCTTCATATATGCTGCTTTATTTCGATTATTTTAGATCTGATCTCTCATTGAAATTCATATATCAACTCCTGAGTTAATGCGTTGAAAAATATCAATATTTTATTTTAATAATTTTGACATCCAATCAAATCTTTTTTGAAACCTAGTTTATTTTATTATTTTGTAACTTTTTTAATCGGAATTCACGATCTGTGCATATCAAATATGTATAATCTGACCCTGAGTAATATCTCTTCTATTTTAACTCATATCATAGGTGCAGTGCTAAAAAACAAAATCAGATTGTAAAGTCTGATTCACATATAACTTATCAGACCTTTAAAAATAATTCTTGATTCTGCATCAAAATGAGTTGAAATAACAGCACGGATAGGGACAAGGTGTATCCAAGGAGAAGACGTCACCCACACCTGTTCACACTGCCTCTTACCCTCAGTATAGACCTCCACCTAGGAAGGTCAGGCTTGCATTTTCCAAAGCAATTCTGAACCAGTGTCCACCGGAAATAAATGACCATGCTCTTCCTGCTGGAATGCTCTTTCGGTGCCCACAGTTTCCTTAATTACTCATGGATATGTGAGGAAGAATAAGAGTGTAACAGTGTACTTTCCTAAATGTACATAATATAACTGGGGACTAACATTTATAGGTAAATTTTATCCAGGGAAAATCCGATTGCCTCTTGGGGGATCAGGAAGGAATTTTTATCCCTGCTGTAGCAAATTGGAGCATGCTCTGCTGGGGCTTTTTTCCTTCCTCTGGATCAACTGAGGGTATAAAATTGGGTATATTGGATTGTACGATATTTTTTTTTTTAATTTGTTTATTGTTTTTAAGGTTGAACTGGATGGACTTGTGTCTTTTTTTCAACCTGACTAACTATAGTGTAGTATTTTTGAGGTGAAATTTAATAGTAAAAACGGTAAGGCACTCACTTAGTTAAGATCAGAAACAAGCAATATAAAGTTAAACCAAAGTTTCTAACCAAGAAAATGGCCGCCATGTCACAACTACTTCCTTGGGAGGAGTCGTGACGCGTGACATCATCATGCATTGGGCTATTTTGTTTTTTAGCGATGCACCTATGACATAAAAGTTTTTCTTGTGTTCAGCATTAACGTGCCAGCAGCTTTTTTATGTGTGGTATATAACCTAGCAAAGACTACTATTGTATATTATTGTTTTAGCTCTATACCTATATAACAAACACTGGCTGTACATTGTTTTTTTTACTTATGTTTGTACGCTAGCCCTGAAGAAGAGGAAGGCTTATCCCCCTGAAACGTGCTGGCTTGATTTGTACACTTTATTTTTAATTGGACAGATTTGTGGACCCCTAATGGGACTTTAAGGGCACTATAGACACAACTAGTTATACAAATTTTACACAATTTTATTGTCATACAAAACCATCATGAATTAAAACCAGAATACGGCTTGGGCCCCTTTCACACTGCCACAACATGAAAGTTGCGCGATTTTGCCACGATTTCAGGGAATTACGGTGTAAACTTGAGGTTTGTGGACCTCAACTTGCATCAAAGTTGGATCAAAGTAGTACAGGGACTACTTTGAAGTCGGTGCAACTTGTCGCACAAATATGAATGATTATCATTGGGAATCATGGGGTACGACTTGTCATGCCACTCTGATTTGCGACTTTTCCTGCGACTTTGGACAAGTGTGAAAGGGGCCTAAAAGAGAGAATGTCACAAACTACAAAACTGTCTTGAGTGATATAGATTCATATGATGTGTTTCTATTCATTCGACACGTTTCAGAGATTTCCAACTCCTTTCTTCAGGGGTGTGAAGGATATCACATCTCTATAATACAATTGAATAATATCATACATCATGTTCAAAAATATGTTTATATATACAGTACATGATCATATTGTATATAGGTTACTTACAATTAGTGGTGCACCGAAATAAAAATTCTGGTACCGAAACCCAAAAATTCAGGATGCACTTGAGTGAAAATCGAAACAGACAGTTTAAAAACAGATTTTGCGTTGGAGTCAGTGGGCGCAGCATGCCAGTATCGGCACTTTTTTTCATTGGCAAAACGCTGATAACCCTATTTCCAGCCGATTATTTTCAGCGACCAATATATCGTGCATCCCTAATTGATTATTTGTAATAAACAATTGTAATCCTTCTTTTAAAGTGTAAGTAAACCCACCTATCGTTTTCAGTCAAGGAAGCTGCCATCTTTGCCTCTGTTTAATCTACAACTGCCATGATGCTGCACATGTGATCAGTTTAGACACCAGCCATCGGATGGTTTGACAGTTTGGTTGCGAGCACAACCAATGGGAATGTTCCATTTCCAGCACGTGCCAGAAATTAAACTGTTTTATTGATGGGTTTACTTCTGTGTGGCATCACTCCAGACACCCGGCGCTCCTCTCTCCCTGTCCAAATATCTTTATAACCGTCTAGGAAGTCTTTTATATTATTGGTTGCCTGTTATATATTAACTGTATTAAACTAAAAAAAGCATATAGGTTGTCTGTTTACTTCAATACCCTGAACAAGCTTTCAGGAATTGTGACATCACTGCACCTTTACTTATTGACAGTATGACTGTCTTGCCCACTAGTGTTTTTAAAAGGAGGTTACAAAGGCACATCCTGAGATGGGTTTTACAATAGATTAGCTCAGTTTTGGAAAGATTGAGTTTTAGGAAGTGGTGTGATGTAGGCCACACTTCCAAACATTGTGTGCGTTGTTCTTGATTCCTGTGTTCTGTGTTCAACCCTCCTCCCTGTAGTGTTGCATTTTGTTTGCAGACAATTGCATGTTCCCACAATTCTCTGCAGCCGCGGGCACATAATTGCAGCTTTGTGCAGTCATTTGCAGCGCATGAGTGTCAGTGATCACATCACAAGTCAGTCAGGAGTAGATTGACACAAATTTGCTCTGTAACCAGCCAGGCTGGAAAGGAGAGATCTTGGATTTTTGAGTTGATACTGAATATGTGAATTCAAATTTTTTTTTTTTTTCTAGGCTGAGCTTATCGACTGCAAGTCTTTGGTGAGATCGGAACGCCAGCGAGTGGAGAAGATGAAAGTGGAATGCGACAAACTTTCAGAGGAAGTGTTGCGGGGTAGAGAGGAGTTTGCCACCTTGAGGTGCAAGTACCAGATGGCTGCACAGGATGCAGAGGAGAAGGTGAGAGCAGGCGATGTGAGTGGTCCACAGGTGTGGGTTAAGATATTATCTGCCTGTGTGCTGCAGTCAGCCAATCAATATTTAACGTTCCCTTTCATTCATTAAGGGTCACAGCAGTGGAGGGAGTCTATTAGCTTGGTTATGCTGCCATGGTATAGATCAGGGGTAGGCAACCCAAGAGTGGTGGAGATCTACTATAGAAACCAAAGTTTACAAAGCATGTTAAGGGAGTGTGGCCAAATCAAGTAGGTGTGGGCAGTAATGATCTCTAGTCTCAGTCCTGTCAAAGTCTGTGTTCTAGAGTAGCCACATGTTTTTTTTTTTTTTTTTTTTTCTTGTTTTTTTTCATCATGTGATGATTTTTTTGGTGACAGGTTCTCTTTAATGAGACATCCAGGTTCTAAAAGACCCTCAATGTCTCCCTTGTGCTCCACTGAATGTAACGCAAATCACATTGTATTACATTCTTTGCCGGCCATCCTGGCCAGGGACACGGATGGGCTGACACAAAAGTGACGTCAAACATGTCGCTTTCTGGGTCAGCAAAATGGGGGAGAGGGGAGCGGATGTGCGTCTGCTCTTCTTCCTCCCCTCTACCCTGTATCCCCCACTATGTTGGTCCCGGGCCCGCAGATGGCCAGTCGAAGCCCAGGATACGGGGGGGGGCACCGTTCTCCCCAGATAGCAAGCAATTGAGCTGCAAGTTTAAAAATGACTTGCAAAGCTATTGCTAGACTTGCCAAGCTTTACAAGTTTGTTGCACAATTGCAGCAAGTCCACATTGCATGACTCCAGATCAGCTTTCTTTGCAAGCATTCTGCAAGTCTGCTACAAGTTCTGGTTCAATTATGTTGTGCAATAGTCATCCCACCATCGGGGTCACTATGGCAGAATTTTCATGCTGTAAACTTGCAGAGCTCTTGCGGTAGACTCGCCACTGCAACTTTGCTCTTGCTAGAGATTTGCCATGCAAATTTGCTACAAATTGGAAAAGTGTCGACTAGAACTTGTGCTGCAAGTGCTCTACAAGTGTACAACTTGCCAGTGAAAATGTGCAGCAAGTTCACAGGCTTACAATTCAACACTGCCACAAATTTGTGGCAAGTTATCCTTGCTATCGAGCACAGCCGCCTGAATGCTTCCATCTGACAGGAAAAAGTCTGCTTGTGAGATTTACACACAATCGCATGTGTGCAACTCCAACTCCCCCCGCCAGGTTCGTATGACGTACAAACCTGGCAGCAATGGATTAATAAACACAAAGAAAGATATTATATATATATATCTATATCTATCTATATCTATCTATATATATATATATATATATATATATATATATATATATATATATATATATATATATATATATACACACACACACAGCAGGATGTGATTACACTTTCCAACTGCTGACAGCATCCCAAAAGATTTTGAGGTCTGCTTTTGGGCTTTACATCTCCACAAAAGTTGAACATGTTCATAGCAACCAATCTTGGTTTAATTATCTCAGACAATAAAAGATGAAACCTGGTTGGTTGCTATGAGTTAAACTGGACATATCAAAAAGCTGTGTATGGCCTGCCTGACTTTTTTTTTTTTTGGTTGTTTTTACTTTTACTTTTGTGGAGATACATAGCAAAAGGTGTACTTCTCCAATCAGTCAGCTGGGGGAGCTTCAGTCTCACTGAATACTTGCAGTCATGGAGGTAAGAGAGGCGATTCTCTAGTCTCGGTTCTGTCAAAGTCTGTTCTAGAGTAGCCACGTGTTCTTCGTGTCTGCATGTGTTGTATCGAGATGGTATTGTGCAGAGTGCGCCTGTGATCAGACATTGAGGGTGGTTATGACAGTGGGGGATTGTGCGCTTAGCACATGTCACCCCAGGGATCCGGCTGACACATCACACATATGAAACATGTGGAAGGCAGCAAATGGTTTCTTTTGATGTGTGACTGGATTAGTCCATAGAGGCTCCACATGACCAGCAATATCTGCTTCCCTGGTCCTTATCAGTGGGAGCTTCCCCTACAGACACTGCTAATTCTCTTCTTATGTGACAGCCGGGTTCTGACTAAGAAGCTGTATTGGGATAGAGTAGGGGATAGGATGGCAAGCAGAGTGCCTTGAGTGCAGCCATATTCATAAGATGGCAAAAGCAGAGTGCCCGGAGTGTAGCCTTTGTCAAAGGATGGGGAGAGCACAGTGCCCAGAGTGCAGCCCTAGTCATAGCATGGCAAGAGCAGAGTGCCTGGAGTGAAACCATAGTCCTAGGATGGCAAAAGCAGAGTGCAACCATATTCATAGGATGGAGAGAGCCGAATGCCCTGAGTGCAGTCATAGGATAGCGAGAGCAGGGTGCCTGGAGTTCACAGCCATAGTCATAGGATGACGAGAGCAGAGTGACCGGAGTACAGCCATAGTCCTAGGGTGGCTGTAGATCTCAATAAAACTGATAACATTGTAATCTGAGCGACTCTTTGCTGCTAAATACTCCTATTTGGTACTTGGGTCTGCCATTTTTACCTCTGTATGATGTGTTTATTGGTAATCCCTAAACCTATGTATACTGTACTGTTATCTTATGCATGGTGCTATACAGTTGTGCTCATAAGTTTACATACCCTGGCAGAATTTTATGATTTCTTGGCCATTTTTCAGAGAATATGAATGATAAAACAAAAACTATTCTTTCACACGTGGTTAGTGTTTGGCTGAAGCCATTTATTATCGATCAACTGTGTTTTACTCTTTTTTAAATCATAATCACAACAGAAACTACCCAAATGACCCTGATCAAAAGTTTACATACCCTGGTGATTTTGGCCTGATAAAATGCACACAAGTTGACACAAAGGGGTTATAATGGCTATTAAAGGTAACCATCCTCACCTGTGATCTGTTTGCTTGTAATTAGTGTGTGTGTGTGTGTGTATAAAAGATCAATGAGTTTTTGGACTCCTGACAGACCCTTGCATCTTTCATTCACTGCTGCACTGACATTTCTGGATTCTGGGTCATGGAGAAAGCAAAATAATTGTCAAAGAATCTGCAGGAAAAGGTAGTTAAACTGTATAAAACAGGAAATGGATATAAAAAGATATCCAAGGAATTTAGAATGCCAATCAGCAGTGTTCAAACTCTAATCAAGAAGTGGAAAAAGAGAGGTTCTGTTGAAACCAAACCACGGTCAGGTAGACCAACTAAAATTTTAGCCTCAACTGCCAAGAAAGTTGTTCGGGAGAAAGAAAAACCCACAAATAACTTCAGATGAAATACAGGACTCTCTGAAAACATGTGTTGTGGCTGTTTCAATAAGCACAATAAGGAGGCACTTGAAGAAAGATGGGCTGCATGGTCGAGTCGCCAGAAGAAAGCCATAGCTAGTACTGGCTTGTAGTGTCCTCCTTGCTGAAAGGCAAAATCCCTGTATTTTGTACCACACCTCGATTAATTTATTCATTGCGAAAAGTTCGAGCTGCCGGCTTTCTTGTAGCTACACGTCCGCTCTATGCATTCAAAAAACACACAGAGCTGTGGCTCGTCCCCGCTCTCTCTTTATTGGCTTACTGGCTATAATTGACAGCTGTCATTTCAGGGAATGAGAGACCAGGGAGAAGCTCAGCTCTTGTGCACATCGCTGGATCGAGAGGGAGCTCAGGTGAGTTTTGGGGGGGGGGGGCACGCTGCACACAGGTAAAACGCCTTGAGCCTTTAAAATCATGTTAAGTCCTGGTAGATCACTCCAGGCTGGCCCCTTTTGCAAGTATATGTAAAACATTAAAAATAAATGTCTATACTGTTTAAAATCCTGTAATACACTTTCTCACCTTGCTCTGTGTATGCTCAGCTGCTCTCTATTTTTAGGCACTCAACCAAATTTGTAGAGGCCAATCTACTGACAGCCTAAAGATTTACTGCTGTTCAGGGGCTATGGGCTTCAGCAAAATGGGAGCCTCCAGCAAGAAGGAACAGGAACAATGCTGGAGGCAATTTACAGACAGTGCACACTAATTTTTGTAGCATCATTATTAATGTGGAATGTATGTTCCTTGCTAAAGATTATTATTTTTGTTGTTATGGGTAAAGTTCCATGTTAATGAACACCAATATTAAGACTTTGGACTCCTCAGTTTTTTGCTCTCAATAGATTTTTATTAATAATAATTAAGAGACTGACAATTTTGCATTTTCATAGGTCTGCGAGTACCTGTGTA
This sequence comes from Lithobates clamitans, assembly GCA_037952925.1. Taxonomy (NCBI): domain Eukaryota; kingdom Metazoa; phylum Chordata; class Amphibia; order Anura; family Ranidae; genus Lithobates; species Lithobates clamitans. The sequence continues at coordinate 689,284 of JBBGZY010000785.1, forward strand.
TTGTTTTGTTGAGTATTAGTGTCAGGAAGCTAGTTGTTAGGTAATTTGGACAGGTTATAATCCCCAATCCTCATTAAATTTAATAGGTACGATGCCTGGCGGGTGTGGAGAGGCGACTCGTTGTACATCTTGCGGCATGTTTGCGTTCCTTGATCATCTGATCGAGGGTAAATACTGCTGTGCAAAATGTAAGCGCATTGTTTCCCAGGAAGCCCAGGTTCTGAATCTGGGGAAGCAACTGTCAGCACTGAGAAGTCCCTCCATACTAAAGGAGAGCCAGGAACGTACACGGCAGGTGCCGACTGGGGCCAGCACAGAGGCGGGAGAAGACAAAAAGGTGCAGGCACTAGCAAAGAGTAGATGGGTGACAGTCAGGAAGGGTAGAGGGGTAAGTGCCAGGGAGGCCGACCCAGGGCTGGAACATCCCAATAAGTATGCTCCAGTGAGTGACATTGGTGAAACCAGTCAGGGACCATCACTGCTGGAGCTGAGGGACTCTCCTAGCTGCCGGGGGAAGAACTCCTCCAGTGAGAGTGGGGAGGGAGTGAAGGGAAAGGAAAGACAGATTCTGGTGGTAGGAGACTAATTTCTTAGAAGGACAGAGAGGCCAATCTGTAACAAAGACCTGAAGCGTTGAAGAGTATGTCTACCGGGCGCTCGGGTTCGGCACATCACGGATCTGGTGGACAGATTACTGGGAGGGGCTGGGGAAAACCCAGCTGTCATGGTGCACGTTGGCACCAATGACAAAGTCAGAAGCAGATGGAGTGTCCTAAAGAACGATTTTAGGGACTTAAGAGCTAAATTGAGGAAAAGGACCTCCAAGGTAGTATTCTCAGGAATGCTACCGGTACATCGAGCCACACCAGAAAGGCAGAGGGAGATTAGGGAAGTAAACAGGTGGCTGAAGAGCTGGTGTAGTAAGGAGGGGTTTGGGTTCCTGGAGGACTGGGCCGACTTCTCAGTCGATAACCGGTACTATAGAAGGGACGGACTGCACCTAAATGAGAAGGATGCAGATCAGCTGGGAATGAAGATGGCCAAAAAGTTAGAGGGGTTTTTAAACTAGGCGATGGGGGGGAGGGTCCAGAGGTAGAGATAATCAGTGCGGAACATATTCCAGAGGGTAGTATTGGGGGCATTAGTGGTAGGTTGACCAAAGCACATAACCCCAAGGTAAGTATAGCAAGTCCTAGTTGCAATCTCGGAACACCCAATAAGAGGATAATATGCGACCGGTCTAAACTACGAGGCATGTTCACCAATGCCAGGTTGCCTGGCGGACAAGATGGGTGAACTAGAGATACTGTTGTATGAGGAGGATTTGGATTTTGTGGGAATTTCAGAGACCTGGTTCAACAGCTCTCATGACACATTCAAGGGTATACCCTTTATCGCAAGGATAGAGAGGGTAAAAAAGGGGGAGGGGTATGCCTAAATATCAAGAATAATGTACAAGTGAATGTGAGAGATGACATCACTAAGGGAGCTAGGGAGGAAGTGAAATCCTTATGAGTAGAGCTCCAAAGGGATGAAGCTAAGGGAAAAATAATACTGGGAGTATGCTATAGGCCCCCTAACCTGAGGGAGGAAAGGGGAGACAGATCTCCTATCACAATTTGGATTAGCAGCTCGCCAGTTCCTAAATGTCTTGCAGGACAATTTTATGGGTCAGATGGTAGACACACCAACTAGAAATAAAGCGTTACTGGATCTACTGATTACCAACAATACAGACCTGATCACGGATGTGGAACTATGGGGCAATTTAGGGAACAGCGATCACAGGTCAATTGGCTTCAGTATAAATCCCACAAACAGGAAACATAAGGGGAATACAAAGACACTGAATTTCAAAAGAGCCGACTTCCCTAAACTACGACCCTTGCTAGAAGGCATAAATTGGGATAAAATCTTAGGAACATTGGCTTAACTCCAATGTAAAAATGCATATAAAAGCAAAGGAGAAGGCCTTCAAAAAATACAAGGTTGAAGGATCATCATCAGCATTCAGACTTTTTATAAAGAATGCAACAAGAAATGTAAGGGTGCAATAAGGAGGGCTAAGATAGAACATGAAAGACACATAGCGGAGGAGAGCAAAAAAATCCCAAAAAATTCTTTAAGTATGTAAACGGTAAAAAAGGGAGGACAGACAATATTGGCCCCATAAAGAATGAGGAAGGACATCTGGTTACAAAGGATGGGGAGATTATGAAGGTATTGAATTTGTTCTTTTCCTCAGTCTTCACGAGGGAATCGGGGGGGCTTCAGTAACCAAAACTGCAGTGTTTATCCTTGTGACACATCACAGGAAGCACCTCCATGGTTCACAGAGTATAGAATTAAAATTAGACTTGGGAAACTTAACATTAAGAAAATCCCCGGGACCAGATGGCTAGCACCCGAGGGTACTTGGTTGACTCAGTCAAGTAATTACCAGATCATTGTTCCTAATTTTTACTGACAGTCTACTGACTGGAATGGTACCAGCTGATTGGAAAAAAAGCCAATGTAGCACCAATATTTAAAAAGGGCCCAAAATACATCCCTGGGGATTACAGATCAGTTGGCCTAACATCAATAGTATGTAAACTCTTGGAGGGGATGATAAGGGACTATATACAAGATTTTAGTAATAAGAACGGTATCATTAGCAGTAATCAGCATGGATTCATGAAGAATCGTTCTTGCCAAACCAATCTATTAACCTTCTATGAGGAGGTGAGTTGCCATCTAGATAAAGGAAGGCCCGTAGACATGGTGTATCTGGATTTTGCAAAAGCATTTGGCACAGTTCCCCCATAAACGTTTACTGTACAAAATAAGGTCCATTGGCATGGACCATAGGATGAGTACATGGATTGAAAACTGGTTACAAGGGCGAGTTCAGAGGGTGGTGATACAGTCGTATGCAAAAGTTTAGGAACCCCTGACAATTTCCATGATTGTCATTTATGATTGTCATTTATAAATATTTCTGATCCAAACACACAAATATTTATAAAGCACAATCATGGAAATTGTCAGGGGTTCCTAAATTTTTGCATACGACTGTAAATGGGGAGTACTCGGAATGGTCAGGGGTGGGTAGTGGGGTCCCTCAGGGTTCTGTGCTGGGACCAATCCTATTTTATTTGTTCATAAACGACCTGGAGGATGCGGTAAACAGTTCAATCTCTGTATTTTCAGACGATACTAAGCTAAGCAGGGCAATAACTTCTCCGCAGGATGTGGAAACCTTGCAAAAAGATCTGAGCAAATTAATGGGGTGGACAACTACATAGCAAATGAGGTTCAATGTATAAAAAAGTAAAATAATGCGTTTGGGTGGCAAAAATATGAAGGCAAACTATACACTGGGGGGAGAACCTCTGGGGGAATCAAGTATAGGTAAGGAACTTGGGGGTCCTAGTAGATGATAGGCTCAGCAATGGCATGCAATGCCAAGCTGCTGCTAACAAAGCAAACAGAATATTGGCATGCATTAAAAAGGGGATCAACTCCAGAGATAAAACGATAATTCTCCCGCACTACAAGACTCTGGCCTGGCCGCACCTGGAGTATGCTGTCCAGTTCTGGGCACCAGTCCTCAGGAAGGATGTACTGGAAATGGAGCGAGTACAAAGAAGGGCAACAAAGCTAATAAAGGGTCTGGAGGATATTAGTTATGAGGAAAGGTTGCGAGCACTGAACTTATTCTTTCTGGAGAAGAGACGTTTGAGAGGGGATATAATTTCAATATACAAATACCGTACTGGTGACCCCACAATAGGGATAAAACTTTTTCGCAGAAGGGAGTTTAACAAGACTCGTGGCCACTCATTGAAAATTAGAAGAAAAGAGGTTTAACCTTAAATTACGTAGAGGGTAATTTACTGTAAGAGCAGCAAGGATGTGGAATTCCCTTCCACAGGCGGTGGTCTCAGCAGGGGACATTGATAGTTTCAAGAAACTATTAGATAAGCACCTGAACGACCACAACATACAGGAATATACAATGTAATACTGACATATAATCACGCACATGGGTCGGACTTGTGTCTTTTTTCAACCTCACCAACTATGTAACTATATACAGAATGATGATGTCACAGCGGTGTGTCAAGAGCGCTCCAAGCCTTTTTTCACATTAACATTGGGGAATATTAATGTTTTAGTCATATGGTACCTTATGTAGGGTTTGGCCTGTCTGTCATGCCTAATGTTGAAGCTGCATACAGTCTGTATGAAGAAAGGTGATACTGGTTTAGTGTAATTTTCTGTCTCACTGTAATCTGGACACAGTGGTCTCTGCTTCCACAGGCTCAGCAGCTAAGCACTGTAGGACAGAATATGAGGAAGCTCGAGGAGGAAAACCAGAGTCTGGGGGAGAGGCTAGAATTTCTGGAGACGGAACAGGAAACCATCTTGAGTAATCTAGAGGCCGAAATCAACTTGGCTTGTCAGCTGCTGTCCAGAAATTCCATAGATAAATTCAAGGTAATTCCCCATCCTGATCTCCACTGCCTACCAGCCTCCTACAGAACTTGTGCTGTCCTTCCTCACTATCCTCCTTCATCCCCCTGTCCTAAACCCATACCTTGCATCTTAGGACCCTTTCACACTAGCGGACCGTTCAGTTTTTTTATTCAGAACCGATCAGACCCTGCCGACGTCTGATCACGTCTGCTAAAAACAGACGGATGGGGATCAGTTCCACATTCGTCTCACAGATCTGATGGCAGTTGGGTCTAAATGGTCAGGCAGTTCTTTTACATCTGGCCGCCCGTAAAGGAGAGCGGGCTGTGTCTGTGTCCGCTCTGCATAGGCCGAGCAGACAAGGAGCAGGCAGACTCCAACGGAGCCCGCCCCTTGAGGAAGGGGCCTTAGTATTGCGCCTCACCACTTGTCCACATTCCGCCTGTATTACTACCCTGTTGTAGCACCTGCTCTCAGTCCTTCTCTGCTAACCCCAGTCCCGTTACATTTCTGATTTACCCAGCTATTTACCCTCAGTCCCTCCTGGATTACTGCCCTGTCCCAGCAACTGCTCTCAGACCTCCTGTATTAGGTTAGGACAGAAGGCTCAAGGAGGGCCAGGGCACTGAGTCCTCATATTTTACTGCTGTGCCCAGCCAACTAAGCTTGGTCCTCATGTATTACTGCCCTCCTCCAGCATCCTCTCTCAGGCCTCCTGTATTACTGCTCTGCCCCATTACCTGCCTTCACCCTCTTTTGTGAACCCCAGTCCTTGTATTTTACAACTGTTTATGGCCAATAACTCCCAGCCTCCTATACGGATGATCACTGACCTCCGGTGTCTAGCTGGAGCCTAATTCCCACTTCTGACCATCACTGGCTCCCCATAGTAACATTCTTTTGATTGTGTTTTTTCACCAACCCACTGTTCACACCTCACCCCCTTGTGCTCACATCCTCATTAACTCTCGGAAGGCCATTAACCTTCTTCAACCTTTCATAATCCCCCCCCCCCCCCCCAAGCCCCAGTAACCTCTTTTCTTCCATTCCGTTCTGGTCAGTCAAAAGAAAATGTGTAATGTGAGTAATAACCACTCAAAATGAATAGTATAGTGCCGATTTACGGTATTCTGAAACCATTTTCTGTCATCTGATAAAGGCTGAGTCTGCAGAAAATCACCTGAGAAATGATCCCCATTACTGGCTGGCAGAGACCAAGGTAAGACTACTGTGACTGTTTGGCACTTTTCTTCCTCTATAGTATAGGAACATATAGAAGGGCTGAGACTTTTGGCAGTGGGAGGCCTACTCAGCTGCTCTGGAATGCTTCCTCCCTTGTTATAAAGTCTCTCTGTGCCCCGGCATGTGATGGGGAGATGTCCCCGCTCTAAGATGTGAGCGCCTGGAGTGAGCAGCTGTGTGCAGGAGAGGCCACACAGACAGCAGCAGCTGGAGGAGCTTACATAAATATACTGCACACTCCTTCTCTCTTTTGTCAGCCTGTATTAACCTTTACTGTGTCTCTCCCTTTACCCACTCCTTTTGTACCCACTGCCAGCTACTCTTCCCGCTGTCTGCGCCTCCTGTATCTCTGCCAGCTAATCTTCACTCTGGTGCCTCCTCCTGTTCCCTCTACCAACTACTCTTCCCTTTACTCTCTCCTCTTATACCCTCTGCCAGCTACTCATCTGTCTGTCCATTCCTTCTGTACCCTCTGTCAGCTACTCTTCTTTTTATCCGCTCCTCTTCTACCCTCTGCCAGCTATTCTTCCCTGTATACGTTCCTCCTGTACCTTCTGCTGGCTACTCATCCCTCTGTCCACTCCTCTTGTACCCTCTGCTAGCTATTCATTCCTCTGTCCACCCCTCGTATACAATCCGTCAGCTACTCTTCTTTTCATCCGCTCCTCTTATACTCTCTATCAGCTATTCTTCCCTCTATCCGCTCCTCCTGTACCCTCCATAAGTTACTTTTCTCTCTATCTAAACTTCCTCTTATACCCTCTGCCAGCTGCCCTACCCATATTTATTCCTCTCATACCCTATACCTGCTCCTTTTGTACCCAGTGCCAGTTAATCCTCACTCTAGTGGCTACTTCTGTCCCCCGTCACCTACTCTTCCCTCCTCTTGTACCCTCTGCCAGCTACTCTCCCTAGATTTGCTTCTCTTGTACCCTCTGCTATGGTTATACCCTCTGCCAGTTGCACTTTCCTTCAACTGCTCTTTTTGTACCCTCTGCCAGCTACTCTCCCTATATTGGCTCCTCTTGTACTCTCTGCTACTGTTGCATTCCCTGCTAGTTACACTTTCCTCCACCTGCTCCCTTTGTACCCTCTGCCAGCTACTCTTCACTTAATTGTCTCTTCCTGTACCCTCGGCTAGCTACTCTTGCTTCCTTTTGTACCCTCTGACAGGTACCCTTCCATCTGTCTGCTTTAACCTCTGCCAGCTTTTATTCTCTTCTCTTGTACCCCCTGACAGCTGCTCCTTCAGCTCCTCTTGTACTGCTAACTATACTTCCCTCCACCTGCTCCTATTGTACCCTCTACAAGCAACTGTTGCCTCATTACCAGTACCTGTCCCCCCACCACCAAAGTAGAAGCATTGCTACTCTTACCACTCTAATGGCCCATATCTCTTTTCTTCCCTCCATTCCAGCACTGTAGCCTCTGTAAGACCTTTTGGCATTCAACACTTCATGCAAGTGTTGAATACCTGTATCCCCTGTTGAGCGCTGTGGTTCCTTCTTCAAAACTGTACATCATTATCGGACTCCGCAGTGGGGTTAAGGGATAGAACCACCGTGACACAGGCACCCAACAATAACGGGAATGGTAAATGCCAAAGAGTTGGGTTGGGGGGAGGGGAGCCAATTAGAGCAACAGCACTAGAACAAGGAGGAGGTAAGTGACACAGGCTTCCCGAGAGGCAAGTATAATACCACTTCTGTTGCAGGGAGCTTCAGATAGGATTTTATTAGGGACTGATGGGGTTTCTTAAATCTGGATTGCATTTACATCGCACATTTTTTTATCCGATCAGGTGAAATATACTGCGAGTTTGTGCTGATTTTTATTGTTTTACATGCTGAAGCTTAAAGAGGAACTTTACCCATAACAACTTGATAAAAAAATAATGTTCTTTAGCTAGGAACATACATTCCACATTAATAATTCTGCTACCGAAATTAGTGTGTGATGTAACTTGCCTCCAGCATTGCTTCCATTTCTTCTTGCCGGAGGCTGCCATTTTTCTGAAGCCCACAGCCCCTGAGCAGTAAGAAATCTTTAGGCTATCAGCAGATCGGCCTCTAGAGGCTCTGATTTTTGGCATAATGGACAAGCAGCTGAGCATGTGCAGAGCAGGGTGAGACAGTGCATTACTGGACTATGAACCGGCTATAGAACAGTATAGGTATATTTTTTAAAGTTTTACATAGCTATACCTGCAAAAAAGGCCAGCCTGAAGTCATCTAGCAGAAACGAATTTTCTGACTAAAGTTCCACTTTAAGGAAAAATCTGGTTGATGTGGGCAGCACAGACAGCTCCCCTGTCGGACATCATGTTTCCTTGGCGGGGACTCAAAAAGCAATGCAATCCTGAAACAGGTTCCAACCCTTCTATTCTGTTTTAAAAATAAGAGCTATTCCATTTTCTTTTTAAGAATACACATGGTTTTTAAATAAGTTCATAAATGCTTTTTATATTTGTTGGGGGTTCCACTTTAAGCTTGGCAGTCTTTACTGACCAGTTAGCGCAGCCTAAGTCATAAGCAGCCAGGAGCACAGATGTGCATGGTTTCCCAGAGTTATGTCCAAGGACACCTGCAGGCTGTAGTGGTGGAAGAGTGCCACCTTCCAGGCTCCTGGATTGCAGCACACTTGTCCCTGGCAGTGAAAGTCTATTTTTTTTTCTCCATAATTCTTTTACAATTGATGGGAAATCCAGGCAGATGTGTGCAGAGGAGCAAGTGCTGTAGCCAGTAATGTGCTGCCTATAACTGGAGTCGTATATCAGGTACTGGGAGATGGACGAAGCCAGACAAGCCTGAGCTGAACCCAAAGAGCACTTTCTATATTGAAAGCTCAGTTGTTCCTAGAATTTCTATCTGCCATTAGAATGGAGCCCGACAGATTGATTTATCTGCCCATCGGGGCTCAGACAGTTAAATTTATGTACCTGGCACTTCTTACCTGTTGCAGCCATTATGGCGGAGTCTGGCTGTTGCTGCCAGATTGCTAAATCACTTTTAATTGTGGAGAAATAAAGCAAGGTGAGTGAGTCTGCAATAAGAGCAGAAGCAGAAAGCCTTACGATCCATTTATGTGCGGGCTGATTGTACCCAAGTCAATTGATCATTCAACTTTGGTAGAACCAGCATGTTGGATTTTTACACATACGGTTACTGTCAGCGGTTGTAACCACTAGCAGTATCCATTGTATTCTGCCGGTCAGGGATGCTTCCCACGCCCCCTGCTGGTGGAATAGAATAGAGCAGCGGGAGGTATTTCCCCCATTAACACCAACTGTGTTGATTGGGGAGTCAAACGATTTTTCTTTCCTTCCACCATAGTAATCTGCCATCTAGGTCCCTCACCAGCAGTGTTTCTGTGTTCGAGGGAACGCTAACCCAGCAATGCAGATGTGCTGACACTAGGCCATCCCTAACCGCCGCCCCTTCTTGGATCTTAAAAGCACCCCACTGCTTGACAGCGAACAGGAAGTGTCCACATTACACAGGCAATGATGTGGACATAAAAAAAAAGGACCTTGTCTTTTGTAAATAGAATAGTAGAGAGGACTGGGGAGAGCTGCAGCTGTGAGTTAAAAAGTGCCTACCACAAAGCCTAGGATTGCCTACTCCTTCAGACTGACACTCTCCCATCAAGCATAGCTCTTCCCAAGAGGCAGCTCACTGCTTGAGAAAAGAGAGAGGGGGCACATCCATATAAATGCAAACTGTTCAATGAAGAAAAGCAATAAAATCATATAAAATGCATTCACTGCATGAATGGTGCTCTTACTTCTTTCCTCTGATATGCCTTTATCCCTTTCATGCAGTGAGTGCATTTTATACGATCATATTACTTTTCTTCATTAAATAGCTTGCATCTAGATGGGCGCGCCGCCTTTGTCTCTTTTCTCATTCTACACATAGCCCATGGGTTACTGACAGCGCATCAGTACGTTTTTAACCTTCGCCCACCTCTTGCATCAGGGCTGAGGACTCTTGAAAGGAGTACCAACGCAGGATGCTGTAAACCATTTACAGCACCCCGTTGGCTCCTCCCACCAGCCATGATATGTCGGTGTTACATAGGGCATCACAGAGACACCATGATTATGGGACCGGGTCTAAAAATGTAATTCGCATGTTGACAAGGGGGATAAACCAGGGAAGGCAAAAACGAACCAAAATAACATCAGCTAAACCTCATCATGATCAAAACCTGCATAAGTGTATCACTCGTTCTATGTTTCCCATCAGACCAAGCTGCAGTGGCTGTGTGAGGAGGTGAGGGAGCGAGAGGAGAAGGAACGCAAGGTTCGCAAGATTCAGTACCAGCAATGTCAGGAGCAGCTGAAGGATCTAAAGCTAAACCATGACTCGGAGAAAGAGCTTCTTAGTCAGCAAATTGCCAAAATGGAACAGCAGCTGGAGGAAGCTCACCGTGACAGGAAAGGTGGGTGCTGGTGGTTTTTCCTCCGTGACCAATAAAATTCTATCATCTAATTATCCCAGTATAGTCTGATCCAAAGTTGGTTTTGTTACAGAACCCCTAACTGCTTGTCCAAGCTTTTGAAGTGCATTGCGACTAAAATCTTGGCTGTCCCTGACATTCTCACAATGCCTCATAAAAAAGGAGCTGCGTCTTCTAAGGTTCGCTACACACGTGCATATTTCTGGAATATTGCACTATATGACCCGGTCCCCTGGCTCTTTCTTTTAACCTCCTAACCCTAGTTCCTATGCTCTCTAATGCTGGCCATACATGGGGCTGAATGAGAAAAATCTATTGATTCCTCCATCCATGCTAAAGTATGTGGATGGATGAATAACTCCTTCCATCGTTTTGTATTCTGATAGCTGGAACCAGTGGCTGTTAGAACACCTGAACAGTGACTGCATCTAGTTGGATTCAGACACTGTCTGACAATTTAATGCCTGGCTCCTTCGATTTTTGGGTCAAAGAATGTGGCGGGAGGGTGATGACAAGGCCACCCATGGCTTGAATTCGCTCTGTGTATGGCCAGCTCAATCCTAACTCATCCAAGACAGGCCAGTACTCAAGCCTGATCCTTTTCATAGCATTGCAATGTAATAATTGTTTTCCTATACATCCAATGAGGATTGGTAAGCAGTCAGAGTGTGCATGCTTGGCATCTTAAGGCTAAGTCCACCCTTCACAGAAAAATAATACATGGCACATTTTTTTTCTTCTACAGATCTACGTATTTACTTTTGTTTTGAACAGGAGACTGCAAAGCTCTGCTCCCGTGATCAATGGATCACGAGTGCAATGCACAGGCTCCTGCAGTTTCTTCCAGCTCTATGTCCGTACAGAGTACAGGTCAAATTTTGATCTAACTATGGCAATTCCCATTCACCAGAAGTCAATCTAATGATTAGTAACCATAAGAAGAAAAATAAAGCTTCTCTAAGTGCAATACCATAAGTTTTATTAATGCAAAAAGATTATTAAGACTTGCAGGAACCACATGAATATAGGGCTCATCATAAGTATGCTGCACTGTGGGAATTGCATCTGCCCATTGCTAGCACGCTTCTTGGGGTCCACACTGTCCCGCAGCAATGTGGAAAAGGTGGCTTCTGGTCTCTGGAACCAGCGTGGAACAAAGCGGCAGCATGATGATGTCACACGGCAGTGGATAGTAACTAATTTTGGAGTATGCGCTTCTTTGTCAAACTGATAGTTAGCATTCTCTATTGATGTTGATCAACTTCTGTTGAATGGGAATGTTGGGAAAACCTTTGTCGAACAGAGGTTGCAGCCACTGATCAGTGTATTCTGACAGCAGAGGAGTCTCTGCCTTTGTAAGATGATCTCAATACTTAATTTAAAGTGATTGTAAACGATCACAGTAAAAAACAACCCATTCAGTTTAAAATAGAAATGAAAGGCAAAACATTTGTATAGATTAAAAAACCCATTATAAATACCTTTTTTTTCTTTTTTTTCCCCTTCTTTAATTGATCACATTATCTCTGTCCTCAGCTGCATGGGAGCTGGGGGAGGAGAAACAGCAGAACACTGATCTCCCAGTAAATGGCTGGGGGGGGGGGGGGTCAGGTCAAGTCTGATCACTGGAGGAGAGCAGGCTGAATTCCCAGCATAGATAGAGACCTGACCATGCTAAGATCTCATATTTAGTGCTTTGTACACTGGTGCGCAGTCATGTTGGAACAGGAAGGGACCATCCCCAAACTCTTCCCACAAAGTTGGGAACATGAAATTGTCCTAAATGGCTTGGTATGCTGACGCCTTAAAAGTTTCCTTCACTGGAAATAGGGGGCCAAGTCCAACCCCTGAAAAATGACCCCACACCATAATCCCCCCTCCACCAAATGATTTGGACCAGTGCACAAAGCAAGGTCCAAAAAAGGACATGGATGAGTGAGTTTAGAGTGAAGGAACTTGACTGGCCTGCACAGAGTACTGACCTCAACCCGATAGAACACCTTTGGGATGAATTAGAGCGGAGACTGTGAGCCAGGCCTTCTCATCCAACATCAGAGCCTGACCTCACAAATGCACTTCTGGAAGAACGATCAAACATTCTCATAGACACACTCCTAAACCTTGTGGACAGCCTTCGCAGAAGAGTTGAAGCTGTTATAGCTGCAAAGGGTGGGCCAACTCAATATTGAACCCTACGGACTCAGACTAGACTGGGATGCCATTAAAGTTCATGTAAAGGCAGGCGTCCCAATACTATAGGTAATATAGTGTAGTTGTATACAGTAACTGTTAGTGAAGTAATTAGTTCATTTGCACCAGCTTGGTCCAAAGGAACTATTTAAAGTTACATAAAACACAGAGAAGATCTTTAAATGCTGAAGAAGTGCTCTGGAATTGAGTAATAATAAAGAAATAAATATGAATTACGGTATGTTCTTAGCTCTTGAAAACTGCCCAGTAACTGCTGGGTAACCATTACCTTTTGGGAGCAGATGGAGTGAGTGTATACAGATGAGCGGCTGGCAGCCGTGGACTGCTTAACGGTTGCTAGCATGGTTTCTCATACCTGTGATTGCGTCCACAGTGCTAATTCTAGTCTGCCTTCAGTTTGTAGCTATTTGGATGGCAGTTGCCTGCGGTTTTGCAGCTCACTTACTTTGATCGATGTGCAAGCTACCTTAAGAGACTGTGATCTTTATAAAGTGCATAGTATCCCGGAGCAAACTGAAGAATGTGTGCGTTCTGGGAATAAAATGTGCAACAACACCTCTACTTGCTAGAAACTGCGATTTCAAATGCCGTATATAACTCTAACCAATACAGAAGACAAGAATCTCTATGTACCTGCTGTTTTTTGTTGCTGAATAGAGTATTTACTGAATTGGTACATTTTGTATAACTGGCTCCATGCTAGGAGGACACAGTGCTATGGCAGTTGTCCATTGTGGATAGCGCTAATCTCAAACTATTGGATTTCTATGTATCTTTTTTTTATCTGTGTTAAAGGCTAGGTTGGCATCTACGAGCTTTGTCGTGGGTTTGCAGATCCCCAGAAATGCATTACAATCCATTTTAACCGTGTTTCCTCTGGGTCCTATTTACACCCAGCTTTGTTATCTTTGTAGATGAAAATATTTGTCATTTTCCTCCGCTGCATGATTTCAGTGACAAACTAAAAGGAAAATAAAATTTGAATTAAGTCCAATTGATGAAAATCCATTCCTATTTTCATCAATGAATGAGGATGGAAAAAAAAAATGTGAGGGAGGGACGTTGACCCACCTGAACTTCCGCTTTCCTCAGAGCTCCGCCTGTCTGTTAAAGCCCCAGCCCCCTGACAAAGCTGTATTGTCAGACTGGCTGCCTGGGAGTTCTGGAACAATGCACTGAAAATCACCAGAAGAGGAACTCCCCTGTCAAATTCGTGTCTGGATGTGATGTGAGTGTTTGTTTTCCCTCCCAGCAAAGGTAGCAGTGCTTAGCAATGTGTAATAGAACAGCCTCCCCAGACCAGTTCTCTGCCCTGTGCACTTTCTCACTCTCATTTACTTCTCCATTCCCACTACATCTTATTAGATTTTTATTCCAGGAGTATATAACGAGTTTGGAAACTCTAGAGAAGTGCTTAACCCCTTGATGTTGAGGTAACACATATATGCGGCCCCACTGCACTGGGCTTTTTGCACATCTCCCTTTGTGTTTGGAGCGCACACAGAGGCCGGGATCTCACCAAGACCGGGACCCAGAACTCCCGATTTCGGGTCACCTGATCGATGTGGTAGCCTCTGATTGGCTACCACAGTGATCAGTCACTGTGAAGCCCTCTGCTGTGTTTCTTTCTCTCTCTCTCTGCAGAGTAAAAAAAGTGTGTAAAAAATGTAATAAAAAATAAAGAAGTAATACCTAGATCAAAATTTGATTTAGGTCAGTGCCAGGGTTAGTGTTTGGGTCAAAGGTCAAGCTCAGGGTCAGTATAGTTTGTGTCGGTGTGTTCGAGGCTTCATGTACACTGCTGCTGGTAAACGGAAGTTTAGGACCAGTTGGGTGTTTTTTTTTCAGTTGACCCTGAACTCTCCTCTGTTATCTTATCAGTACATGTACACAGGGTCATTTATAGTCCATTTCTAGGCAGTTGAGTTTAGAAGCATTTTTTGGAAAGCAAAAAAATGCACTCAGGACGGATGTTCAGAGGCATTTGAAACGCCAAATGTCTGTAACAGCTTGTAAACGCGGTAACTCGCATTTAGCCGTGTTTCCTTTACAGGCGTTTTTAAAGGAGATACATTTTTCAACTATTTGAAAAAAGAAAAAAGAAAAAAAAAACGCTCCTGAACGTAAACATGGCATGTAAACGCGGCACAATGTCGTTTACTATCTGTCAAGTTAAATCGCTCAGGGGAGGTTGTGAAACGTCCCGTGTACATCAATAGGTAGGACAAAAAAGAAAAAATACACACTACTGTTTATGGACTATACTATAGCTACAAACAACTACTAACATACACATATGTATCAGGTGCAGGAGAATTTATTTTGGGTTGTTCTTGGGTTGTTCTTCGGGGATAGGTTATGGTAGTAACAAGAAATATATAGAACTACATTTTAAAAACAATATTTATTTATTTTTTTACTTTTTTGGGGGAGTTTTCCTTTTTGATGATGGAAAAAAAAATGTAGGAGATATCCATTACCATTTACCACCAAATGAAGGCCCTATTTTTCCTGAAAAACGTGTATAATGCACCTGGATGCGTCATCCGAGTTGTGATATGTACGGTTTTACTAACACATGTCAAATTTAAAAAATTGTGCTTGGGCATTAAGATTTGTTTTACCCTTAGGCGTGAAGGGGTTAAATAAATAATGCATTACAATTTAAACCCATTAAATGTTAGTAGACTAAAATATGACTAAAACAAATTCAGATGAATAAATACAACTAAAAATAAAATGGCATTTCAGTCAAAAGACTATGACTAAAATGAAATCGACCTTTAATGTCAGAATAAACACTATGTCTAGTTTCCTGCAGTGTCTTTTTTGGAAAAGTGTAGAGACTTTTTTTTTTTTGCACGCAGTACAAGTTTTCCATAGACTTCAGTGGAATTGCATCAAAAACTCATGCACATGAATTCTTACTGCGTTTTCTTGCACGACAACAAACACATCCTCCTATTAACATTAGCAGTGCAAAAAAAAAAGAAGTGAAAAACACATTTAAAAGAGCATAAAAATCATGCATGCAAAACTAATCAGAAAACGTTTTGCAAAAATGCATCAACAAATGCATAATGTGCACCTAACTGAACAGAGCACCTGTGTGATTGTTACATTTGCATAAACTGGCTACATGCTACAAGGATACAGAGCTATGGCTGTTGTTTTTTTTTTTTTTTTCTTTTTTCTTGGAATTGACTAAACTCTGCAAAACCCCCCCCCCATTATTTTTTAATAACTGGAAAGCACCTGAATCCACAGAATTCTCTGATAGCGCATCTATTCCTGCATTCCACAGATTATATTGCTGTTATAACTGCATAATGATGAGACCGTAATTTCATCTTATCCTGGTGCCTAATCACCCATAGTACAGGGACTGAGCTGGATAAATTACGAACTCCTGCCTGAAATACCTGCAGTAAGAGGCTTTGGGTGTCCTCTTTTATTTCTAACAGTATGGGTTGCGATGGGATTGTGACTTTTGCAGCCTTTAAATTTTCTTCTTTCATTTTGTGAGTGGAAAATGATGGCTGGCGAGCGTGGGCTGCCTCAGAACGGGGGGAAGGGGGCATAGCAGGCATGCGGGGTTGAATGGGAGCCGCATTGATATGGGCACAGGTGTAGGCCGCATTGATATAGGCACAGGTGTAGGCCGCATTGATATGGGCACAGGTGTAGGCCGCATTGATATGGGCACAGGTGTAGGCCGCATTGATATGGGCACAGGTGTAGGCCGCATTGATATGGGCACAGGTGTAGGCCGCATTGATATGGGCACAGGTGTAGGCCGCATTGATATGGGCACAGGTGTAGGCCGCATTGATATGGGCACAGGTGTAGGCCGCATTGATATGGGCACTGGTAGGCTGCATTGATATGGGCACTGGTAGGCCGCATTGATAAGGGCACAGGTGAGGCTGGCACAGGTGAGGCTGCATTGTTGGGCACTGATAAAATTGTTGTTAATAATTATTTTTGTATTAATTCTGCATAAAACATTTAAGTGTCATTTCATGAGATAATTTATGAGGAAGTGTTTAGGGGTGGGATTAGGGGCAGGGTAGGGGTTGGGTGGGGCAACCGGTGGCGAGTAACCCTTGAGGCCTGGCTAGCAGCTCATGACTTAAAATTTTGAGCCCTGACTTTTGTACATTTAGGTGTGTTCACCCTTCCAAAAAGATGAATAAACACTGTACATCAGGGGTCTTAACCTTTTGAAGAGCGAGGTCCACTTAAGTGATTTGGTTTCCAGTCACAAGCCACAATGTAATGAAAATAATTTCTAACTTTCTGTTTAAAAGGGCATAATGAACATTTTCCTCCTGCAGCTGCTGAATGCTGGCTGGAGGAAAAGGAGGTGAAGCTGCCGGCTTTCAGTGGTTGGAGAAAGGAAAAGGAGAGGATTGGTTCCTGTAGATGCTGCCTCTCCTGTCCAAGTGTAAAATATAATGTGACAGAGAAGCCGCACCGGCCCCCTGGAGCATGGGGTGGGGTCGCCATTGTAACCTCTGGCTCAACACCAGTGGTTGGGGTGTGTGTGGTAAAACACATCTCAACTATGGGGTTTTACTGCCCCCCCCAAACTCCATATGTTAACGAGCTATTACTGTTCTGAGCCCCCTATAAAGCTACTTTCACACTGATGTGTTGCGGTTTACCCAGGTGTGGTGCACTTTCAGAAAGATATATTAGAAGTCCATGGCAAAGCACAGCTAACCCACAGGAAAACCGCAGGTGCACTGAGCTGCACCTGTGGATCAGTGTGAAAGCAGCCCAATATTTGTTAACTCTTTTATAAAAGTGTTAATATGCCCATTACAAAAGTGAAGTGTATGTTGTTTAATACGCTGCTCTTTTCCTCTTCCAGCTTCTGCTGGCATTGCTCTCCAGGCTGTTAGAAAGGACCCGAGCGACGTGCACTTGCTACCTCCTGGGACAGGAATTGCAGAGGAGGCTCGATACACTCTGATGCTCTGGGATATCAGGTGGCAAGTCCAGATCGTGATCAACAGGATGCTGACCCCGTGCCAATCGCTTCCCTGGCTTGAGGGCCACATGAGAGGGCTCTGAGGGCCACATGTAGCCCGTGGGCCACAGGTTGAGCACCCCCTGCCGTACACCCTTCTTGTCCCCCAGTCCCCATTGTACTTACCTCCAGGGATGGTGAGCTGTCAGTGCTCGCGCAGCTGCTGCAGCAGTCTGGGGAGTTGGAATCCTTGCTGTTCTCCCTGTTTTCTGTGCAGCACATGTGGGGCAGACCAGAACAACTCCATGTGATGGCATTGACCAATCAGAAATGTTGCACAGAGAAGAGGGAGAAGAGATCCCTGGGCCACTGGATTAGCTGCATGCGCACTGACAGCTCAGCATCCCCGGAGGCAAGTGCTGTGGGGATTGGGGGGTGGAGAGGGCAAATGAGATTCACTTTTTTACTTTTTCTGCAAGGGTGAACTAACACTTTAAAGCTGACCTCAGGGCAGACATTTTTTATTTTTTAATCACTTTTGGATAGGTAATTTCTTATCTCCCAAGAAATATTTTTGTGTTTTTCAATAGAATTAACCAGCCACTGTAAAATTCCACATTGAATCCTACTGAATGTGGGCACATTATCCCCCATTTCTGTTTCAGGAGAACAATTGCCACTATGCCCCTTTCTTCCCCGTGGTGCCCTCTTTAGTTTTCTTTTATGAGCGATGACATACATTGCCACTTATTGCAGGAGGACCCTGGCTGCACAATTTTCCAGTCTGTCCTGCCTATCAGTGACGGCAGAAGCTGATGGACAGCCAGGTTTGTAAAGCACTCTATACCAGTCACTCTATGACTGGTATATTGCAGGTTATGCAAATTCAAAGGATCAGCAGTACAAAAACCATAATGTACAGTTTTTACTCTTGACACTTCTGTGATACCTGCATACCGGTGAGCAGGTATAAGGCCTTGGGTATAGGCTTCAGCTTGTATAAGAACTGTGTGTACAGTAAGATTTTACAAAGAATTTGCAATGCCCTAAGCCAGGTTCAAAGAGCTGCCGAAACATAAAGAAAACTTAATTTCTACTTTGGGGATTTTAAACACAGATCTTAATGGAAATTGTGACTGCCACTTTAAACAAGCTTGTAGCAGGCTTTAGTAAACCAGCACTTTTTCAGGCTTGTTGTGAACTAGCTGACTTCTGCTAGAAGCTTGCTTAACCTCATGCCGACTGCCCACACTAAGTATACTGCTGGTGGCAGTGGCAGGCACGGCAACGTACATGTATGTTACCAGCTTGCTTCCGGTTTTGGGGCGTGCATGTGCATGCCCCCTGCCGACCCATGCTGTGATTAGACACAACACGAGTTTGCCAGCATATTTCAGCCAGTACTTTCGGCTAAAACCTTCTGATGGTCTGTGTCCAATCACACACACAGTTCTGTGTTTACAAACACACGGATCTCTGTGTGCAGGGAACAGCAATCTGACCGTTTTCTTCTCCCTGAAAAGCTCCCTGAAAAGCAGGGAGAAAAAACGGTCAGTTTAGTAAGTAAAAGCCGCACCCATTACACTTGTTAGGCACACAGTTAATACCTTGATTGCCCTAGATTAGTGTTTCTAAACCTTTTTTAAGTCGAGGCACCCTTTAAAATCCTGCACAATCTTGAGGCACCTCATTCTAAAATGTAAAAACTGTTTTACATAACGCAGCAACATACACACATGTAGGCATCCAACATCCGAGGCAATTTATTCTTTCAAAGCAAACACACCTTGGCACACTGGTACTGACTCGTATTCCTCTTTTCTATTGAGCTAGTGTGATCTCATTGCTGATGGAGAGGGGCAAACAAGGAGGCTGTGCAGGTGGCCGACATCTTCCTTATCGGTTGTTAGGACACTATTGGCTAGAAGGTTGTAATGGTGCACAATGAAAACCCGTAGCTTTGTGTAACAAGGCAGGCTTGACCTACTTGCTGGCTTGTATACTATTTTTGGGCAATTTTTAGACCTTTTCCCAGGGCTCCCCAGGGTGCTGTCCTAGATGTTAACCCCTTCCCAGCCAGTGTCATTAGTACAGTATGATCATTGTAAGAGTGTCAGTTAGTGAGCCTTCCAGCCAGTGTGTTTGTTAGCCACCCTATCAGTCACACTGTGTCGCTGATTACCGCTATTACAGTAAAGTGTCTATAGCTGTGTAAATTCCAGTGTGTCTATATATACACCATAGTTTGTAGATGCTATAACTTTCACACAAACCAATTAATATACACTTGTTTTTTTTTTTACCAAGGGCCTTTAGCAGAATACATTTTGGACTAAATTTATGGAGAAATGTATTTTATTAATTTTTTTTTATTGGATCTGTTTTATTTAATTTTCAAAATGTTTTGTTTCCATTTATATAATGAAAAAGCTCAGTTGTGATCAAACCCCACCAAAAGAAAGCTCTTTTTGTGTGAAATTAACATTTAATTGTTGCATGACCAGGCAATTGTCAGTTAAAGTAGTGCACTGCTGAATAGCAAAAAAATGCTCCGGTCATGAAGGGGGAAAAAACCTTCCAGAGGTAAAGTGGTTAAAATAACAGCGAGTTAACTCTTCCATTATTTTCTATGTATAACTTCCCCATACTGAAAGTCAAGTTTTTGAAGCTTTCAGCAAAGACACTTGAAGCTTGCTAGAATGTTTCCAAAAATGGTAAAAGCTTGCTGCTCTTTCAATTACTGACCCTCATGTACAAGGAGGTAGTAAGACACATCTGACCATACTTACTGGGTCTGCAGTCTGCCAGGACATGTCATAGTCTTTTTTTTTTTTTTTCATAATTTGGCCAATAAATTGCTCACACTATTTGAAAGCACGGTTTCCACACAAAGAATAGATAATAAACATTCCGCTCCCTGCTTTCCAACATGTCAGAATACATCCATAGCATAGATATTCAGAAAGGAGCGCCAAACCAAATGATGAGAGAGTCCAAATGGCTGTTAATTTTTCGTAATATGATCACATAAAGCAGCCAATGTGTTTTGGGTGCCAATACACCCCCAAATCCCCTCTCCTATCAGGGCTTAAAGAGGAACTTCACTTTTTTTTTTTTTTGTACTCCCTCTTACCTGTCTTTTTGCATTGTCATCGAGTTCACATCTCTGCCTAGCTGATATGAGCTACTTGGGTGTAACAGTCCAGATTCCATGCCCTCATCTTGGCCCACCTTTGTTATTGTGAGGCGGCTGCCTCTTCCGGGTTCAGGCCGCTGGCCCACAATGACACATGGCAGCTCCACCCACTGGCATCCGCTGTTTGTTCTACTCCTGCTGCCTCCTGGCATAGCCATGTAGGTGTGAATGGCAGCTGGGGGGGAAGGGTTTGGAAGGAAGTTAGGCAGAGTCGATCTTTTTGCCTCTTCCGTGTTCAATCAGCTGGCCTACCATGACACACGGTAGCTCCACCAACAGTAGCGGTTAGTCCTACTCAGGCTCCTCTAGACGTGAATGGCACCTGGGGGAAGGGGTTCGGAAGGACCAGACAAAAAAAGTGAATGGGGGGGGAGGGGTACTTTTAAGATGTGGTGGGGGTATGGAGCCAGGGTGACAGACTCAAAGTGAAGGCCTGCTTTAAGAATGAAATGAGGGCTTGAATGGACTCAAGGAAAACATTTGAAAAACAGATCTGTATTAAATCTGCTATGCTGTTATCATGGAATATTGATCTACCAGTGTTCCCACCAGAGATCACTAGTAATATTGATACAATAAGAACAAATCAGATTTAATACAGATTAAATCCATTTGATCACTTATTTCATTCTGGCGTATGTGATCATATTACAAACAATTAAAAGAAACTTTGACTCTTTCATCATTTTGGTTTGGCGCTCCTTCCTGTATTTCTATGCTTTAAATTGGTACCTGGTACCCACCAAAGAGAACCTCGCTGTATGTGAGCCAGTGAGTTTATTGAAATTTGTTTGATTTTTCTTTGTTTAAACAAATACATTTTGAAGTCCTCTTGAATGTTTTTTCTGGAGAATACATCCATATGCAACAAGGCACTCCTGAGCTCCGCCACCCTCACTGTCAGTCCAACTTCTACACTGCTGAGTATACGGTGTATACACGTCATTGCTTGCTGTGGGCAGGCTGTGTCTGTGGAAGATGGTGACCTGTTTTCTCTATTACACCAATGATATTTTCCTGATCAGCAGATTTTTGCTATATGATCTAACAAACACGTGTGTTCGAGCTGCAACACCACAGCTTCTAGACATTGCTAAGTGGACAAAATAACATTTTTAATGTTTTTTTTTCTTTTCTCCTTTTTGTAACCTTTCCAGGTTTTGATTTTTATTAATAGTATAAACACTTTTATTTTACATTTATGGCAATGTTCAGCATAGAGATTTTACAGCTATAATTAGAAACAGATTAGATTGTCTGGGAAAAATATCCTAATTATAATTATTTTTTTTTTATTTCAAATTTGTTTTAAAGGGAACCCTGTAAATGCCTAAATTCCAGATTTTGTAATGTAGCCTAGTAATGGGTATGTATTTAAAAACTTCCATATACATTGCCGGAATTTAAAGCCCAACCTGTTCGAAATTACCATTCTGTTACTAGCTGTCCATGAACCTGTATACAAGAAAATCAGAACGGGCCACTTGGTGGTAGTTCTTCTTGCCTTTTTCAGCACCTCCTACCACCTGGGCCGAGGATGATACCCTGAAGCCCACAGCTTTATACAATATTTCCCATATTTGTGTAGCACCAGCATAGTTTCAATGCTTTGCAAGAAAATATCACGAGACTCTGCTCTAAGGTTACAGTCTCTGATATCTTCCGCAGGCATGCATGCATACACACGCTAATGCTAATGAACCATTTAAACACCAAAGAGATAGTTCTCCTGGTGAGAATTGTGTCAAGGACTCTAGTACTACAAGACAACCAGGTCAACTGCTTGCAGTATTAGTGCGGCCTAATGTCTGCTTTAGTGCATCCATTTTTTTGACAGCACCAGTAATCTCTGTATATTCATACAACATGGTGTCTTTTTATATGGAGGCCAGTTGAAGTCTTCTTGCCTATTGTGACCAATATGGCTTTCATGATTCAATACATTTTTGCTGTTTATAACATTCAGACTTCAGTGGATTCTAAATTGTCACGCAACTAGGAATGCAATTCAGTAATCAGTGCGCGGATACATATCAGAGTTCTAAGTGCTCATACAGAGATTTTTTAGGTGTTTTTTTTTTTTTTATTCCCCCTTCCTATCTCTAGCAGTTATGGACTTTTTTTGATGAACTCCTGGTCCATTCCCCCTATATTGGTGCCTAATCTCTTCATGTGTGTGGCCTTCTTGCCTTTTTAGCACCTCCTACCACCTGGGCTAGGCATGATACCCTGAAGCCCATGGCTCTATACAATATTTCCCATATTTGTGTAGCACCAGCATGGTTTCACAAGGCTCTGCTCATGGTGCAGAAAAACAAGGAAGTTTGTTGGCCGAAGGGCTTGAAGAAAACTATAGTTTGATTGTCTGCTGGGAATAGTAAAGCATGGTGGAAGCTCCAAAAAGGTTTGGAGTAGTGATGGGCTTGGGCGTGTTCTGATCGAACCTGCCAGGAAGCCGTCACTGCCTATGATTGGCGGTGTGCAGTGCCAGCTTCCTGGCGGGCTTGATCCAAACACGCCCGAGCCCAACACTAGTTTAGAGTTGCATTTCTTCAAATAGAGTTGCTAATTCTGTCAGGATTGCTGGCTTCCTTACTACAGAGGAATACAGGCAGACCCTTATCTGTCTTGTAGTACCATCAAGGAGGTGCCTTATGGACCCAGCTTTATTGTACAGCATAACAGCAACCATGAATACACAGCTAAAATCATAATGAACTATCTGCAATGAAAAGATTACCATAAAATCCTGCAACAGATGGCAAGACCCCTCACAGAGCCTAAATCTCACATCATCAAGACATTTTGGAATTACTTGCAGCAACAAAAGGAATTAAGACAATCTGCCATAGACCTGCAGGAAAGTTGTTTAGAATGCTCAAACAGCCGAACCAGTGAGGGCCTTCAGGAACTGCATGGAAGTCTACTTAAAGCCCAACTCCAGAAAGAAAAAAAAAATCCCCCCCCCCTGCATTGAGCCCTTCGTACTGCAAAGATTATTTGCTTGTTATGTTTAGGGGAGAGATGAAGAGGCTGTTTCACTTACCCAAGTGCTCGCCTTCTGTGATTGAACTTCTGACCTGTGGGCGGAGCCTTGATATCAACAGGTACCATGCAGGAACATTAACCTTGTATGGTATGCTGAAGATGGTGGAGTGGGACCGGAGGTGGTCACAGCCAATGTTAATTTTATTGATGAAATTAACACTATTTTAGTCAACTAAAATACGACTAAAGCTAAAACAATTCAGGTGAATATTGACTAAAACTAAATCGACATTTGACGTAAAAAACTAACACTAGTCACTACTCCTATAGGGCAGCTGCAGGGGAATGGTGGAAGCTGCACGGCAAGGGTGGATTTTTTAAAATTTTCCCAGAGTTGAGCTTTGAGAGAATTGCTGCTCTGTCAAAGGCTACAGGTGGTCGAACCAAATATTCTTTTTACCTATTTTGTTTCTATTTATTTTTTTCAGTTTTTAAGGATGTTTTTTGATAACCAAGTTTGGCAATTTTTTTAAAGCATTTTACCAGCATTTGTATAGCCGAACACTTTTGCATAGTACTGTGTTTTTCCAAGATATAGCCAGTTTTATGGGAAATTACTTCAGGATGTTAGTTGTTTGTTTCTAAATAAAGTTGACCTTTACTGTGGAAGCTG
Organism: Lithobates clamitans; assembly: GCA_037952925.1. Classification (NCBI taxonomy): domain Eukaryota; kingdom Metazoa; phylum Chordata; class Amphibia; order Anura; family Ranidae; genus Lithobates; species Lithobates clamitans. Next base: position 713,491 of record JBBGZY010000785.1, read on the forward strand.
TGTCCAAAAAGAGGCAAGCAGTGGACATAGGACTAGTTGCCGGTATTGTCTTTGGTCTCCCTGCTTCTTCCTCTATTGACTTACTGTGCTTTTGTTCTGCACTATGTCTGTGTGGAGGCTCCCATCTTTGTAGAGACAGGACTTTGCTTCCTCCTTACAGAGCTGGCTGCTTAAAGTGATCGAAAAGGTTGTCATTAAAACGAAACATGTTATACTTACTTGCTCTGTGTTATGGTGTTTCCCAGAGCAGCCCGGATCCTCCTCCTTGGGTCCCTCGCTGGTGTTTCTGGCCCCTCCCTCCTGCCCCCACAACAAGCCACTTACTATGGGGACACCCGAGCTGTTGCTCAGCGTGTCCATTCAGACTTGGAGCCTTGGCCTGGCCCTGCCCCCTCTCTCTCCTCATTGGCTCACTGACTTCGATTAACAACAATGGGATCCTCCTCTTTTTGGGTCCCCCCGGTGGTCCTGGCTCCTCCTCCCAGCTGAGTGTCCCCATAACAGCACCCAAGCTACGTTTCTGTGAATCAAAATCATTTGCCCCCCCCAACCAGTGAGTCAGTCACCTAGGTTTTTTTACCCAAATGCATTATGTATTAAGGTAAAAAAAAAAACATTCTGCCTTTTAGAACCACTTTAATGATTTATACACCGAATAGAAAAAGCAGAAGCAGGGAGATTTTTGTATTGCAGGTCCTTGGGTACAGCTTCTTCTCCAGCAAGAACATTGATCAGCAGAGTTTTGAGATCAAATCTCACATCAAATCTGGTGAAACTAGCACTCGGGCAGCAGTGCCTTAAAGGGGTTTCTTTCCAGCGATGAGAGCATGCCCAGCAGCTCCAGCCGCTGTCTTGGGTCCTGATTGGATAGATTGATAGTAGCCATTGGCTCCTTCTGCTGTCAATCAAATCCAGTGACACAGGAGCTGGGGGGGCGGGGCCGATTGCAGTACTCGGAGAGTGCCCCCTTGGAATGCGGGTCTCCGAGGGGGGATTTTGATGAGGGGAGGAGTCAGGACCCCAGAAGAGGAGGATCAGGGCCACTCTGTGCAAAACCCTTGCACAGAGGAGGTAAGTATAACATGTTTGTTTTTTAAACCCCCCCCCCCCCCCCCGAAAAAAAACCTTTACAACCCCTTTAAATTATCTTACACTGCAGATATACAGCTCAGGAATGTCTAGGCACTGAAAGTGCTCTGCTATTTTTCAGGAGGAATTCAAGACAAACGGTATAATTTTCAGGATATTGTTTAGGCACAATTAACATTCTAGATGTAAGATACATTGCATCCAGAAAGTATTCACAGCGCTTTACTTTTTCCACATTTTGTTATGTTACAGCCTTATTCCAAAATGGATTAAATTCATTATTTTCCTCAAAATTCTACAAACAATACCCCATAATGATTGAAAGAAGTTTATTTGAAATCTTTGCAAATTTATTAAAAATAAAAAATGAAAAAAAATCCCATGTACATAAGTATTTACAGCCTTTGCTCATTACTTTGTTGAAGCACCTTTGGCACCAATTACAGCCCCAAGTCTTTTTGAGTATGATGCTACAAGCTTGGCACCCATTTTTCTTTGCAGGACCTCTCAAGCTCCATAGCTCCATCAGATGGAATGGAGAGCGTTGGTGCCTAGCCATTTTCAGATTTCTCCAGAGATGTTCAATCAGGTTCAAGTCTGGGCTCTGGCTGGGCCACTCAAGGACATTCAGAGTTGTCCCGTAGCCACTTCTTTTGTTATCTTGGCTGTGTGCTTAGGGTCATTGTCCTGTTGGAAGATGAACCTTTGCCCCAGCCTGAGGTCCAGAGCACTCTGGAGCAGGTTTTCATCAAAGATGTCTCTGTACATTGCTGCATTCATCTTTCCCTTGATCCTGTCTAGTCTCCCAGTTCCTGCTGCTGTAAAACATCCCCACACCACCATGCTTCACTGTAGGGATGGTTTTGTCCGGTGATGAGCGGTACCTGGTTTTCTCCAGATATGACGGCAAGCTTTGACAAAGCATTTGCAGAGCTTTCAGCAAGCTTTGTTGAAGCTTTTAAAGTACCATTCAACCCCAGTTTGTAAATGTTAAACACAGATCCTAAAGGTAGTGCTAATTGCCACTTTAAACAAGCTGCTAGCAGGCTTTTAACACGTTTCAAGAGTTTCTAAAGCCTACTAGCAGCTTGCTTAAAGTGGAAATCCACATTCCCATTTAAATCTGTGTTCAACATTAACAAACTGAAGTTGAATGGTACTTTTAAAAGCTTCAACAAAGCATGGTAAAAGCTGTGCAAATGTTTTGTCAAAGCTTGCTCCTATACAAGCTGAAACCCATGTGAAACCGGCCTTAATGTTACTGCTATTAACCGGTTCCTGACTGGCTCACGTCTTTTTACGGGGGCAGAATGGCACCCCTGCGGCGCGAAACCCCATACGGGGTTCCCTTAAGAGCCACCAGAGGGCGGACAGAGTGCAGCGGGCGACCCGATGCACGTGGCCAGAGGTCAGGATTGCCCACCGTCCACACACGATTGCGTGCACGAGAGCCAGCACGGGGATTTGTGTGTGTAAACACACAAATCCCTGTGCTGTCAGGGCAGAGGAGACATATCGTTTGTTCCTAATAAGTAGGAACGACGATATGTCTCCTCCCCCAGTCAGTCCTATCCTCATACAGTTAGAACACACTGAGGGAACACACATTTAACCACTCGATCGCCCCCTAGTGTTAACCCCTTCCCTGCCAGTGACATTTATACAGTAATCGGTGCATATTTATAGCACTGATCACTAAATGTCAATGGTCCCAAAAATGTGTCAAAAGTGTCAGATCTGTCTGTCCGCAGTACCCGTAAAAATCGCAGATCACCGCCATTACTAGTAAAAATAAAAAATAATACAAATGCCAAAAAATATTTCCCATAGTTTGTAGGCGCTATAACTTTTGCACAAACCAATCAATATACACTTATTGCCATTTTTTTTATTTACCAAAAATATGTAGAAGAAAACATATCGGCTTAAACTGATAAAGAAATTAGTTTTTTTTAAATTTGAGGCTATTTACTATAGCAAAATGTAAAAAATATTGTTTTGTTTTTTTTTTTCCACAATTGTCGCTCTTTTTTTGTTTATAGCGCCAAAAATGAAAACCGCAGAGGTGATCAAATACCACCAAAAGAAAGCTCTATTTGTGGGGAAAAAAGGACGCAAATTTCGTTTGGGTACAGCGTCACATGACCGCGCAATTATCAGTTAAAGCGACGCAATGCCAAATTGTAAAAAGTGCTCCTATCAGGAAGGGGGTAAAATCTTCCGGGGGTGAAGTGGTTAAGAGAGAAGTTCAGTTTAAAAGTTGTTTTTTTTTTTTTAATTGGAGAAATCATGATACTGTATTTTTAATTATTAGAAGTCGTCAGATGTCATTTATTTTCAAATAAGTTACTTATTCTAGATTACAAACCCCGTTGGCAGGAATTCTGGAAGTTAGACCCTGACCATCTACTGAGAAAGAAGTTGTCCATGAGTGAAACAATTGTTGTATAGAGGTTTGCATCGGCTGTGGGCGGCGATATGTGCTATGAGTAGTGAAATGTGCAGTGTGGGAGGTTGCTGCCCTCTGACCTGTGTGGTGCTTGCACTCTACAATCTATTCCTCTTCTCTGTACTTAAAGAAGATGAAAGAAAAGCGGCAGGCAGAGCTTTGCTTTGTACTTTGTCTACTTCTGCCTTCTTTCTAAAGCCAGGATTCTGCCCCTCACGTGAGCAGTGGTGGCTGGGGGCAGATAATGTATGGGCATCTGTAAAATTCTATACAGGACTGTCCCCATGTTACTTCAATTATTTATGTCTGTCCTCCTGTCCTCTGTTCCTGTCAGCGATCGCGGCTATCTGCATTAGCTGTAAAACCTGTCAGATCCTTTAATTATAAAGCATTATCCCGCCGATGCAGCAAATGCGGCCTCATAACACTCAATTTAGTTCCTACCCCGGGGAGTCCAAGTAATGAAAATGCGTATTAGCCAAATAAAGAAAACATAAAAAGATAACCGGCCTAATGAACGAACGGAAAAAGGCTCAGCTGGGGTGCAATTCTTAGGTTAACCCCTACACTGCCGGAACGATTAGTATGTGCAACAGATGGATACTAAACGATTTAGCAGTCTATACTCTTCATACACCGGCCTTACCCATTTAGCGTGTGTGGTGAAATCATAAGAATAATCTGCACTTCTTGTTCTCATTATCTGATATCACTACCGTCGAACAATTGGTCTGTGTGTGGGCTCTAGACAAGAATGGCTTTATCAGGGATAAATTGGCCATACATGGGCGTGTTCTTCTTTTTTTCTTCTTGCTCTTTTTGTTTTTTATTCAGCTTGCCTAAATTAAATAAATTAACAGGTTACTCCATTCATACAAGAGAGGTGGATGGAGGAATGCCCCTGTCTTCACCACCTGCCAATAATTCACTTGAAGATCAGAATTCCTTCTCCACCATAAACAGAAGTGCTCCACCAGCATTAGGAATGCCCACTCACCTGAATCCTGGACCTATATAAATTTAATATACAGGTCACAAAGCGCTCTCACAGATGATCTGTTGGTACATCCATCCATCCACAAGCTCCCCAGGACACTGGTGTAAAAGGTATTCTTGAATAACAGCAGCAGTTCACCTTGAAATAAACGGCATCATTCCACCTATTCAACAGGTAGCTACCCTGAGGAAGCCACGTGGGTTAGTGGCGTAATGCGTAGGATTGAGCCAAGTGACATCACTTCCAGTCTGGAGCCAAAAAACAGAATTCTGTGCTTCTAATGCTGTTGAATAGGTGGATTGATGACGTTCATTTAAAGGGGGCCTGCTGCTGTTACCTTTTACACCAGTGGCCTGGGGAGCTTGTGGATGGATGTACCAACAGATAATCTGTGAGAGTGCTTTGTGACCTGTATATTAATTTTTATAGATACAGGATTCAGGTGAGCGGGCATTCCCAATGGTGGTGGAACACTTCTGTTTATGTTGGGGTAGGAATTCTGATCTTCAAGTGGATTATTGGCGGGTAGTGAAGACAGGGGCATTCCCCCATCCACCTCTCTCTTGTTTGAATGGAGTAATCTATTAATTTATTTCATTTAGAAATTCTGATCTTCACGTCGATTATTGAATGTTTTTAATGACAGTGGACTATTTTTTTGATCCAATAGATCAGCGTATATACCATTGGGACTTTTTTGGTTGATACTTGTATGACACAAACTATTGTTTGTTATTAAGTCATTTGATATATATTTTTTTTCTGTGTTTGGGAGGTTGATATATTCACAATATCGAGTAGCACAGCATAATTTATATGTTATGTTGCTATTGCTGTGGGAACACATTGAGGTTGATTTACTAAAGGCAAATAGTCTGTGTACTGCAAATGCAGTTGCTCTAGGTCTGAGGGGAACACGCAAGGAAAATAAAACACATTTTTGCTTCCATATGATTGGATTATAGAAATCGGCAGAGCTTTCCCTCATTTCAGAGCTTCCCCTTAGATCTCACGCAACTGTATATTTGCCTTTAGTAAATCAACCTCCGTGTGTGTTTGCTGCAGCTCTCTATGAGGTTCATTTATTTAGTCTTACTTTGGGGGTGTTATTCATAATTGTGGACAGAGTTTTTGTTAATCTACTCGCTTTAAGCCCTGTTCACACCTAAGCATTTTTCAGCTTGTAAAGCGCTCAGCTCTGAAGCTCCAAAACGCCTAACAAGCAAAATCCCATTTATTTTCATGACCCCTGTTCACAAATGAGTGTTTTGTCGCCTGAAGCAAAACTCCTGAAGCTCGAAAGTACATGAGCTTCTTTTTGGCATATTACAAGTGTTTTTGGTCCCATAGACTTCAATAGAAATGCCTGACTTGAGCTGAAAAACGATTGTAAAACACTCATAGCAGCTCTCCACCTATAATTTCCTCTCCCTCTCCTGCCCCTAGTGCTTTCTATTGGCTAAACAAAAATGCCCGAAGCTGTAAAACAATTGTAATACACTTCTTCTAAAACGCTTTAAAAAAAAAAAAAGCTGCAAAAAAAAGCTTAAACGCCAGTTATCGATACACTCAGTTATGAACAGAGCCTCAATGCGGAGTTCCACCCAAAAGTGGAACTTCCGCTCATTTGTCTCATTTAGCAACTTTTGGGCGGGGGAGGGGGCAGATACCTGTCTTTGACGGGTATCCTGTCCCCACTTCCGGGAGTCCGGTCCGCGGCGCATTACGTCACAGCTCGGCTCCCTCCTCCTCCTTCCCCAGCTGCCAGGCCAGTAGGAGAGCGCAGCAGTGCCTTGGCATGCGCGGTAAGGACCCGGCGTGAAGCTGTAGTGCTACACTGCCGGGTTCCCTTACCCGCAATGGCAACGGCAGCACCCAACATCTGATGGCAACATCAGCACTGGTGCCGACATCGCTGGACTCCAGGACAGGTAAGTGTCCTATTAAAAGTCAGCAGCTGCAGTATGTGTAGCTGCTGGTTTTTAATTTTTGCAGGGGTGAACAGACCTCCTCTTTAAGCTGGCCATACATTATACAGTTTCCTTTAGATTTACCTTCAACCCTGTAGTGCAAGGGCCTGCGTGATTGCATACAAATTTTAAGTGTTTAGGTGTGACCTCATATTATATGATTTTGGTAAATCTAAAGGATAGTTTTACAAGAAAATTGTATAATGTATGGCCAGCCTTAGAGTATCTTTTTATATGGGGGAAAAGAAATTGCGCTCGGTGTTCAATATGAATATGAGAACTAATGATAAAAAACCGTGAAGGAAATCCTGCAGCTAAAACACAATAACCCAAATACAGGGGCATACAAACTAAACAATATAAAAGAACAGTGTAGCGCTGGATTGTGAGAAAAAGCGCATATATTGATATATGCGAATAGACTAAAACCCATGAATTTAAAAAGGCTGTATGCCACTATTCTAAAGTGATCAAACACACATGTGACTCTAAAAAGTGTTCAAATAAACCTATATGTGTTTATGAACAGTGAATAATGTGAACATATACGTGTATATGATGTGGATAAATTACGTGAACTAGATATCAACGTAAACAACAAAGGTTAATACCGTTATGATTGGCATTTTAATTGAGAAAATATGTCAACCACTTGACGTTGATTATTCCAAAAAACCTTGTAATGCTTAACAATATTATAATTATTAGTTAATCATATGCTAAAAACAAAAAATAAAATTACCCAGAGATAGTGAAAAATAAATAAATAAAGGAGTGGAAAAATTGAAACCACCCAAAAAGTTCATATACTGCAAAGTAGGTGTAGAGTCCCAAACTTGATAAAATTCCAGCATATATTTCAGTTCAGTGTTCCACTGCAACTGTAGCCCACCACCAAGAGAATAAGGCTGGAGGCTTACCAGACAGCCTGCGACCACCCTTATTCAGGGGGGTCTAAACAGGCTCAGTAGAGATGTATGGGTCCAGTGGATATCTCCTAGAAGGGCTCCATAGGCTTTACACAGGAAGATATTGCTTGTGGTCACCGGATACTTTCCAGAGGTGTTCCTCGCTTGGCAAATCGAGGGGTTCCAGGCAAAGTACAGCAATAATTGTCAGCAGGTGCCCCAAAAAGAAAAAAAGGACTCCGATAGTGCAGACCAATCTTACTGCTTTATTTAAAAGGATGCCATCAAATATATATAAAAACAAAACTTCTGCCAGGGAATGGTAACAAAAACGAACTCCACCGCCGTTTAAAATCAAATCGCGCATGCGCGTCACGAGCTCACGTTGTGACCCATGCATAGAACAGTTGTGTGCACTAGCTTTAATTAGCCAATTAGGAACCAAGTCATTGGGTTGCTTTACTAAGGTGGTGAAAATTTGCAAAAAATACCTAATCATTTGGGGGGGGGGGGGGGGAATGTATCTTTGCTTGTACATGATTGAATGATGCAAAAAAAATGTTGATATCATTCAAAGTGGAAATTCCCTTACATAGTGAACATCCTATTTCCCTTTAGCAAATTAACCCCACTGTGTATCCTCCAGTAGCAAGTTTCTGCCAATAAGGACCATAACACAGCTGGGCCCGGTTCTTTGTGTTCCCTTCAGTGTAAAGTTATTGCTTGCTATGCTCGGATTGTTCACCTTGCTATCAGCAGTCACCTGCTGTTTTAGTGTCGGTAGAATAATGCAAGCCATTGCTCTTTTTTTTTTTTTTTTTTTTTTTACACGCTGTCATCAGATAATCTTGTGTACGCCTGTGTGTCCGGTGCTGTAATAGCCGTCATTTTCATTTTTTCAGTATGATCAGGATGGACTTCACAGCATGATCTCCTATAGCAGATCCTCCACAGATGGGTTGTAGAGCCTCTTTAAAGGTAGAGGTTTATTTTTTTCCCCTCCCTGTGTGAATATATCATTGTGTACATAGATTGTAATGGGGTCATCTGTTCCCCACGGTGTAGTGCACTGGAGCCCAGTGGGGTGCTCAAACTCTCAATGGCTGGCTGTGTGTTGATGTCAGCACTGACGATGGTGTTAACCATCTGACAAAGCCTCTAGCTTCAGCTTGCCTGGTCAGTGCGTAGCTGCAGCAACCCATGTTATGTCAGAGTGGGAGCAAAGGCCTGAGGATCGCCCCCCCTTTCCTCATCGTTGAATGGGAAATGTTGGCTTGTTCCTTTCACACAATATGGCCTTCATTCATTGAAGACATTGCTGGGCAGTTGGTGGGGACATGGTTTGGAACAGATGCCAGTTTCGTGTCATTTATAATGTTCCCATTGACTGTTTATATAAGGAATAGAATCTATTTCATATTTCCTCAACAGACTCTCTGGTTAGGAGCCATCCGCGGCTGTGAGAAGGAGCTTTGCCAGGTCGAGATAAAATGAAACCATTAATATGAAAGGCGTAGAGCCAGAACAACATCTGCTCATTGTGATTCCTAAACACGCATATTAAGTGTACAGTGCGACATGGTGGAGAGCCAAGAAGACATTGTACTTATTGTACTCTGTACATTCTCTTTTGCATTAGAGGGACTCTATGTTCAGCTTAGGTGACCCCTGGCCAGGTTATAGGGATAATCTGATGATCAGCACAAGCAACCATTACTGGTAATTCCTCACTGTTATGTCACGCTCTCATGCTTCTACCAGATGAGGGCAGATGTTTGGATGGGATGTAGATCCCGCTACGGGTTATTACATGACTCAGTACATAAGGTCTGTTCATCCAGACCTCTCCCCCCTCCATAATTTTTCCAGGCTCATGGCAGTTTTGGGCTGATATATATGACATTATCAGGTATCTTATCTTTTCTTCAGCTGAAGCAGCTTCACTTCAATCCCTCCTAGAGAACTTTTATGCCCTGGTAATTGATTTTTGTCCTTTTGCCTCATTATTTATTAAAACCAGCTTTGCTTCCTATAAAAAAAAAAAAAAAAAATCCTGACCGGAGAGTGGAAGGCTGTTTATACGCCAGTGTAATTTATATCAGTAATGTATTGTTCTTTAACCCCTTTACATGTTTATACACAGATTGTTCTCTTCTGAGCCACAGATTACAAACAGTGAGCTATCCTTCACTGAGCCAAATTCTGTACAGTGTTTAGAAGATACTTGTAATACATGAATATTCAGATTTATTGGAACAAAGTTCTGGCTCTACCTTCACTTCAGGGTTTCTGTAAAAAAGCTATACAAAGGAAAATTCTTGCAAAAAGTTTGAAAATGGGCCATTTTCGGGTCTGTGTTTCATATCCTCAGAGGTCTGCCAGCATGACCGCTGGAATGGATGCACATGACAGATCATGGGTGTGTCCTGCACAAGTTTTCTTCAGTTTCTTTTTGTAATCTTAAAAGAGAAGTTTGGCCAAAGGCTTTTTTGGTCATACATCTCTTGTGGGTCACAGGAGTACACTAATCTTTGTTTTCCTGTGACCCAGCTAATAGCAGGCTATTTCCCACTATCAGCTAATGAGGCACAGCCGCTCCAGGCTGTGGATGGATCCTGACAATATTGTTGGGACCCAACTGGCTTGCCTGATCGACAGCTGCTCTTGCACCATCCTCAGCCCTGGGGCCTGACAGTCTGCTGTCCTCTCCGAGCCAACTGAGAGCAGGAGTAATGTGATCACTCAATTCTCAGTCTGAGTCGCTGCTGACGCCAATGCTGCAGCATACAGGTGAGTATGGATACTTGTGTGTTTTTTTTGTTTTTTTTTTTGGTCAAAACCCCATACTTCACCTTTAAATCATTGTTTTTTTTCATTTTTGTGGAGAAACCTAGTTTTTGATTTAGTGGAGAAGAGTCATGCCTCATTTAGCTTTGTGGTTGGAGGGCGGCACAAATGCGCATTGAAGGTGACTTTTTGTTGCCCGCCAACCGCTCCCCCTTTAGCAGCAGTAGTTAGCGGACGGGGGTGTTTACATGCCCAAGGCAAAGTTGACTTGACTTGTAGCAGATGGCGGGCAGCAAGCATGCTGAATGCTACATAATCAAGCCAATGGGAAAGAGCCACGAACGCCCTGAAACCGCTTGCAATGCATGCAGTTGTGCCATGTTTGTCGGCAAAAATGGGGTTAAAACAGGCAGTGAGTTGGTATCGCATCCCTTCTTCACTGCCTGTCGGTAGCCCTTGCAGCGTGATCCGAGCGCAGATCGGGAGTCAAAGGTAAGGGAGATTAAGACACACGTCTAAATCTACCTTTACTTTTCCTATCAGTTTTTTTTTACTTTTCCGTGACCCTATTGGGGAGTCTATTCCTCACTCCCTGGCCATGTGACTCCTGTAAGAATTATATATATATATATGAAATCTATATCTCTATCTATCGATAGATAGATAAATAAATATATATATATATATATATATATATATGTGTGTGTGTGTGTGTGTGTATATATATATATATATATATATATATATATATATATATATATATATATATATATATATATATATATATATATATATTAGCTTGTTTACAATTTTTTTTGTGCTTCTGATCCATCCATTCCATGTGAATGCCAAGTGCATCTGGTTTAAGGATGAATGTCAATGAATTGCCTTGTTCTCTGTGAGATATCTGCCTGGTCTGAATGCCTCTTTATCTTCTTGGCGCTCTGCTGCCCACGAGCATTCTAGAACCTGACTGGCCCGGTCTGCCACAAGGCGCGTCATTCCCAAAGCAAAGTCTTGCATCTCCAGATAGGAGTTGGTTGACAGCCTCAGATCCAATGAAACAGTGTGCAGTATGTCAAACAAATTTTGTTGAATAAATTGGTGCCAAAATGGCCAAGAATCTGCATTGTCAGGATTGGGCACTGCTGGAGGCGCTCTTGTTCAGCAGGTAAGGGGGTGACAAATCCACCACACCCATGTTTGTGAACGCTGCATACATTTAAAGAGAATTAACGGCCATGGTTCAGAATGATAATTTTTCTGGTCCATGGAAATGTGATAAATTTTGCTTTAATCCAAAGTAATTTAATCGCCCTGCACCATCAAGAACGCAGGCCCGGTTTCCATTGTGTTCCATTCCATTTTATCGGTTACTTGATTGAAAGGGCGACGGTTTGTGAAATTCCTTTGAGGATTTGTGCGTTTCTCACAAACTTTCTTACTAATCTCCCTCGGCCACCTCTTCACACGCCGTGGCTTTCCCTGCCCCCCACCCCCCCCCCCCTGCGTTCTGTCACCCATCAGAACTGGAGGTTTCCCAGGCACTGTCTAGGAGCTTTTGAATTCAATGCTTTGATCTATCCATCAGATGCGATTATACATGACAATAGCGGACTGGCCGTATTGAGTTTCATCAAGTCTGTTATTAGCTGCCGTATTTGGCGCTCAGACTTGGGACAGGTAGTTGCCATCTTGTAGAGATAATGTTATACAGACCAGTCCTTTGTTTACTGCATTATTTTTTTGCTGTCACATTCAGAGGCCTGCAGCATTAAACTTGTGGTTCTGGAATATTAATGTGTGCAGGGTTGTGTTTAGTATGTTTGGAAAGGAAAAAAATAACAATGATTTGAAATTGTAGCCTCAGGGCTTTATGAACTCTGTTCATGACAATCTGCAATTTGCCGTCTCTCCACTTCCCAGCTGGCTACATTGGAAATTCTTAAACTCATTAACAATGTTCTTTGTGCTTCTTCCCTCACTACACCCTCCTGTTCTGTTTTCCACTGGAGTAATGAGGAGGTTTTGGACCCAGCTGCTCTTTCTGGGGTGTTTAAATTTTGGGAAGGGCATGGCCTAGAGCCCTCGATGCCAGGGCATGTCTGTCTTGCATTAAACACTCTAAGTACATCTGATCCCTGCTATTTCGTATCGCCGTTAAGCCGAACCCATTGAGTGCCTGGAGGGGTCGAGCTGCAGTTGCTGGAACCTATTCCCAGCTTCTGTGGTGAAGAGAGGGTTAATGGCATTCTGTTGTGGAGAGCGCTGCGGTTTCTGAAATGACTCAGTGAACCGAATCCCCCAGCAGCCTCCCCGGCGCATGGAAGCTGGGGACGGACGTGCAGAGTTTGTAAACTTGGAAAAAAGGCCACTCTGGATCCTGGCCTGACTTGGCCTATGTGTCCTGCCGTGATCCCTGCCACTGAGGCTAGGGCATGACCTTAGTTCGGTCCTCTCAGGTTCTGGAGTGAGAGTACATCCCAGATTCTGGTATTATCCATTCTCTCTGACAACTTATAACTGACTTCTATAGTGCTACCTTTCCCCTTTCATAGCACTTGATGTTCTGTTCTTGGGGTTACACCATGTTCTGCAATGCACCATGAATTTCTAGATACTTGCTATACCCTATTTATATCATCCAGGATCCTTGGTCTTTCTCCCCACATACAAACTGTATGTTGATAATATAGTGTTCGGAATCAAGGTGTTTATGCCCAGACCAATTCCAGCACAAACCAAACCTCTTCAGTCATAATCTGGTAAATATTGGGTTTTGTAGCACTGCCAATGGGGAAATCCATTCCTTGCCTACCTTGAGACAGAATAGAGGTGTGAACCTTTTGAGTGCCACCTGGGAGGTCAGCCATGTTACACAGATGAATGCATATGATATAAGATTGAACGGGTGTGTTGTGCCTGTTCTCTGTGTACCTGCCTCTTCATTTCCACAGTGTCCCTCTGAATGGGGACGTTCTGGCCAAAGAAAGAAGAAAATGTAAATTGATTATCTGTCATCAAGGGAGACCCATAATCGCCTAATGGAAAAAAGCCAGCTGTTTTCTCCTAGTATCCAATAGTTTCATGATTCCACAAGGCACCAGGTACATTAAATGTAATTAGCTGATGTGTGCAACACAGCCAGTAATCCATTCCTTCCCTATAAAGAGAAAGGATAGAAGTGTAAACAGTGTGGGTGCATCCTGGGATGTCAGCCTTGTTACACTGATGAATGCATATAATATAAGGTTCATAAGTTTCCTTATTAATCTGATTTTGATGTAAATGTCACATGAATGTTTTCCAATTCACTTCAGGTGTTCAAGCAACAGCTTTATTATACAATTATATTTGGTTTACAAAAAGTCAGCCTTCAATGGAGCTGACCGCAAAAATTATTGAGAATCCTGCCTACAGGGAAAGACTGAATTCAGGAGCCAATCAGCCTGGACTAGTAGTCAACCTTTGCCACCCCCCCCTCCCTAGAGGAACAGCTAGACCGGGGGTCAGCAACCTGTAGATCGCAGACAGGCGACTGGTGGATCGAGGTCTGGCCTTGCTAACCCGCCATCCCAGAGCATCAAACATAATGCAATGCAGAGGGACGACTTGTAAAGTTGGAGCTGTAGTAGGGAGCAAGAGCCGCATCAAAAGCAACAGGTGTCTTAATGCCTGCTGCAGCATGTGTACACCTTTGACTGCTGCCTCAGCAGGCGGTAGAGGCGGTAAAACTGCAACTCAACCACAGGGTTTTATGTGTGAACAAGCCCTAAGAGTGCCACTAAGGACTCATTCACAAGTGCAGCAAGTACTGCTGCTCCTTTAAAAAGCGATCTGAGTGTGTTTGACAGGTGGCGAGGAGGAGATATGTTGCCTCCTCACCACCAGATTTAAACCTAGTAGTATGGCAATTAGAGGTTTAAAGAGGTGTGAGGAAGCAACACTGTGATCTGGTGATCTTTGAGAACTCCCATGTTATTCAGGTAGCTATCCACCTCTTTAAGGTTGCCTACCCCTGAGCTAGACTAATTTTGGAGGTCTCGGGTCTTAGTAAAACCAATTCATTGGGGGTCAATGTGAAAAATTTAAGGAAGTAGAAAGAATACAATGCACATGGTATAAAGAAAAAAAAAAAAAAACACAGATTTTAGAAGAATTTATTTTAAATTTTAAATTTATTTTAAATTCCTCTGACTTCAGCTCTATATTAGCCAATGTGTTCATGCAGATTGTGACATTTAGATTTGTATTTTAGAGTAGTATTTAGGGGCATTATAAAAAGTTCCCAAAAAACTGCATATAGAGAGACGCGTACTGGCTTAATATACACGTATGTGCGTAAAACTGTGTAATTCAATCTAGTGGCCAGAACATGTAGTCTGTGTAAATACACACCAGACCGATTTTTTATTTTTTTTTTTAAGTTAGATTTTTCTTACAAAAAGTTCTAGCGTAAATGGGATTAATTTTTTATGCCCATGTGCATACAACCTAACAGCTAAAAGCGTAATCACCTTTGCCAAGTTTTGTTGGCACCAGAACCATGGAGGTACCATCAAATGAGAGGGTAAGTTTGCCACTGATCAAGGAACCCCTTGCAACCTCTGAAGGAACCCCAAGGTTCCGTGGAATGCTGGAATAGATAATGGCTGACCTAGAGGATGCAAGCTCCCCTGACAACAGTAGAAAGTCAGACACCAATTTAGTATTATGTGTTGGCTACCTAAAACAAGTCCAGCTTCTCTAAATTAGCCAGTATTTTATGAAATGCAGAAGGTCAGACAGGGACAATGTACATAATTTCATCTGTGTAGTAATGTCATACACACAGACATGTTTTTCCATAGTCCTCATGAGGAGGAATGATTTAATATATCAGCGATGAGGGCAGTGTGTGTGAAAGGCCGACACTGCTGCTAATAACACAAGGATCATATATAATATATCTATATATCTTATGTTTTGCCTATGGTTTACTTGGTGAAGTAAAGCAGATAATGAATTCATAATAAAAAGAAAATACATGTTTTCATATAATAAAGCTCAGCAGATAAGTTGTGCCGCCTGATCCAGTTGAAATGTTGTAAATAAGGCTCTGTTCACACCTAGGCGTTTTTGGGCATTTTTCTGTTGTAAGCCTCGGCGCTAAAAAAAACCTGCAACAAGACAAATCCCATTCGTTTCAAGAGCCCCTGTTCACATCTGAGCATTTTGTCATTGGAAGCAAAACGCCTGAAGCTCAAAATACAGGAGCTTCTTTTTTGGCAGATTTACAGGTGTTTTCTGCTTTTTTTACATTGGTGACCTTTTGACCTGTACAAAATTGCGGCAAAAGTCGCACGACTTTCTGCCTGAAAACAAAACGCCTAGGTGTGAACAGAGCCTAAAACACAGGTTTGAGTGGTATTGGCCCCATTTCATAGTGAACCATGAATCCGCCAGTGCTTGTATGGAGGTCCTCTAATCATGTGCACTGTATGGAGTCCACAGACATAGTCTATTATGGAGGTCCCCTGCTCCCCTACGTTGCATGGAGTCCAGAGACATTTCAGTATAAAGGACCCCCACTCCCCTACATTTAATGGAGTACACAGACATAGTCCCTTATGGAGGTTCCCCACTCCCCTACACTACATGGAGTCCACAGACATAGTCCATTATAGAGGCCCAGTACTTTATAGAGGTTGTACACTCCCAACCAATGCATAAAGTCTACAAATGCAGAATGTTATAAAGTTCCTTTACTCCTGTACACTGCATGGAGTTCACAAGCATTCTTTTATGGAGGTACCCCATTCCTGTACAGTGCATGGAGTCCACAGACAGACTATTATGGTCTTCCACTCCTGTACACTGCATGGAGTCCACAGTCAATTACAGAAGATCGTCTACTTTGTACAATTCAGACAGTCTATTATTGAGGTCCTCCACTTCTGTACATTATTTGAAGTCTACATAGTAGGGCCTCCACTCCCATACACTTCACACGTGTCTCATCTTTTCGGTAGTGGCTGTTTCACACCCTTGCAGTTGAGACCTGCTTGTGTCTCCATGCTGCTTCTCCCTAGTTTCCAGTTTAGTTTTGGACTTTCTTGTAAAATCCATGACCTTACTTTACCTCTACCAGCATCACAATCCTCTCCAGAGCTGCTATAGTGATGTCACAACCACGGGGTACTGTCAGGTCACAGAGAAGCTGGAAGACACGGAGGAACTCGGAGCTGCTAAGAAGGGTGTTGATGGTTTTCTATGCTGCCGGGAGAGGAGTGATGATAACGGACGGAAAATATTCCCATCCTGCCTGCATCTGCAGGTAAAACTGTAACGAAAGAAACCGTTGCGTATTTCTCGAATGCAGAATTTTTGTTTACCGAAGGCTCTGTGGTGCCTACTGCTGGTGTGTAATTAGTGCAATTTTTAACCCAAATGAAGCTTCATAGAGGTAATTTACAAAGAGCAGATCAGTATGCTTTCAAAGGATTCTCACTGGGTTTGTCTGAAAACATTTTGAAGTTGCAAATCATTTATAACATACCTTTTGCTTTTTTCCCATTTTTTTATTTTTATTGCCACTGGTTTCAGTCTAAGAAAAGATGTCTGCATTTAAACTGAATCAAGAGACATGGCTTACTCTTGTTAAGGTGCTATAACTTTCAACTTGCAACTGGCAACCCTACTATGCATATAAAAGGTTATATGCCTTTCATACAAAAAAAAGTATGTCTACCGATCTGGAGGGTTAGTGAATGATTGCATCTGAAGGGTATTCCCAGATGATGGGAGCAGCATGAGGGGACTGAGAAGCAGACAGGAGATCTTTCAAAGAAGCAGAGGTGACAGATACCGGAATAGACCGACTTCTGTTGTTGCTTTAAAAGGTAGGTTTAGAGATTGAATACGTGAGCTATTCCATCATGGCTGCAGATGTAGGGACAGCTCTATATCAGCAGCAGGTAGAAGTGACACTTCTCGTAAAAATACTAAAGCTGGCTGGTAATCCGATCGTGTGTGGGCTTCTCCGGACTTTCAACTGACTTTTTTAGCCTCAAATCCGACGTACTTTAGATTTGAAACATGCTTCAAATCTTTCCGACGGACTCGAGTCCGGTCGAAAAATCCGCTCGTCTGTATGCTAGTCCGACGGACAAAAACCCACGCTAGGGCAGCTATTGGCTACTGGCTATGAACTTCCTTATTTTAGTCCGGTGTACGTCATCAAGTAAGAATTCGACGGACTTTTGTGTGATCGTGTGTAGGCAAGTCTGTTCGTTAGAAAGTCCGCCAAAAGTCCGTCGAAAGTCTGTCGGACAGGCTGTCGGACTTTTGTAGCTGAAAAGTCCGACCGTGTGTACGCGGCATTAGATCGCTCGCTGCTGCTCTCTCTCCTTGTGCGGGGTGACTGGTCTTGTCTCCGCCCTCCTGTAGTTTTCTGCAGGCAATTTGCAGTGGGTGGGGCCTGTTGAGCCCCTCCCACAGCTCTGTTCCCTACATAGGCTATGTTCTGCACAGCGATGATGTCATTGCTACTTTTACATGGTAATATCTGTGTTTAGTGCACACAAAGTGGCTATTCAGGAATAGGTTTAAGGCTCGGTTCACACCAGTGCACAGTCCGACATCGGATGTGTTTCGCACTGCACTGCAGATCACGACATCTGTGCAATGCGAATGCAGCCATACAGATTGTATGGCTGAATTTGCGTCACATTCGGACCAAACTCGCACAGGACACTTATTTTGGTCCGCACCAGAGTCGGATTGCATGGGTGTTCACACCCATGCGATCGGATTCCTGTCTGACTTGATGGTTCGCAATGCGATATGCAAACTGATTTGGGGGCGTCATTGACTTTATTGACACTCGCAGCAGTTCACATATGGCAGTGTGAACTGCCTGCGAGTTGGGTGGAATGTGGGAACCCGCAGTGGATTCGCAGAGTTCTCGCATCTCACCAATGTGAACCGAGCCTACAGGATAAGTTCACCTTTGTTCCCAATGCTGCAGCCGATCGCCGCTCCCTCCTTTCCTTATGACAGCAGTTCTGGGGACATGTTCCCCGTACTAGCTGTCACTTTTTGAAAACCGTGTGGCCATGTGGGGCTCTGCCCACACGGCCGCGTCGTTCATTTACACAACTCTTTGTGTGAATGAACTACAAGCCCCAACATCCTTTTGCGGCTGTCGGCTTGTAGTTCTCAATGAACTGCTGTGGCAGGTCATTGATTCTTCCTGTCAGTGTATCTGCTTGCTTGTACAGGATGTACGGGCACACAGATACACTGACAGGTTTGCAGGAGACATGCATGGCACCAGCGATCTGCTGATTTTTATTACCTGCAAAAAAAAATGTGCATTTTTTTTTTTTTAAACTGAACTTATCCTTTAAACTAAAATTGTTGTTCCTTGAGTTCAACTATAAAGGGATGGATAGGAACAGCAGTATAAAATCTTTTTAAAGCACCTGCAGATTTATAGGAAAACTCCTTTTTTTTTTTTTTTTTTTTTTTTTTTTAAAACTTGTTTTCTTATTCGTTCATTGACAGACACAGCCTTCTTTATTCAGAACGGTAGGGTTATATCATCTCCGCAGGAGTAGGACTAGACAGAACAAAAAAACAACCCCTGGCTACACCCATGGGCTGTCCTCCATCAGTATATAACACCTTCCTGCTCTAGGTATTCATTTTTTTTCTGCCTAGTCAGGAGTAAGGACCTAGTTCCCTGCTAGAATCTCTAGTTCTGGGAATTTTTTTGTTTGTTTTCTCTTTTTCCTGGATTTCTTCCGGTGAGATCTACAACTGCCGGGCTGGGCGATGGGCTGGACGCTTGATCCAGTGGTCACCCCAGTCTGGCCAGCTAGCGCGTGCAGACCACAGCTAGGCGCTAGGTCGGCCGCGGCATTGCCCAACTGGACAGGGGCTGGCCCTACGAGTTAAATGTTTCGCGAGGTCGCATACGACCGGGTCTCGGTCTGTGTCGCAGTGTTTCTCATGGCTGACAGCCCCCCCACTTCGGTGGCGAGAAGGATCTATCTGGGAGCGTTACCCGCGCTTTTCGCTGGAGAGGTAAGTAAGGGGTCCTCTCCTCTCCTTGCCCAGAGTGGTGTGGGGCGTGGGTACTCCCTTTGGAGGTTGGTCCCTCCCTGGTTCTCCTCCACCCCCTCCCTTCCCCCCCTATCCCGGGTGAGGCCCAGGCTCCCGGCCTAGAGGCTTTGGGACATGGTTCCCCTTTTTCACCTTCGGGGTTGTTACTGGCGGGGCATCTAGGGTTGGGCCTGGGAGGTGAGTGGCTGCTGTAATTTAGGACACGGCTTTGCGGCCTACCAGCTGAGGGGCCGCTCTCGCGGCCGGCGGCTGAAAATTCACCCTGCGGCTTTGCAGCCTACCGCACTCGCGAACGAAGATTTAGGCCGCGGCTTTGCGGCCTACCACACTTGCGCCCGTAAACTTAGACCGAGGCGTTGCGGCCTACCGCACTCGCGGCCGGCGACCGAAAATTTAGGCCCTGGCTTTCCGGCCTACTGGCTTGGAGGTCCGAAAGTTCAGGCTGCGGCCTACCGACCGGCTGTCTGGTCGGGCAAGCCGGTCCCACCGTGGGCCTCGTGCTCGCGGCCAAAATGTAGCCCGCGGCTTTTACAGCCTGCTGGGCCGCGTTTTTGTACCTATTGGCCCACAGCTTCTGTGGCCTCCTGGATCGGCGCCCCTGTGAGGGGCCCCTGACTGTGCCCTCGTGTGGGCCCCCGGCATGTGCCCCTTGTGAGGTACCCCAGAATGTGCCCTCAGTGAGGGGCCCCGGTATTTTCCCCGTGAGGGGCCCCGGTATTTTCCCCGTGAGGGCCCCCAGTATTTTCCCCCTGTGAGGGGCGCCAGTATTTTCCCCCTGTGAGGGCCCCCGACATTTGCCCCCTATGAGGGGCCCCGGTTTGCGCTCCCTGTGAGGGCCTCCGGTTTTCACCCCCTGTGAGGGGCCCAGGTTTGCGCCCCCGTGAGGGGCCCCCAGTATTTGCCCCCTGTGAGGGGCCCCCAGTCTGCGCCCCCTGTGAGGGGCCCCGGTTTGCACCCCCTGTAAAGGGGCCTTGGTCTGTGCCCCATGTGAGGGGCCTCGGTCGACATCCCATATGTGGACCTCGGGTGGGGGGGTTCCAGTTGGTGGCCCCCTTCCCCTGTGTTTTTTGGGGTAGCGCTTAGGCATATAGCCTTGTCTATGGCACACCTGCCCTCCCCCCTGTCTCCTATCTGGCTCTCAGGACATGGCCCACCTTGCGGGGTGGTGGCCACGCTCCCTATCTTGTCAGGGAGTGAGGATAACTGCAGTAGGGCACGAAAAAGCGCTGGTTATCGCACTTATTACATCTGTGCAGGAACCCTTCAAGATAGGGAATGCAGCGGTGGCTGCGGCGGAGAGCCGATACCTCATAAGCCACCTTGCGTGGCAAAAGCGTTCCCTTTTCCCTCTTATCTTGACAACATTGTCCTTGAAGACTGGGAGGATCTAGAGTGCATTTGTGTTTCTAAAAAAAAAAAAAATGCTTGCTGTGAGGTACCCATTTGGGAATTCCCCTACCTTTGCTGCATTGCTAGACCTTTGGTCTAGGCACTGCAGTATGTCAGCTATGCCTCTTGGCCGTAGTTCCCCAGGTTGCTGAGCTTCTAAGGTTTCCTCAGTGATGCTTAGACAGGTATTTTGGGGGCTACCCTGGATGTCATACTTCTAGTGGGTGTCTACTGCCAGACCGCTTGCTGTTCTCCGCGGGGGGGGGGGCCCATGTGCAAGCTCCATTGCTGCAGAGTGTGGTTGTCACAGTTCCCGTGTCGGGAACTGTTTAGGGCTCTGACCTGCCTTGTGTGGGTACAGAAGGTCAGTAGCACCCCTTCATCATGGGGACCTTCTGGTTTTTATCGACATCATGAATGCTTGTTTACGCATTCTGTTATGTGCCCGACTCCATCGATTCCTCCGTTTTGCTGTGGGTGCGGTGCATGATCAGCACATAGTCTGGCCACCACTTCTCGGGTATTCGCGAGGTGTTGGCCCTGGATCGGGCGTGATTGCATCTGTGGGGGTTTGCGGTCCTGGCTGCCTGGACGATCTTCTTCTGCCACTCCTCGGCTTCTCGAGGGGCAATGTAGTTTCTGTACAGACCTTGACTGATTTCAGTAGGCATCTATACTGTCTGCTTGGGCCCTTCCAGAACGTCGGATTATCTAAGCCCGAGCTTCAGCTCTGGCCAGCGTGTTTTCTTCTCTTGGATAAACTCCTGAAGTTGCATGCTGCATTTTTTTATTTTTCTGTCCGGCAGGTAGGCCCTCTGCAGACCTGCATGTGGGAGTTGGGTCTGAGAGTTTCTACCTTTTTGAAACAATTCCATTTGCGCAGTTCCATACAAGCTCCCTTTGGGGAGATCCTGGCATGAGACAAATGCCTGAGGTCTCTGGACAATCCGATTCGGCTGAGTTAGGAAACCAGGGTTCCCTGGTCTGGTGGCTCGCTCTCTGGTTCTTTGGCGGGATAAATCCTTTCTCCCCTTGTATAAAACAGGGTGACCACCAATGCCACTCGGTCTGGGTAGGATGTCCTGGGACTGAGCCTGCTCAGGGTCATTGTATGCTGGTGGAATCCAGACTACCAGGTAATATCCTGGAACTTCGAGCGATCAGGCCAAGTCTGGATCATGGACGGATTGACTTCGGGGCTCCAGGTACAGTTCTAGTTGGACAAGGCAACCACGATGGCTTATGCCCTTCGCCAGGGCAGGTCAAATAGGCTGTGGCGGCCCTGGTTGTTGCCAGTATTCCCCGGTGGGCATAATGTTTTGTCCGACCCTTTTCCGGTGTATGCATTCCAGGAGTGTAATGCTGGCAGGCGGATACCTCAGTTGACAAGGGTTGGACCACAGATGGGCCCTTCACCGGGCCGTCTTTCTTTGGGTTTGTTCCCGCTGGGACACTCATGAGGTAGTTCTTTTGGTGTCCTGGTTCAACTGGATGGTACCAAGGTTTCTGGTAAGGTCACGGGTTGCTCTGGCAGCTCTGGTGACGTTTCCCTATGCCTTTCCTCCTCTCCAGCTTCTGTTGTGGCTTTTAGGCAGGATTACGACTGCGGGGGTTCATTCTATTATCCCCGGATGGGTCCAGTAGGTCTGGGTGCGCCGGCGTTCCTTGTCGATTGCCTCTCAGGAAGGATCTATGGTCCCAGGGCCGTTCCTCCAGCCTGCCTTAGAGTCACTGGTTTTAACGGCCTGGTTGTGTTGAGCCAGGTGCGGCAGTTCCAACACTGTTGATGGCTAGGGAGGCCATCTTTTAGGAGGTTTTAACCTCCGGGTGTGGAGAGCGCATATATCCTGGTGTGAAGCACCAGGCATTCATCCTTGTTCTTTCTAGGTGGCTCCAATTCCAACCCCCAGTTACGGGTGGTTTAGCAGGAATGCGCCTCGAGTACCATGTGTCGGCTTGGGTGGTCGTCTTCAGCACCCCCTGGTCTTGCGTTCCCTGGTGCGTACCTTTTATTCATGGGGTTAGACGTCTGTTTCCACTGGTGCGTTTTTTTTCTACCTCCGTGGGATCTGAGCTTGGTTTTTTCAGTTCTCCAGGAGCCGCCCTCTCTCTCTCTCTCCCTCTCTCAAAATATCGGGAGTTTCCACTGCTTACTCTGTCTCGGAAGGTGGCCTGTTGGTGGCTTTCACCTCTGCTCACAGGGTGTCGAAAAGGGTGGCGTTATCTTCTCGTTCACCTTACCCAGGTTTAGGCAGTGCTTCGCCCTTTTCTATAGTTCCGTCCCTGGGTTTCCATTTGAACAAGGACATTGTGTTTCCTTTCTTGTGTCCCTGACAACACATCCCAAGGAATTTTCCTTATCTGCCCGAGATGTGGTTTGGGGGGATTCGGTTGTATTTGCCAGCCAGTCTTTTCGAGGTCAGGCTCTCTGTACTCACGGACAGGCCAAGAAAGGGGCTGTCTGCTTCTTCTGGATGGATCAGACAGTTGACTCTGGGCTATTCTGTCAGGAATTGGGTTCCTGCTTTCCCTGTTACAGCGCATTCTTCTCGGGCGCCTAGTGCATCTTGGGCCTTCTGTCTTCAGGCGTTTGTGGCGCATTTTTCACAAGTTCTACGAAGTGCATGGGTTGGCATCTGCGGGTGCCTTTTTGGCCGCAAGAATTTTGCAGGCTGCTTTTAAGAGGGTCTAATCTCTCTTGAAGGGGTATCATTCAGGTTGGGTTTCAGTTTGTCCTGTATGAAGCTCCTGTTACCTGGTTGGCTTTTGTGTTAGCTTTGGGATTTTTCGCTGTCCCACCCCTAATGTTCAGCACTGCCTTGGGACGTCCCTACCATTATGAATAAAGAAGGCTGTGTCTGTCAATGAACGAATGAGAAAATAGGATTTTTTACTTACCATAAAATCCGTTTCTCTGAGTTCATTGACAGACGCAGCACCCACCCCTCTATGGAGTTTTTTTATATTTCTATTACTGCTTGCTACTAAACTGAATACCTAGAGCAGGGAGAGGGTTATATAATGACGGAGGACAGCCCATGGGCGTAGCCAGGGGTTGTTTTTTTGTTCTGCTTAGTCCTACTCCTGCGGAGATGATATAACCCTACCGTTCTAAATAAAAACGGCTGTGTCTGTCAATGAACTCGGAGAAACGGATTTTACAGTAAGTAAAAAATCCTATTTTACAATACAGCCTTTGTGTGTAGCCTATTGACGTCTCTCTATGTTTTCTATGATGTCTGGTTTTTTTAATTTGTCCTATTTTTGATCTGCTCCGTATGTGACCCTAAAAAGTTACACACTCCTGCCAGGGGTCCTCTGTCCTGCCAGACTATGACTGCTTTTCTTTTGACTTCATGAAGTGGGGTCTCGTGTTCTTTGGCACCCACTGTGCTTCTTTATGTAGACTTCAGACCAGGGAAGGTCTGTGAGGTGATTGTGGCTCTTCTGTAGTTGTATTTCCACTGTCTGAAAACACAGACCCATTGCATTGCTCTTTGAAGACTGGTGACACCAACAGTCTTATTCAATATAGAAAGTGCAACTAGCATCAGTCAGTTAAGAGCAGGAATTTTCTGAAGGGTTGTTCAGATTTTTGCATTGTTTGCATTTGAGTGCCGCTCTCCCACTTCAGATGCTTCTTCTTGTCTCTCTATATCCATTGGCCACACTTAGCGGTTCATGTAAGAAAATCATGCGCACAGCAAATGAATTTTGTTGCTCCTATTAACCAATTCACATCCATCTGTGTTCTGTAATGCAGAGTTGAAAATATGGGAAATCTTCTTATTACTGATTTCTGGGTTTTTCAGTTTTTTGCAATGTTTGTCTTTGAGTGCTGCTACCCCACTTCAGATGAGAGTCCTTATCGTTTTATTTCCATTTGCCACACTTAGCGGTTGATGTTACATAGTCTGGTTGAAAAAGACACAAGTGCATTCAGTTCAACCCACAGCGAGAGAAGGAAAAAAAACACATAAACCTCCATATACACAATCTTTTACCCATAGTTGATTCAGAGGAAGGCAAAAAAAAAAACAAAGCATAATTCAAATTCCTCCAGCAGGGGAAAAAAGATTCCTCCCCCAAGAGGCAATCAGATATTCCCTGAATCAACCTTACTTATACACATTATCCAGTCATATTTTGTGCATTTAGAAAACCATCGAGACCTTTAAAAAAAAAAAAAAAAAATAAATCTACTGAGCTGGCCAGAACCAGCTCTTGAGGGAAATCTATTCCACGTTCTCACAGCTCTTACTTTAAAGAAGCCTTTCCATATTTGGAGATTAAATCTCTTTTCCTCCAGATGTAAAGAGTTACTCCATGCCTCTTATCAGTTTGGTTGCCTTCCTCTGCACTTTCTCCAGTTCCCCAATATCCTTTTTGTGAACTGGTGCCCAAAACTGAACTTCATTATCCAGATGAGGTCTTACTTATGATTTGTACAGGGGTAAAATGATGCCACCCTCTCTGGAATCCATACCTCTTTTAAGAAACTCCTACTAACAGCAAAATGTTCTTGTTCTATTAAACAATTCACATTCAACGGTCTCCTGCATTGTAGAGTAGAAAATGTGGGGTATCTGATTAGCTGCTATGTTTAGAAGACTTTCCTAAATCCACTTTGAGTTTTCATGACTGTCTGAGATTTGTCCTGGAAGGTTTAGTACTTTGAAATATTTCTGAATATTGAACTTTACTTTATTATTTTTATTGTAATTACATTTCTGCTTCTTTTTATTTGTTTTTAAATATTATTCAAGTAGTCTTAATTACAAATACATTAATAGGAGAATTTAAAGTTCAATAAAAAGTATTTTATACTAGGCCATGTTGGGGTCTGTGGGGCCTCTGTGAAATTATTTGTGCTATTCAGATTTACTAATTTAGTGCAGTAGTATCTTCTTCCTTCTTCTTCGTTCTTCTTTAAAGCGGAACTCCAGGATTTAAAAAAATCTCACCTGAGTTGTGAAGCATCTGGCCATTTATTACAGTACCATAAAATCAATATGCTTTATTTCTGTTGGAGAGTAAAGCTCCCGCTTCACTTCCATCCTGCCTTAAATATGAGAGCTGTGGGTCTTAGAGGGAAGCACTTGTGTTGTTTTACCATCCCTTGTCTTCCCTTGACCATTCACAGAATGAAGTGTATTCTGTGACCATTCTGAGCCGGAAGTACAGCGGAAGCTTTACTATCTGGAAGCAACAAAAGTATTGATTTTATGGTCTTGCATTAAATGTCAGGATCACTTCTATTCCTCAGGAGAGGGGACATTAACTTACACCTCGGTCACAGAAATCTTTCTAAATCCTAGAGTTCCACTGTAAATGATCCTAAAGTGGACCTGTCAGTGTAAGCGTAATCCTAACCTACAGTGCCTAGAAAAAATATTCCTACCCCTTAACATTTTCCACATTTTTTCATATTACAACCAGAAACGTAAATTTATTTTACTGGGATTTTATGTGATAGACCAACACAAAGTGGCACATAAAAATGGAAGAAAAATGATAAATGGGTTTTCAACATTTTTTTTACAAATAAATATCGGAAAAATGTGGCGTGCATTTTTATTCAGCCCCCTTTACTCTGATACCTCTAACTAAAGTCTAGTGGAACCAATTGCCTTTAGAAGTCACCTAATTAGTAAATAGAGTCCACCTGTGTGTTCTGTGAAGCCCTCATAGGTTTGTTAGAGGCCCTTTGTGAACAAACTACCTCATGAAGGCCAAGGAACACACCAGACAAGTCAGGGATAAATTTGTGGAGAAGTTTAAAGCGGGGTTAGGTTATAAAAAAAATCCCAACCTTTGATCATGGAGTACTGTTCAATCCAATAGAAAGAGTATGGCGCAACTGCAAACCTACCAAGACATGGCTGTTAACCCAAACTGACAGGCTGGGGGGAGAGCATTAATCAGAGAAGCAGCCAAGAGGCCCATGCTAACTCTGGAGGAGCTGCAGAGATCCACAGCTTAGGTGGGAGAATCTGTCCACAGGAGAACTATTTGTGCACTCTACAAATCCGCCCTTAATGGAAGTGGCAAGAAGAAAGGCATTGTTAAAAGAAAGCTATAAGAAGTCCCGTTTGCAGTTTGCGAGAAGCCATGTGGGGGACACAGCAAACACGTGGAAGAAGGTGCTCTGGTCAGCTGACACAAAAATTTACCTTTCCTGGCCTAAAAGCAAAACACTATGTGTGGCGAAAAACTAACACTGCACATCACCCTGAACGCACCATCCCTACTGTGAAACATGGTGGTGGCAGCATCATGTTGTCAGAATGCTTTTCATCAGCAGGGACAGGGAAGCTGGTCAGAGTTGATGAGAAGATGGATGAAGCCAAATACAGGGCACGCTTAGAAGAAAACCTGTTGGAGTCTGCAAAAGACTTGAGACTGGGCGGAGGTTGACCTTCCAGCAGGACAATGGCCCTAAACATACAGCCAGAGCTACAATGGAATGGTTTAGATCAAAGCGTATCCATGTGTTAGAATGGCCCAGTCAAAGTCCAGACCTAAATCCAATTGAGAATGTGTGGCAACACTTGAAAATTGCTGTTCAGATGCTCTCCATCCAATTTGACAGAGCTTGAGCTAGAGTTGTGCTCATAAGTTTACATACCCTGGCAGAATTGATGATTTCCTGGCCATTTTTCCGAGAATATGAATGATGACACAAAAACTTTTCTTTCACTATTGGTTAGTGTTTGGCTTAAGTCATTTATCAATCAACTGTGTTTACTCTTTTTAAATCATAATCGCAACAGAAACTACCCAAATTACCCTGATCAAAAGTTTACATAACCCAGTTCTTAATACCGTGTATTGCCCCCTTTAACATCAATGACAGCTTGAAGTCTTTTTGGTATTTGTGGCTGATTCCTGGCTGATGAATGCAAATGTTCCTCTAGTATTTTTTGATAACATACTTGCATTCATCTTGCCATCAATTTTGACCAAATTTCCTGTGCCTTTGTAGCTCACACATCTCCAAAACATCAACGATCCACATCCGTGTTTCATAGTAGGAATGGTGTACCTTTCATCATAGGCCTTGTTGACTCCTCTCCAAATGTAGTGTTTATGGTTGTGGCTCATCACTCCAAATGACTTTGTCCCAGAAGGTTTGAGGCTTGCCACTGTGCTGTTTGGCGTATTGTAGAGAGTCCAGTATTTCACCTGAAGTTATTTGTGAGTATTTCTTTGCAACCCAAACAATTTTCCTGGCAGTTGTAGCTGAAAATTTGGTTTCAACAGAACCCCTCATTTTCCATTTCTTGATTAGAGTTTGAACACTGCTGATTGTCATTCTCAATTCCTTGGATATCTTTTTATATCCCTTTCCTGTTTTATACAGTTCCACTACCTTTTCCCGCAGATCCTTTGACAATTCGTTTTCTTTCCCCATGACTCAGAATCCAGAAATGTCAGTGCAGCACTGGATGAAAGATGCAAGGGTCTGTCAGGAGTCCAGAAACTCATTGACCTTTTATACACACACACTAATTATCCTGTTTCCTCTAAAATAAGACCTAGCGTGATTGTCGGTGATGGCTGCAATATAAGCCCTACCCCAAAAATAAGCCCTAGTTAAAGTCCTTGTAGGTCTTATTTTCAGGGTAAGGCTTATTTTCGGGGAAACAGAGTAGGGTTTATTTGGGGGGTATGGCTTATATTGCAGCCATCGCAGACAATCAAGCTAGGTCTTATTTTCGGGGAAACGGGGTACAAGCAAAAAGATCACAGGTGAGGATGGTTACCTTCTAATAGCCAATCAAACCCCTTTATGTCAGCTTGTGTGCATGTTATCAAGCCAAAATCATCAGGGTATGTAAACTTTTGATCAGGGTCATTTGGGTAGTTTCTGTTTTCCTTATGATTTAAAGAGTAAACACAGTTGATTGATAATAAATGGCTTTAGCCAAACACTAACCACGAGTGAAAAATGTTTTTTTTGTTATTTATTCATATTCTCTGAAAAATGGCCAAGAAATCCTTAAGTCTGCCAGAGTATGTAAACTTATGAGCACAACTGTATTTTGCAAAGAAGAATGAGCAAAAATGTCACTCTCTAGATGTGCAAAGCTGGTAGAGACATCCCCAAAGACTTGCAGCTGTAATTGCAGCGAAAGGCGGTTCTACAAAGTATTGACTCTGGGGGGCTGAATACACGCCACACTTTTCACATATTCATTGGTAAAAAATTTGGAAAACCATTTATCATTTTCCTTCCACTTCACAATTGTATACCACTTTGTGTTGGTCTATCACATAAAATCCCAATAAAATACATTTACGTCTTTGGATGTAACATGACAAAATGTGGAAAATTTCAAGGGGTGTGAATACTTTTTCAGAGCTCTGTATGTTTCCTTTCATTCATGTGGCGTAAGCTGCTTACAGAAACTTTTATTTCTTACCTGTCAGCTGCTGCGCAGAGGTGGGTCCTGTAACTTCTGTCCAAAGAGCGACATTCAGGCAGAACCACCATCCAATCCATGTCAGAGCAGAGATCCAACCGGGAGACCCGATCCAGTAAGATGGGTTTTCAGATCTTATAGGCAGCCTACAGAGAATTGAAGAACAGGAAAGAACGTTTGTGAGCCACTTAGGCTATAGAGCAGCAAAGTCGACAAGGAAAAAAGCTGGCATGATTATTAGACCATCAGTCCACTTTAAACTGTTATCAGGAATGGTTTTCTTTGTCGTCGTGTACTTTTCCATCAGCCCCATCTGACAACATGTACTTTGAAAATCTCCATGGCAAGGAAGGGGTTAACACTGTAAACTCGCTTAGATGGTCCTGTACATTGTAATTAACATTTTGGCAGATATATGTGACACGGGCGCCGGTGATTTATGTATCCAGGGTTTTTCGTTCCTCAAGGTCTGTCTTTATTTGGGCCATATTACAGTGTGGTGGTGAGGTGTGTGCGCTCTCTCTGGGAGGACGCACAATCTGCAGCACCTGTCACTGGTGATATGTGAGTATCATTTGCTGCATTCTTCCTGCACGGCCAGACCTTGCGATAGCAGTATAGATAATGCAATAAGGGAGCCAGTGGTTTGTGAACAATAAGCACGCAGGACACCTTGGCTAATCAATCAACTCAGCTTTACGGCTGAGCGAAGCTTAGCGGGGGGAATTGGGCAGCGCGATTTTGGTGTATCTATCTACACCCTAACAAACCACCCATCACTTTAGATACAATTCATGCCCTTTTTTTTTTACTCTTTAACGGGTACATTTTATTGAATTCGGAATATACAACAATTGCACGTTTCTAACATGATCTTGTTGAAGTGGCACATTAACCAGCTTGAGAAGGAGGAAGCAGACATTTAAAGATGAAGCCTATGGGACCCCTGTCCAGCACACACGTTTAAGCTCTTTTATAATGCATGGATGCAGAAGATTAGGCCAAAGTAAGCAATTCAGTTCATGGTGGGGTGTTTGGGGGATAGGCTTCATAGTCCAGGGGGCTTTATTTTTTTTAGATTTCACCAGACGGTTTTAACTTCAGTGCGATTAAGTGTCAGTATGTGGTTGAATGTAATCCATTCTGGGTCATGAAGACCAGTACTGTATAGCTCTGTATTCCCAGAACTTGCGTATTGAAGTCACTGAACTAAAACTCTAAGACCCCTTTCTCACTGGGACGGTGCCAAGGTTGGCGGTAAAGCGCAGCTAGTTTTAGTGGCGCTCTTTAAACCCCGCTAGCGGCCGAAGAAAGGTTTAATGGCGCCCGTGTTGAGGTCCTGCCCAATCGCTTTGCAGGCGCTTCACCCGCACTGCCCATTCATTTCAATGGGCAGGGCGTTTTGGGAGCAGTGTATACACCGGTCCTGCACTGCCCAAAAAGATGCTGCTTGCAGGACTTTTTTTCCCGTCCTGCAAGCGCACCACCCCAGTGTGAAAGCACTTGGGCTTTCACACTGGGGTGGCTTGAGAGGCACTTTCAGGTGCTATTTTTAGAGCTAAAACGCCTGAAAAGCATCCCAGTGTGAAAGGGGTCTTAACAAAATATTGTGCTTGTGATATAAAACAACAGACAAACAACAGACCAAAAAAAAAGTGTTTTTTAAAGGTGCACCACTAACGTGAGATATTTTCACAATAGATAATGTACAATAAAAGTGTTGTACTAATAACATACAGTTCGGATTACGAGCATAGTCCGTTCCAGGAGTATGCTCGTAATCCAATGTACTCGCATATCAAAGCGAGTTTTCCCATTGAAGTCAATGGAAACGAAAATAATTAGTTTTGCAGTGACTTCAATGGGATGCAATACCACATGCGGCCAAAGGCGGGGGGCGCCAGAGAGCCTCGGAAACGGCCGAAAAGACACTTCGGCTGACCTCGGCAAACCTCGGAAAGACTCCGTTCACGAGCCTTTCCGAGGTATGCCGAGGTCAGCTGAACTGTCCTCGGGCCTTTCCGTGCATTTCCGATCGGTGACTTTCGGCTCTGCTCTGCTTCGGCGCCCCCCACCTCAGGCCAAATGCGGTACTGCACACTGCTTTTGGTCTGAATCCTGCTCGTTTTACAAGACAACACTCGCAAACCGAGTTAGGATTTTTAGAAATACAGTGCTCGGTTTGCGAAACGCTCGTTAACTGTCTTACTCGCAAACCGAGGTTCCACTGTATAAGAAAAAAACATCATGTGTAAAAAACAGTCCAAGTGTCAATGGTCTCTAGGGTGGACCATGAATTCCAAATGTGTCATATGAAGTGAAAAATCTTGCATTTAAGATAAATCGGAATCCCGCCACCAGGTGAATTCGCAGACACCACAATTATAGATGGCCTCTTACCAAGGAGCCTGGACCCTCTAATATGGAAGGTCATACAGGCTAAGAAGTTGAATTTCCTTTCCAACACTAGTCACAGATGGGAGACAGGCACTGCCCCCTGGAAGAAGTCCTTTGGTGACGAAACCGGTCAGGCATTGCTACACATTCCTATCATTGCGTTACCTGCATGTTCTAGTGCTCGCCATTTTTTTAAGGTTTAATGCCGATTGTTTGGAAACATGTAAGTGCAATATTGTTTAATAAATGTAACCCGTGAGAGGTTTTACACTATCTGCATTTTTTACTTTATTGGGGATATTACTACCAGTAACGGCCTGAGGAAAGAAGATTGGAAACACCCTGTGGCAGGTCTGGGATCACTTCCCCCTATCTTCCATCTTTGACTAGTGCTGGGGAGGAAATTCAACTTCTTAGCCTGTATGACCCTCCATAATAGAGGGTCCAGGCTCCTTGGTAAGAGTCCATCTATAATTGTGGTGTCGGCGAATTCACCTGGTGGAAGAATTCTGATTTATCTTGAATGCAAGATTTTTCACTTCTTTTGACATATTTGGAATTCATGGTCTACCCTAGAGGCTAGTGACACTTGAACTGTTTTTTTTTTGCACATGTTTTTTTCTTATAGGTTATTAGCCCAACACATTTATTGTACAAAGTCACTGTATTCACTGTACTAGTCTGACATTGTTCTGCAGAAGCTCCATTCTAACGTGCTGAAACATTATTTTTGACTTGTAAAACCAGAGCTGGAACATCCAATATGACATCCCAGTCTTTGTCCAGTTGAAACCAATGTTGTCTTAGACTGGCTACACGTTATACAATTTGAAAGTGTTTAGGTTTGACTTCATATTATATGGTTTTGTAAATCGGAATGAAAATTGTACAAGATAATTGTATAATGTGTAGCCAGCTTAAGAGTTAATTCTTTAGTTAGGCAAATAATGAAGAGAATTGATTGACCAGTATATTTCAACTGTGTCTGACTCCAGAAAGCTAAGACACGCTGCCTTGCCGTAATCTCCAAACTATTGCCCTCCAGTTGTTCAGGAACTACAATTCCCATTATGCCTAGTCATGTTTGTGATTGTCAGTTTTTACAATGCCTCATGGGATGTGTTCCGAAACAGCTGGAGGGCTGTAGTTTGGAGATCCCTGCCTAGAGGAAAGGAATTTGACCTGTTCTGCAGATTTGAGCACTTTGCAGACAAACCTGGAAAATCCCAGAGCCTGAGATTGAGGACTGCTTCTTGTTTCAGTCCAGGCAGCCCTGGGTAAAGGGGCAAAGAGAGAAGGGGTGAAAGAAGTGGCAAGAGTTGCAGCAGACAGTGATGTCAATTGTTACTCAGTATCGCTGTCTTTATAAGACTGGAGGTGACAGGAGAATGAGGGTCACTGTTGAGAAGATTACAGGAGCAAGCCAGGATCAGCATCACCTGAGTAAGATGGTACCCATACAGCAGGCAGGGACTGAGTTGGGAACAGGCTGGATCAGCACCTTGTTGGCAACAAATTGCCAAACTAGCAGGCATAAATCATAGTTTGGTAGCAAGCAGAGGTCAATATAAGAGCACATCAATAGAGAAAGAAGAACCACAGATTAATTGGGACGCAAGACAGTTTGGTAACAAAAAGATTGGATGCAGAATCACATCTGTGACAGATTTGACTCAATCAGATCTCTCAGCACTGGAGTCTTGCAAGTCTCAGCTTTAAATAGCCCACCTAGCTCTATACAAGGAGCATGCATGTAAATCCCACACACTAATGCACCCACGCCTTTGCACAGATGCAAAGTCGTGATGTGCCGATGTGAACAGAACTATGTGCAGGTGCCTGTGCTGGAGTCTGGCAGTGCAAGTTGGCTAGATCTTCCTGACAAATTAGGTTATTGAGTTTCTGACCATAATCTGTGCATCACTTCCCCAAAAATATCTGAATGTAAATGGCTTTTGGTAATTTATTTAGATAACCATTCTAGATCTATAATATAGTGTGTGTGTGTGTGTGTGTGTGTGTGTGTGTGTGTGTGTGTGTGTGTTTGTGTTCGGTCGTCAATCAGTATTTCCGAAATTGACTTTGGTAACTGGATGTTGAAACTCCCTTAACTGGATGTTAAAGTAAACTCCTGGTAGGGACATATCTATATTTGTAAGGTAATGTGCATACTCCTGTGGTCTCCCACCCCCTGTTGTTCTATGTAGCTGCCCATAGGTGTGTGACAATTCATTTCGGGGCCTGCATTAATGTTCCACTTACTGCATTTTTTTTGGAGAATGATAGGTTGGGCATCAGTAGTGATACAATTACTAAGCTCTCTCCTTCCTGCTTATGTCAGTACCTTCCCAAAACTTAGTAGAGTCCCTAAATATGTCCCTACTTGGAGTTTACTTTAACGCCTGTCTTTAGATGGGCTTCTTACTAAACACAATATACAGGGATATGGGAAGTGACACGCATGCACGCACCTAGATGCACTGAATTCAACCTTACCAAATATGAAACTATGAGTAGCCATTTCCTCTGCAAGCCTTTTGTGTGGCAGATTTCTGGGAGATAGGTTGGCTTAACTAAAAAATGAACTAAAATGGCTAAACAGCTGTGTAAAAATGCATGTACCTCTGATACACGCCTGAGCAGTCACTAAACATCTTCAGCACCAACCAGAAATCCACCATCGGGTCTGTAAAATGTCTCTGGAATTAGTATCTAGAAGCACTGTCCTTCAGAACTAATGTAATACAAAATTGTGCCAGTTGATGGAATTTAAATGATCCAAACAGATGTGTGCTCTGTAAAGTTTTTCTGCATTTTATGACCTTGAAATAGACCTAAAATAAAAATGTAATTTTGTTATTCAGCAACTATGACTTAAAGGGAACCTGTACTGTGGAAGCTGTGCCTAATCAATGCAAGTGGAGGAAGAAGGTTTAGTCCCTGTTATTTGCCTGTGGTTTGACTGCAGCAGATCCTTTCCCCTGCAGTCCACTATGTAAGGTTAGTTGGTCTGTAGCTGACTGTAAGTTCAGCAGCGTGCCACAACTTAGTTGTAGAGAAACATTGCCTTATAACCACACACTGCAGATCTACAGCTAGGAGGTTGCAGAACAGGAGCTTTTAGGGCAGGGGTCTCAACTGGCAGCCCTCCAGCTATTGCAAAGCTACAAGTCCCATCTCCCATCATGCCTCTGCCTGTGGGAGTCATGCTTGTAACTGTCAGCCTTGCAATGCCTCATGGGGCTTGTAGTTTTGCAACAGCTGGAGGGTTGCCAGTTTGAGACCCCCGATCTAGGGGTGGGAAGTGCACTGCTACTTTTCAGGAGGTGCGCCAGACTCCAAAGGTAGACTTTTTCAGGATATCGATTAACATTTCCAGATATTCACCAAAAGATAGCAGATCTTTACTTTTTGAGTTCAGGTTCACTTTAACCCAGGTCCAAATTACCTTTCAATAACGTGAAGTTAATACATTTTAACAGAAATTAGTCATTGTAATTGTTACAGCTATAAAAAGAGATAGTCCGCTTGAAAGCTTAATAGGAGATTTCTGATCATTTATCATTAAATGTAATACATCCTCAGAAATGTAATTTAACCAAAAAAAGTGACTGATTCTTTTTAATTTTGTAATCAAGTAGTGTTTATTTTAATAATTTTTTATTATTTTATTTATTTTTTATGCACAATTTACAATCATGAAAATAAGAGCTTGCAATGTACATAGCACAAGTTGTAGTACTGGATGATAACCCAAAAAGTAAATTTAAGTACAGAGACATGTATACAGCAAGGTACTCAAACAGGTAATGTCAAGAATGAGTGTAAAAAAAACATCTCTGTTATGAGTTTGCAAGCAAGGAAAAAGAAAGGTACCAATAACAATTTGGATGACGATGAGACTCTGTCCTCAGGAATAATACTCAGGAGTGCTACTTTGAAATCAAATCACAATGGAGTATAGCACAGGTCTTGAACAATTTGATAGATGGCCGATCAGTATCTAAATATTTTACGGTATTGCCAGAGCATAGAAATGATAGTACTGTTGGTGCTGAAGCACCTGGGGCAACATGGCAAGTCAATCCTACCCCATGAGTAAAGTTTTTGAAGGATAAATGTCAATCTCTGAGGCAGGCAGAGGTATGTCCTGTATTGCTCCCAGTGCTGTTGTCCATTGGTCCTTAACTATGTCACCTACATCCTGCCTCCAGCCCTCTTCACATAACAGAAGAACCTCATGGCTACCAAGAAAGCGGCGTATATATCTCCTATCAGACCTCTCTTGATAATACCCTGAGGAGCCACCATTTTGAGAATTGTGCAAGGGTTGTAAACCATCGGGGCTGAACATGATTTTGCAATGCGTGTTGAAGTTGTATGTATTGAAAAAAACTATTTATGTACGAGCCGATATCGATGAACATGGGGTTTGGAAAGACAGCAGTGTGTCTCGATCATACAGTTGATGGAAAAATATTATGCCTGCTCTCTTCCATTGATCCATTCCATTCCATTGTTTAGCTAATTCCAGGTAGCTAGGATTGTCCCAAATGGGCATATACTGATTACACATTGATTACCAATAATTCTGGAATTTAGTGCCTAACCATCAGGTATGAAAAAAAATGCCCATGAACTGAAATAAACATTGTTGCATTTTCTACTTTGGTTGTAGCTGGTGATAAGTGATGCATTGAAGAGTATGGAAGGGGATTGTGCAGAGTACAAATGTCTGCAATATATTCAAAAGACAATATTTGCTTTTATTCTTGAAATACAATATATACAGCCCCCCCCGTTCATATATTTTTTTAGTAAAGGCAAAGTAAGCCACCACTGCAAACGCATTTGATTTGTCATGGTTTTGTCGAAGCTTCTTGGCTATCTACCATTGAGGCTCAGTCTCCTAATATTAATTACCCATGATCCTCTGCATTGGCATCCACCACATGACCAATGTTTATTGATCATCTGACCAGGTGTGCTATTGTGGAGATAATTTAATACAATGTGTGTGGTGAATAGCATAGCCATCAAACACTACACTGTGGAAGGAAGGAGCGAGTGTACATCCATGCCTCAAACGGATTGGGGTGGCATGCAGTGAAGTTAGGGACCATCCTGTCTTAAAGAGACTCTAAATTATATCCTTGTTCTCCAAAAATAATCCAAACACATCCCTACTTAATGGTCCTGTAATCTTTTTCATGAAATATTTTCTTACTGTTTTTCTGGCCCCTTGTAACGTCCTCAGTGAGCTCCAAAACCTCTTCTTTTTCCCCCTTCTGTCTGTTTGGGACAAGCAGTGAACATTCGTTTGTGATTATGTGCACCGCTCTATGCACACTACACAATCCCATAGTTTTGATCCATTTTGGAAGTGAGCAAGAGAGAATTGGCAATGTTCCTACTTACAGGGGTGGGGGTGATGCGGTTTCTTGCGGGCAATTTGTTGGGGCAATGGCTGATGTTAGCGCTTCAATCGACATGGCACCATGGTTGATACGGTGTCAGGATGATTGAAGCGCATTATTTTTATTATTACATTGTAATATAAAATGAAATAATGCAGAGTTTGTGGGAGCCCTGAGCGTGTCACTTGCCATCGTCACCTGCCACCAGATGCAGCGTGTCGCTTTAAAAACAAATCAAAATAAATCCGCACTATATCAAAAAAAAGTAATAACAAAATAAGCAGCCACTCAACAAGCTAAGATACCAGCTGTAAACCATATAAAAATATATGCATATACTGTTGCTGTGTGATTACCGCAAATTGATTGTGCAATAAAAGTGGACCAGACAGTGAATTTCCGGAATTCAGAAAATATGAAACCATCAAAAATACAATGTGATTATTGAAGAGACTGTGCAAAAATAAAAAAGCAATAAGTCCTTTCAATGGTAAATACAAGTGTCCATATAGTGAAAAAGGGTGTAGATAAAGTCGACTGACGAACTCCACCACCAACACTTGGCATACGGCCTCTTACCAGATCGATTGGACCACAAATTATAATAATCATATAGGCATGTGTTAACCCAGCATCTGTAGTGGGCGATGGCTGCTCAGCGGCAGCTCCAAATGGATCAGGAATAAAAAGAATAAGCAAACCTAGTGAAGCCCTTATGGATGTGAATCCGTTTTTATTCTAGTTTAAAAAGAAGTACCTAAAACATTTGCAAACAAGCAAATGACATGTAGGATTCCAGCAGACTGTCGGCTCGTATAGAGGAAAAGCTTTGAGTTCCGGTTTAGCTCGTCCGAACAGGCCAATCGCGATGCGTTTCATCAGTGACGTCTTCCCAAGGCTGGCTGAAGGTCAGGCATCATGCATCATCAGAATAAATAGTCTTGCACAGTCTGCGGTGATTGGATAGAGCCAGTAACCATATGTAAATATGCTAAATGAGGCTAAACCTGGGAACACACGAAAAGGTGCCCCACATAAGATTACTCCATCTAATGGTTGCTTTACAAATGGCGAATACATTTAATCAAATAAAATACATTGGTATTAAGCAGAGTTAAAGGAGTTGTAAAGGCAGAAGGTTTTTTATCTTAATGCATTCTATGCATTAAGATAAAAAACCTTTAGTATGTAGCAGCCCCCCTAATATTTGAGCCCCATCTCTCTCCAGCGATGTCCACGAATGTCTAAGCCGTCCGGGACACTCCTGATTGGCTGAGAGACAGCAGCTGCGCCATTGGCTCACGTGGCTGTCAAGCAAAGTTGGTCAGCCAATCAGGGGAGAGAGGTGGCGGGGCCGGGTCTCCGTGTCTGAATGGACACGTGGAGCTGTGACTCGGCTTAGGTGCCCCCATAGGAAGCTGCTGATTGTGGGGGCACTCAATAGGAGAGAGAGGGGCCAGGAGCAGCAAAGAGGGACCCGAGAAGAGGAGGATCCGGGCTGCTCTGTGCAAAACCAACTGCTCAGAGCAGGTAAGTATAACATGTTTGGTATTTTTAATTTTTTTAAAAAAAAGGAGACTTTACAATCACTTTAAGTACTGAGAAAACCAAACTAGGCTACCACCAGATGCAGATTGTCACTTTCCACGTTGCCCTGGTGCCAAAAAGGTTGGAAATTGCTGCTGAGGGGACATCACTTGGAGAGCGTGTGCGTTTTGCAGCCAAAGTGTTTTTTTTTTTGTTTATTATTTTTTTTAAACAATACTTGGTCATTTATTGGAGGGGTCAGGTTGGGGGTGAACCTGCTACTTCAACTTACGTGGGCAAAGTACAGGTTGACTTTTTTACCTGAGATATGCTAGACAAAGTACATAATAAGAGCAGAGAAGCAAACATATCTACATGATGGTGGACCCAAGTATGTGCTGTAGGAAGAAGAGTACAGGATGTACCCCTACTCCTGGAAGATTTGGACACTCAAACTGGTTGCTAGTCAGAGTTAGGATGGGCAGTGAGAGATTATGTAATCTCTCTGCTGCCCGCAGCTGCACAGTAAGGGCGGAACTGCAATGATGCTGGGTGGGCGGTGAGAGATGTCCTCTCTCTGCTCCCCCACCCACTGGCTCACTCATTTGCCTGCCGGCCCGCCACACTTGTAGCCAGGCTGCAGAGAGGCCACGGCCCGGTCGGTTGGGGACCCACCTACCAGGAAGTCCAATTACAAGATTACGTGGGTAAGGCTGTCTGCAATAGAAGAAACTTTTTGAGTTAAGTTCAGGAATGCAGAAAAGAAAAAATGGTACTCCCCTAGATGGCTGCAGCACCGATCCCTGTTGCAGCTTTCCCCTGCTGGCTCTATCCCAAGAACTGAGCGATCAAACACCACTGATCACTCAGTTCTCCCCTCCGCTCTGAGCAGAGAGTGGTGACTGTCATTAACAGTCTCTCCGCTCTGCCCCTCCAGCGCTCACTGGGCTGTGGAGGGGGCAGGAGTGAGCTTGCTGAAAGGCTGAGCAAGCTGCCAGTCTAGGCATCTGAGTGAATCCTGACTATAAAGTCGGGATCTTTCCAAAGCCTGGACTGGCTGAGTGACATCAGAACGAACTGCACTCCTGTAATCCATTGGAGAAGTACTGCCAAAAAAAGCTTTGGCTAGGCTTCTCCTTTTTAAGAATGCATACTTAAATAAAACCCTTTTAAACCTGAGTTTAGTGTCACTTTAAGCTGTTTTTATAATACGGGCTACTTTATAGTAGACTGAAGGTGTTTATTTTTATTGCTAAACATACCATGATAGAGCATCCCCTACCATCCTGTGTACCTGCTGCTGTGTCTGCAGTCAGTAATGTGTACTACTGTCCCCTGCTGGTAACAAGTGGCATTTCCTCTACCCAGCTGTGTGGATCGCTCTCCTCCAGCCTCTGACAATGTAGGTCAATTATCTGGAGTGCACTAACTGTGAATCCTAGCTATATATATATAAATGTTCCGTTTACACACTCCTCATCCCAGCAGTGCATCTGTGATACAAAGCTATACATTGCCTCCTGGCTCCCTCTCAATCGGACGTCATAACAGCACTTACATTCCTCTGCCTTCCACTAATAGAGGCTCTTCAGTGTGAACTACACAGCAGCAAATAGCAGGTCCCCTCTCTGCATCCCTTGCCTGGCTTGGGGAGAAGGAAAGCCCTAGGAATGGAAGGGGTGAGATGAGGTGATGGTACTCCAGAGGATGGGAGTATGAAGTGTTATACTCCATCACACCCTGTGCAGATGTGGCGATAAATATTAGACTTGTCTTACAAAGCTGAGCTCTCCAGCTATCTGTGTCCTCTCCCAGTCCCACATCCCAAGTCCTAAAACATTGGAGAATTAATTCAGGGGGTCCGTCATCCCTATCAGAGTCATTAGCTACTATAAGAAGCCAGGTATTACGTATGTGCTGTCCTTTGGCAATGGAAACTAGATATGTTATAATTAGTGTTGCCACCTTTTCTTCAAGCCAAACCTGAGCACTTTAGCGGCGGACGTTTATTTATTTTTATAAAGGGGGAACGCTGTGGACTCTGGTATAAAGGGGAACTCTGATGTAAGGGGGGTTGTACTCACCAAAGCCCACACTTACATCAGAGTTCCCAGCATTCAACCTTAAAATCAGGTTTCCCAAAACCCCTTTCCTCAGAGCCCATTCACACAGGGACGACTTGTCAGGCGACCTAGTCGCCTGACAAGTCGCCTCCCGTTCTGTGCTATGGAACCGTTCTAAGGGGAGCGACGCAAGTCGCTCGGACTTAGAAAAAGGTTCCTGTACGACTTCGGGGGCGACTAGCATAGACTTCTATACAGAAGTCGTTTTGCAAGTCGCCCGGGCAGTCGTGTGCAGGTCGCCTCGGTGAGGCGACCTGCAAGTCGTGTTGCCCCTGTGTGAATGGGGTCTTAGTGTACTCGGAGGCAGGAGAGAGAAGGGAGGGAGGAGACTTCAGTTACAGACAGTGGATGCTGAGCTCACTCACCACAGGATGGAGCCTCAGGCACCGGCACCTTTCATCCGCAATGTATCAGCTCAGTGTGCAGTCAGCCTATGTTACATTATGGGGGCACAGCAGCTGTACAAACACAGCTGCAGCTCATAATTTGACAGGTGTGCAGTGTCAGGTGTGTGGCCCTGAACGCAGACAGTGGGCCACTCACCCACACCTGTCAAATTAGGACCTGCAGCTTTGTTCGTACAGCCTCTGTGTAGCGAGGGGCTTCAGCCTCGTGAACAATCCATTCATTCATACAGCCAAAATAACACGGGGGGGGGGGGGGGGGCAGTAAAACCCCATGGTTGAGCTGCACTTTTACCACCAACCGCTAACCCCTTTAGCAAACGAGGCAGTGGCTAGGGGTGTACACATGCCAAGGCTGTGATGCTGTGCTTTGCAGCCATGGCAGAAATTATGCCCCCATCGAACAAGACCCATTCAGCACTGCTCTGCAAGTGCCCTGTGGCCATGTTGTGGTAAGCAGGCGGTGAAGAGGCAATATACAGTACCTTCTCACCTCCTGTCAAATGCTCTCTGACGAGTGATCCAATTACTGACCGCTTTTCAGAGAGCAATTCAGACGTTAACGAGCCCTTAATGTTTTTCTATTTTTTTTTTTTAATCTTTTTTTTTAGTTTTATTATGTATTTTACATTTTTTTTTTAACAGTCCTGTTGGGGGGCTTTGATGAAATATCAGGGGTCTAAACAGACCTCTGATGTCTCACTTTTTGAAACCCCAGTCCCTTTCTGTATTCTCAGCTGCACTGGACAGTGAATGTGAATGAATGGGAAGTGCTCTGTACTGAGCGGCTTCCTGTTCATTTACAATCTGAAGCATAGTAAACACAGTTTACTATGCTTCATTGAATGGACACGGGAACGATCAGCACTGATCACTCACTATGTTCATTCAGGAAAAGAAGGGCCAGTAAATACGACATATTTACCAGCCAACTGCTCTCGATCCTGAAACCGATCCCCCTGTGTGCCTGCAGCAGCTGCCAGTGGGGCTTGAGAGTAGGCAAGCCGGATGTGCTTGGAGGGACGCACACGGGGCCGAAAATTAGAGAAGCGGGGAGAGAGGTTCAGAGGCTCTGATTGCAGACCCAATCTATTCCCCTGCAACACAGCCAGCAAGAGGAGGAAACCTGGACACATGATTCAAAACCCAGACTGTCAGGGTGAATACCGGACAGGTGGAAACCCTAGGTATAATTCACAGGAGTCCAGATCTCTCCACATATACTATACAAGAGTGACATCACTGCTCCCTGGATAGAAGATATCTTCTATTGGAGTGACATCACCACTCCGGACATACTGTACAACCCCAATTCCAAAAAAGTCAGGACGCTGTGTAAAATCTACATGAAAACAGAATGCAATGATTTGCAAATCTCATAAATCCATATTTTATTCACAGTAGAAAACATATAAAATGTTTAAACTGAGAAAATATACCACTTTAAGAAAAAAAGATAACTTCAAAATTGATGACAGCAACACATCTCAGAAAGGTTGGGACAGGGCCATGTTTAACATGGTGTAGCATTCCCTTCCCTTTGGAGGAGGAATGTTGTCCCATTCTTACCTGATATAAGATTTCAAATGCTCAACAGTCCTCGGTCATCTTTGTCGAATTTTTTTGTTTCAAGATGCGCCAAATATTTTCAATTGAAGGTCTAGACTGCAGGCAGGCCAGGTAAGCACCCGGACTCTTCTACTGTTCAAGCTGTTGTCATAGATGTAGTATGCAGTTTAGCATTGTCCAGCTGAAATATGCAAGGTCTTCCATGAAAAAGCCATCGTCCGGATGGGAGCATTTGCTTCTCTAAAACCTGCATTTATCTTTCAGCATTGACGGTGCTTTTCCAGATGTGCAAGCTGCCCATTCCAAACACACTAATGCCCCATCATACCATCAGAGATGCCCGTTTTTGAACTGAGCACTGATAAATCAGAAGGTCCACCTCCCCTTTCGTCCGGAGGACGCGGCATCAATGGTTGTCAAAAAGAGTGTAATATTTTGATTCGTCTGACCACAGAACAGTTTTCCACTTTGCAACAGACCATTTTAAAGAGGAAATAAACTTCCCTGTATTATCTGTACCTATAGGTAGGCCTATAATAAGGCTTACTTATTGGTACTGTAAATATCTCCTAAACGTGCACCATTTAGGAGATAATTACTGTATACGCCGCCGATAATGTAATCGGCGCATGTGCTCTGAACAAACAGCCACCTGTGCCGTTTCTTCAGAGCCCTGTGTCATGACCGGTAGCTCCGGCGTGCATGCGTGGGAGTGACGTCACGCGGCTCCGGCCAGTCACACAGCCAGAGTCCGCGCAACCGGAAGGAAGACTGGCAAAGATAGATGCGGCCTCCAGGTGACAACAAGGGCTTTGTTTGCAGGTTAGTTTCACATAATGTGATACTTTACGATGCATA
This sequence comes from Lithobates clamitans, assembly GCA_037952925.1. Taxonomy (NCBI): domain Eukaryota; kingdom Metazoa; phylum Chordata; class Amphibia; order Anura; family Ranidae; genus Lithobates; species Lithobates clamitans. The sequence continues at coordinate 756,909 of JBBGZY010000785.1, forward strand.
TTAGCACATTATGGAATTACTTTGCATGTCACAAAAAAAAAAGAGGCAGCATTTACTTCCTCTTTAAATGATCTTCGGCCCAGAGAAGATGGCAGTGTTTCTGGATCATGTTCAGATATGGCTTCTTCTTTGCAAGGTAGAGCTTTACCTTTCATTTTTGAATGGCACAGTGAACTGTGTTGACAGTGATTTCTGGAAGTATTCCTAAGCCCAGGCAGTGACGTCCATCACAGAATCATGCCTGCTTTTAATGCAGTGCCGTCTGAGGTCCCGAGGATCACCGGCATCCAATATCACGTTTTAGCTTTGTCCATTGTGCACAGAGATTTCTCCAGATTCTCAGATTTTTTTTCATGACATGCACTGTAGGTGATTATATATGTAGAGTCTTTGCAATTTTACATTGAACATTATTCTGAAATTTTTCACAGATTGGTGAACCTCTGCTCAGCTTTACTTCTGAGACGCTTTGACTCTCTAAGCCCGGGTTCACACTGAGCTGCGGGAATTAAGCCGTGCGAGTTCAGCTGAACGCGCACGATTTCACTCGCATGTCAGTCCTGATTTCGGACATCTGTGCAGGGTTTTGCACAGATGTCAATGGAAATCGCACAACCCGAAATCGCAAAGAGTAGTACAGAAACTACTTTGTGCAACCGGGCGGCGCCGACATGTAAAATCGCTCGAATGTGAACCAGGGCTTAAGCTGGATACACACCATACAATTTTCTTTAGATTTTTTTTCTTTAGGTTTGACCTCCTATTATATGGTTTTGGTAAATCTAAACACTTTCAATTTGTATGCAATCAGGACTGCCTTTTGCGCTACATAGTTGAAGGCAAATCTAAAGGAAATCTAACAACAAAAGTTGTATAGTGTGTATCCAGCTTTTAGATGCACTTTTTATACCCAATCTGTTACGGACCTGTTGCCAATTAACCTAATTATATGCAAAATGTTCTTCCAGCTCTTCCTTGTTAGTACCACTTACTATGCCAGCTTTTTTGTTGCCCCGTCCCAACATTTTTGAGACCGGTTGCTGCCATCAATTTCAAAAGCACTATTTTTTTTTCTTAAAATGCTACATTTTCTCAGTTTAAACATTTGATATGTTTTCTATTTTATATTGTGTATAAAATATGGATTTATGAGCTTTGCAAATCATTGCATTCTGTTTTAATGTAGATTTTACACGGTGTCCCAACTTTTTTGTAATTGGGGTTGTAAGCTATGTTATAGGGGAGTGATATGTGATATTGAGATGTAATCTTGTTGGTCGATATGGTTTTTATTCATCAGCCCATTGTGTATTTAGAGTTCTAGTCGTGCAATGATATGTGTTGTACTGTAAAATCTATGGTCATGCCCCCGACAAGGCTGATTAGTGTAGTCTGGCTTGTACAGCCTGGCAGCTAATCTTGTGTTTGCTTACCGGGTTGATAATCCAGTTGGTGATGAGTCAGTGGCTTTGGCAGTAAGCTGTACCAGCCAGCATCAGACATCGGCACTTCCAATTGGGTTACTTGGCATCCTGTGTGACCATGCAAGCCCTGGGATGGCACCGCTCCCACAGCTGGCACCGATACTGTGCACAATCCTATATGTGCTTTTTATTTTCAGTCTCACCCATGCCTTCCAAATCACATGCAGTTTTTTTTTTTTTTTTGATCAAGTAAAAAAAAACAAAACAGTTTTTTTCCATTAGCCTTTTCTGGATTGTACGGACATTGGAGGAGCAGATTTTGGCAGTAATCATTAAGGGTGGCCATACATAAGTCCATTTTCAGCCAAATTCGAGCACCTTTTAAATGCCAAAATGACCAAAGAATAAATTAAACCTAATGCTATTTTTCTATTGAAACTAAAACGCTGGGTTTTGGTTGCTTTTTGTTTCTGTCATTTTTGTGACTGACCGCTGGTTGGAATTGGCTGAAAATGGCTGTGTATGGCCAACATCAACCTCCTCGCTCTGCCTCTTTCCAGGGAAAACCTCTGGCATTGGGCCTCAGTCACTTGGCGTCCGCAACATGAAGGAAAATTCCAGCCAGTTATATAAAAAGCAGCTCTTGTGTATTCCTTCAAAAGTCATAAAATTTCCTTTTTAGCTGAATTTTTATGTTAATTTTTTTCAGCTGATCTCTCATCTGTTCAAAAGTCAAATTAAAACTTGCCGCTCGCCCAACACAATGACTTCAGTTTTATGAATGGCTTCTTCCATCATCTTCTCTGTTATTGCGAGGAGACTGTAAATTGGGGACATGGATCAGTTAAGCTGACCATACACAGCTTGATTTTTAGCCGATTACTGTTATATTGGCTGAAATTTGAGTTGTGGGTGGCCCTGTTAGCACCACCAAGCGCAACAAAAATTAAGCTTGGTGGAAAATTGATGGGCAAACATATACTGCATCCTGTCAGATGCAGTCATTGTTCAGGTTCTCAGACCGCCACGGGTGCTGCATCATTGTCTTAATACAGTAACCAGCAGTGGAGGTTTGCCCATCCATGCTGCATGGCTAACTTTAGAATGGAACTTGCTCAGTGAGGCAAGGTGGGTTCCAGGTTCCTATGGTAGTGAGCCCTTGTAGAAGGCCAACTTGGGATTGCCTAGGACCCTGAGTCTAATCCCCAGCCTGCTTCTTCATCAGGGCCCCTGATGTGGTGATGGGTTTACAGCAGACTGGAACCAGGTCAGGGGCCCCCAGGTAGACCTAGCTGAAGATGCGGAGACCACTCTGGGAATGAAGGATCCAGGAAATGAGCCAGACAGGTCAGAGCATGTGGCAGGTGGGCAAACATGGTAGCTGAAGCTGTGGTTAGTACAGACCCAGAACACAAGTAATGAGCAGGAAAGTAGAATATAGAAGCTAGGAAGTTGCTCTGGCAATGTGAGATGCACTGAGCTTGTCTGTATATAGAGAAGCAGACTATATATAGAGGCGGACCAGGTTGTGATAGAAGGGAAAGGGATATAAATCCACAGTAGATCAGGCTCCATCCTTAGGTGACCACAGAAGCCAGCAGCACTTGTGAGTAGAACCACAGGTCCAGCAGAACCACTGGAGCATGGAGGGAAGAATTTCACAAGCAAGAAACTGCAGGCTTAACCATGACAGCGTGGGTGGAAGCTGCAAGGGAACTGTAAATTGGTGACTGATCATTCAGAGAGGTACCAATGCAGCCTTACTTAGTGGGGATGTATTGTTCTGTCCCACTTTTGTGTACGTTTTCTGTGTTTTGTTGAACTGCATCAAATTATTTTTTTGTAGTAATGTTGGCATCTTGTGGTGGTTTTGAGCCACTACAACTTGTTTCTTCGTCTGTCCTCCCCTCCTGTTTAATGCTAGTTAGTTAAAGAGGTTGTAAACCTCGTAGTGGAAGTTGTACCTATAGGTAAGCCCTAGAATAAGGCTTACCTATAGGTACTGTAAATATCTCCTAAACATGTGCCATTTAGGAGATATTTACCGTGTTTTGCACTGATTATGTCATTGGCGTATGGGCTGTGAAGAAACGCCCCCCCCGCGCCGTTTCTTCACGTGCGAGTGCCGTGCCTGGTGGCTCCTGTGCGCATGCGCAGGATTGACGTTACGTGGCTCCAGCCCGTCACAGACCTGGAGTCCGTGGCCCGGAAGGAAGAGGAGCGAACATGGATACGACCGGCAGCGGGGACAGCGTTGGCTTCGTTTTGTAGGGAAGTGTCACATAATGACATACTAGCTAGATGCATATTAGCACATTATGATTTTACTTTGCAGGGGCAAAGGAAGGAAGTAAAACCCATCAGGGTTTACTTCCTCTTTAAGTCCTACTAAAGTAGCATATTTAAGGCAGGATATCGGTGAATGACATTGTTGGACAAAGAACTCTGGTATGGGAGATTTATTCCATCTTTTTGGCCAAAAAGAGTGGACACTCCTGACCTGACTAGTGTCTACATGTCAAGAGTGTCCAATACAACTCATACAGTGTACATATAATTTTCAGCATATTGCGTCACAAGCGAACAGGCGGTACACTTCCGTTATACAAAACATTCTAACCTTTTAAAAATCAACCTAAATCAACCTACGCATGCTAATCCAGACAGGTTCTGCAAAACATATATATTTTTAAACCTTATGTAAAACTTTTGTTTCTCTGCAGTATGCTCTTGCACAAAAAGAGGAACCACAACCTGTCATAAGTAGTTTTCAAGATGAAATACAAGAAATATGATTCTTAGCTGAAATTCTAAATCAGTCTTACTACACACATAACTATGGCCATATAAACTGACCCTCGTTGCCACTTCACTACCTAGACCCTTCCCATTTCTTCCATATTACCTCAGTCAATGTTAGTACTCCAGAGTGGGCTTAGGAAAGCCATTGTCTTCTTAGACTTCAAAAGCATAATTTGTACTGCAGTTACCTGAAGTAAGATGGCATTGGATTCAACTTCTGTGTCTTATTGAAGAGTTTACCTGTGCAAGTCAGCAGTCTGTCCAGACAGACAGACTGGGTCTAAGGAGATATGTCAATGCATAAAGCAGCATTTGAAACAGAGCATGTATGTCATGGTTTCCAGATCATTTAATACATGTGGGCAGGCAGCGTGGAATATGGGGGCTGGTGATAAATGTGGACTGGTTCATAACAGAGCAAGACTTTTGGTGCTTCCAGGCTGATGGAACAATCACAATTTTATATTATACTTCAGATACAAAACGCACAAAAATGATTTTAAATGTTTTTCTTTTTTTACATACTCTCACCAGTCAGTATCCCTGATCACCGCTACGCCAGTCATATGATGATGCTGTACTGCACTTGTGACAAAGTAAAAAAAAAAAAAAAAGTGAAATACAATTTTTATTTGGATTCTTAATTTTCAAACAATTGTGACATAAAATTACAACTTCAAAAAACTGGCCATGCCTCTTATTAAGTACCTTGGACTGTTTACTTTCCAAAAAGGGGTCATTTGGGGGGTATATGTACTGTCTTGGCATTTTAGGGCCTCAAGAAATGAGAGAGGCCATCTGTACATCAGGATTGATACATTTTAAAATATATACTGTATACCATAGTTTGTAGACTAAATCATATACACTGATTTGGATGGAAGTAGCATACTACATTTTGGCCTAAAAGGTTATTTGTTTGCAATATTTTATAACCGTAAGGCCCCTTTCACACGATCGGACCGTTCAGGTCCGCCTGTCAGTTTTGACGGCGGACCTGAACGGGCGATCCATGTTAGCCTATGGACCGTCGGATGTCAGCAGAGACATGTCCGCTGACATCCGACCCCGTCCGATCCGCCAAAAGCAGACGTATGGGCTCTACGTCCAGATCCGTCGCTGGCGGATCGGATCGGGTGAGATCTGACGAAAACGGACACGCTGTCCGTTTTCGTCCGATCCCTCCATAGGCGGCAGCGGCGCCTGACAAGCCCCTCCCCGCTCAGTGAGCAGAGAGGGACCTGTCATCCGCCGGCTCAGCGGAGATCAATGGACAGATCTCCCGCTGAGCCGGCGGACTGAGGCGGGCTCCGTAGAAACGGAGCCCGCCTCGTGTGAAAGGGGCCTAACTTAAAAAAAAATTTAGATTTTTTCCAAATGTTTGGTATTTTTTTTTAGTTTATATAGCAAAAAATAACCCAGTAGTGATCAAATATCACCAAAATAAAGCTCTATTTGTGTGAAAAAAAACATATAAATTTAATTTGGGTACAGTGTTGCATGACTGTGCAATTGCCAGTTAAAGTGGCGTAGAGCTAAATTGCAAAAAAATGCTCTGGTCATGATGGGGGGAAATCTCCTGGAGGTCAAGTGGTTAAAGTGATTGTAAAGCTTTGTTTTTTTGAAATAGCAAACATGTTATACTTACCTCCTCTGTGGAAGGGATTAGCAGAGTGGCCCCTATCTTCCTTTTCTGGGGTGCCCCGGCGGCACTCCTGGCTCCTCCTCTTCTTGAGTGCCCCCACGGAGAGCAGCTTTCCATGGGCACACTCATGCGGGCGCGCTCCTGAGTCCTGCCCACCACCCCCGGGTAACTGGCTCCTGCTGCTATCAATCTATCTAATGAGGACCCGAGACATTGGCTGGAGCTGCTGTGCTTGTCCCTGTCATTGGAACGATCGGGTTCAGGTAAGAAAAAAGGGGGGGGGGGTGCTGCAGCATAAAATGCATTAAGGTGTTTAACCGCTTGCCGACCAGGCGCCGCAGTTGTACTGCGGTAACATGGCTCGGCTGCGCGAATCGCCGTCATGTTACGTCGCTTCTAGGTTTGGCCACTAGGGGCGCGCTCGCCCACTGAGCCAATGCGAGTGCCCAGCAGTCGTGATCGCCACCGGGCTCGAGCGATCGCTCTGGGCACACGGAGAACCGGGATCTGTGTGTGTAAACACACAGATCTCGGTTCTCCAGGGGGAGAGAACAGACAGATGGTCTGTTCATACAGCGATCTGTTATCTCCCCTACACATCCCCCTCCCTCCTTCAGTTAGAACACACAATAGAGAACACATTAACCCCTTGATCGCACCCTAGTGGTTAACCCCTTCACTGCCAGTGACATTTTTATAGTAATCAATGCATTTTTATAGCACCGATCGCTGTAAAAATGCCAGTGGTCCCAAAAATGTGTCAAATTGTCCGACATGTCCGCTATAATGACGCAGTCCCGATAAAAATCGCAGATCGTTGCCACTAGTTAAAAAAAAAAAAAAAAAAATTATAATAAAAATGTCATAAAAATATCCCCTATTTTGTAGACACTATAACTTTTGCGCAAACCAATCAATATACGCTTATTGCGTTTTTTTTTTTTTTTACCAAAAATATGTAGAATACATATTGGCCTAAAACTGAGGAGAAAATAATAGTTTTTTTTTTATATATTTTTGGGGATATTTATTATAGCAAAAAATATTGTGTTTTTTTCCCAAAATGGTTGATCTTTTTTTTGTTTATAGCGCAAAAAATACAAACCGCAGAGGTGATCAAATACCACCAAAAGAAAGCTCTATTTGTATGAAAAAAAGGACGTCGGTTTTGTTTGGGTGCAACGTCGCATGACCGCGCAATTGTCGGTTAAGGCAACGCAGTGCCGAATCGCAAAACGTGCTCTGGTCAGGAAGAGGGTAAAATCTTCCGGGGCTGAAGCGGTTAAAGAGGAGTTCTGCCTGAGGGGGGAAAAAAAAATTAAGTCAGCAGCTACAAATACTGTAGCTGCTGACTTTTAATATATGGACACTGTCCAGGGAGCCCGCGATGTTTTGGATCGGGTGCTGCCGCCGTCATTCATCGTAAGGGAAACCGTCAGCGAAGCCTTCACAGCCGGTTCCCTACGGTGCATGCGCGAAGCGTGCTGCGTTTTTTAACTGGCCTGGCGGCAGAGGAAGGGAGAGGGGGACGAACTGAGGGACCGCGCCGCTGTCTCCTGGAAGTGGGGAAGGGTACCTATCAAAAACAGGAAGCGGATAAGCAGAACTTTCACTTTTGGGTGGAACTCGGCTTTGAGGAAGTCTCTCTCTTATGTATTGTGAATCAGATTTACACCTCCAAGGCTGGTGTGAGTCTGATTGATGGATGAAATTAACTTGACCATTTGGACCCTTTCATATGGGCGGACCCATCTGTCCTGTCAGTTTTTAAGGTGGACCCTCCCCTATGAGACGGCAAGTGTCAACATGTGTTCATTGACACCCAATCCTGTTTGCTAAAAACAAACGTATGGGGATCCGTTTCCCATTAATTCGGCAGTCGGATGTAAATGGACAGGTGGTTCGTTTCGATCCGACTGCCCATAGAGGAGAGCGAGGCTGTGTCTGTATCTGCTCTGCATAAGCGGAGCAGACACGGACCAGCCATCCGCCTGCTCAGCGGGAATCAGTGGATAGATTCCCACTGAGCAGGTGGACTCCAACAGAGTCCTCCCCATGTGTAAGGGGCCTTAGACGGTTTATATCTGAAAGAGAGCCTGCAGAAGCTGGGGGTTCCCAGATTACGGACAGAAGGGAGCAGGGTGCAGTGTAGTAATGGCCATTTCAGCTTTGACAGGATTAAAAGATGTTGTATGTTCAAGTAATACAGAAACCCGGGGGAGGCCTTCCCACTACATTAAAATGCAAACCGTCAAATTAGCAATTGGACTGGAAGAATATTATCTGACATGATATTGTGTTTAGTAATAGGACTGGTGTGGGTTGTAGTGGTTGGGAGTTTTTTTTGCATTTTGAGGGGCAGTCTGATTTTACCTAAGGTTTACCCCAATGTAATTATGCTAAAATTTATTTCTGCGTCTCCAGGCTTATTCCAGGTGAAGCCTGGGCTGTGCTGTGATTGGTTGGGCTGGAGACATTTTGACCTTTCCACCGGTGTGAATGAAGTTCACAGCGTAGTCGCTCTAGCTGTGCCATGGCCTTTGCTTGTTGCTCGGTGTCTTGGCATGGCTGATGTTTGCTGTGTACACACACTGTTCATGAGCCTGTAAATCCCAGGAAACATTGCTCTTTACCCGTCTCCTCGATTCCATGAAAGTCTGCATCCTGTAGAGGAGCAGAAATAACATGATTTTCTTATGTAAGGATGAAAGAAGCAAATCCCAAACTTCTGCCTTTCTGTGGCACAGCATGTGGCATGCACATGGGCTGGAATATGAAGCTGTATAGAGGGGCGCACTTTATCCATAAAACAAGTATGACATGAAGTTTACTAGCAGGGCCCGGCGTCTTCTGTCACTTAAACAATGATTTGTTATGTGAGGTTTCTGGGCATGTTGTAAACTGGTTTGGCAGTGTAATTGGTTAACCCCCTTAGTTGTGTACACATGCCCATCTAGGTCGCACTCCACAAAATCTGAAGAAAATCGAACTCGCCTCCCCAGTGGCAATCGTTAAACCTCAGATCAGCACTGTGTGACAATTTTTTACTATTGTGTGTATGTATATATATATATATATATATATATATATATGTATGTGTGTGTGTGTATGTATGTATGTGTGTGTGTGTGTATATATATATATATATATATATATATATATATATATATATACATTTTTTTTTCCTCTAGGAAAAAGGCCAGCCCAACAATAGCTCCTCACAACTATTACAGCATAGAAACATTTCCCAAATGGAAATGAAATCTCTTTTTCTTTTCTTTCAACCAGAATAGATACCTCTCTGTCTTCTGCAATCACCTTAAAGAAGAACTTAGGTTCCTGTTACTTCTGCCTCGCCCTTTCTCTCTCAATGCAGCCATCTTTGAGTGTTCCACATGTGTGCAAATGTGCCAAAGGCTGGTCATACACGGTTCGAATCTCAGCCAAGTTCAGCAGGAACGGACCTAATTCGAACCGTCAATGGGCAGGCTCAATGTATGAAGTTGATCACGCAACTAGGGTACAACCAGCCTGCCGGATTATCTTGCGATCATCGGTAGCGACTGCTGTAGCCGCTAGCGATGATCACTGTCTTCCTTCCAGCGGTGACGGCTTTCCCCGCCAAGAGAAGACAATGGCGCAGCAGGAGGGACGCCCCTGTCAACACAGTTTGTGTTGATGGGGGAATCAAGCAAATTTCTTTCCTGTAACCCGTGGTTGCAGGAAAGAAATGTGCTCCATGTATGGCTGGCCTAAGGCCTCTGCTGGGTCTTTGGGAACCTGGTAGAGACCTGTGGCACATCTGCGTATGGGTTTCCCCGCACACAACAGAATCTTGAATGCTAATTGTTCTTAAGTAATCCACTGAAAAAGCTACCTTTTTTTTTATCTTAAATTTATCCTGAGAACCTTTCCTACATCTAGGCACTCCTGTCCCGTAGCCTCATAGCTGTAGATCTGTAAAATCATCTAAGGCACTTTTTGTCAACCTTAGTGAGACCAGTGCCCCGTAAATTCTTTCACAACCTTCCATGCCCCAACACTAAGAGGCCATTTACTCCTTTGTTAACTCATGTTATGTTGTGTGCTAATGTGTGTTGCGTTAAGGGCACACAATAAAAATGAATGGGCACATGACACTTTTTTTTGTAATGCAGCGCATGGCAATGCACTACCATGTTTTGGGGCATGCTGCAGTGCAGGTGCGTTACCTTGGTGCATTAAAGTGCTATTTAAAATTAAAGATGCCCCAATGCACAGGTGTGAATCCTGTCTCAAAAAAAAAAAAAAGTTTATACTTGTTTAATCACCTCTGCTCCAGAAGGTTTTACCACCTTCATGAGCAGGGCATTTTTTTGCTATTCAGCACTGCGCTACTTTAACTGACTGTGGGCATTCCAGACTACATAAAGCGTTCTTCTCTTGGTAGTTGAGGATCTATATATGTACACAAGGCGTGATTAGACCCAAGGCGCCTTCTCCTAAGATGAGCAGCCAATCTACTTGGAGGTGGTTGGTGGAGGATATTTTATCACTATTCAACACTATTTGGGAACGGATTGGAGCAGGTCTCCTGAGTGGAAGGAACACCCGTTCAAATCAAATGTTTATTATTTAGATTTAAGATTTTACCACTGCATTTTTTTAATTCATTTTTTGTGTATGTTCACATATTGTATGCTATTCAGTTTCTTTAGCACCACTGTATAGATGAGATGAATTACGGATAGGTGGAAGCATTAGGTGCTTTGGGTTTTATGCTGTACGTGGACCACTATTGGTGACTTACACAACATATACACTAATGCCCCGTACACACGGTCGGATTTTCCGACGGAAAATGTGTGATAGGACCTTGTTGTCGGAAATTCCGACCGTGTGTGGGCTCCATCACACATTTTCCATCGGATTTTCCGACACATGAAGTTTGAGAGCAGGCTATAAAATTTTCCGACAACAAAATCCGTTGTCGGAAATTCCGATCGTGTGTACACAAATCCGACGGACAAAGTGCCACGCATGCTCAGAATAAATAAAGAGATGAAAGCTATTGGCCACTGCCCCATTTATATCCCGACGTACGTGTTTTACGTCGCCGCGTTTAGAACGATCGGATTTTCCGACAACTTTGTGTGACCGTGTGTATGCAAGACAAGTTTGAGCCAACATCCAACGGAAAAAATCCTAGGATTTTGTTGTCGGAATGTCCGAACAAAGTTTTGACCGTGTGTATGGGGCATTACACTTATTTGTTGAACAAACGCACCTTTATTATACTTTTTAGTAACTGGCAATTGTGTCCTCATGCAACACTGCAGGCAAATTACATTTCTATCATTTTTTTCACAGAAATCGAGCTTTCTTTTGGTTGTATTTGATTATCACTGGGTTTTTTATTTTTTATTATATAATTGAAAATAGAAATTTTGAGAAAAAAAACATTTTCTACTTTCTGTTATAAAACATATAAAATTAAATTTCTTCATAAATTTTGGGCAAACGTATTCTGCCGCATGTCTTTAGTAACAAAAATCCAATGAGTATATATTGGTTTATATGAAAGTTATAGCGTCCTACAAACTATGGTATAGGTCAGGGGTCCTGAATTAAAATTCAAGGAGGTCCGGTCACTAAAATTTTCTTTGGGCCGAGGTCCAACTCTCAAGTCATCATTTGTCCCCATCAGAGTGCCCCATTATATAAGGTTCCCAATCACAGTGCCCCCTTACATAGGGTGTCCTCATCAGAGTGCCCCCTTAGAGTAGTTTTCACCATAAGAGTGCCTTCTTACATCAGGTGTCCCTACATTAGGTGTCCCTACATTAGGTGTGCCCATCAGAGTGCCCCTTTACATCAGTTGTCCCTATCACAGCGCCACCTTACATCAGGTGTCCCTATCACAGTGCCACCTTACATCAGACATTCATGTCAGTGTCCCCTTACATCAGATGTCCCCATATGTTTCCCCCTTAACATAAATTGTGCCCATCAGTGTTGCTCTTGAAATAAAATATGGCCATCACAGTGCCCCTTAACATAAAATGTGCCCATCAACTTGCTACTTATTTTATGTTAAGGGTCACGCTGATGAGCATATTTTATGTTAAGGGGCACGCTGATGGCCATATTTTATTTTAAGAGCAACACCGATGGGCACATTTTATGTTAAGGGGCACGCAGATGGCCAAATTTTGTTGTACCCATCAGAGTCCCCCTTAACACAAAATATGCCCATCAGCATGACTCTTAACATAAGCTAAGCTTGCATGTTGATGGGCACATTTTATGTTAAGGGGCACTCTGATGGGCACACCAAAATATGCCCATCTGCGTGCCCCTTAACATAAAATGTGCCTATCAGTGTTGCTCTTAAAATAGAATGTGGCCATCAGAGTCCCCCTTAAAGCAGGAATCTGGCGACCAATCCTTTTTTTTTTTTTTTTTAGGTCATTGAGACACTTTGCTAACCCCAAAATAATACTCACAGTTTGGGTGTAATATTTCCGCCTCTGTCTGTTTTCGTATCTGAAGAATAACTTAAAAAATGTGATGCTGGCTGTTTCCATCTTGCTTATGGGCATGTGAAGCCCACAAGCATTGATTTCCTGGATGCGGTGAATGCTGTTCATTCACAGCTTGTTCACACTCATGATCATTGTTTCCGCACTGAATCTTGGGAAGTCTGACACTAAGCTCCCAGGAGACAGTGCGGCGCCAGGAAAAGGCAATAAACACGCCTACTCCCATGGGAGGAGAGACAGGAAGTGCCACAATAAAGTACAATATAAAGGTAATTACAGCGATAAAAAAATTTTTTTGAACATCTATGCAATTAACTGAAGGGGGTAAGATTAAGTTAAAAATTTTAGTGGAACCCCGCTTTAACATAAAATAAGTAATATGCTGATGGGCACATTTTATGTTGAGGGGCACTCTGATGGACACAACAAATTATGCCCATAAGTGTGCCCCTTAACAAAATATGGCCATCAGAGTGCCCCTTAAAAAAATTATGGCCATCAGTGTGTAGCTTAGGAAAAATGTGCCCCACATACCTTAAGCTCAGGAATAGTCAGCACAAGCTGCAGTGGGGCGCAAGCTGAGAGATACATCTCGCAAATAAGAGTCAGGAGCCACGAGTAGAAGGGGGGGCGGGCGGAGCACGCACATGAGATCACGCCTGGCCGGGCGCTCTTGTGACAGAAGACCGGGAACCACGAATAGCAGGGGGTGGGGCGGAGCATGCACGCGAGGTCACGCCCTGGCCGTGTGCTCTTGTGACAGAAGACTGGGAGCGAGAGCCGCGGTCAGGAGGCGGGGCGCACACACACATCACTGATTGCTGGGAAACCCGCAGTCCCAGCAAACCAATGACTGCTACTACACTGGTGGTCTGGGCTAGAGCGTTGCTCGGTCCGTGGGCCGCCATTTAATGACTGCTGGTATATGTATTTGAAAACTGATCAATCCTAATGTACTGACAAGCCTGTCATTTCTTGAGGCCCTTAAAATGCCAGGGCAGTACAAATATCTCCCAAATTACCCCTTTTTGGAAATTAGCCTGAAGTATTTAGTAAAAGGCATGATGATGAGTTGAATTTTTTTGGAAAATGAAGAAAATTAAATAATTTGTTTCACGTTTTATTTTTTTTACATACTAGTGCAGTACAGCGTCATTATATGACCATGTGTGATCAAACACACTGGTGACAGTAGTATGTTTTAAAAAAAAAAAATAACAATTTTTAAACCTTTTTCTACTTTTTTTTTTTTTTTTTGCATACTTTCTTTAGAGTAGTTTAGTAACACTGTACTACTCAGAGGGGTGATCAGGATTTTTTTTTTTTTTTTTACACTTTGATTACTGTTACAGTGATAATCGTTTGTAGTAACAATGTTTTCATCTGTCATTAATGGGTACATTCATAACAGCTGTGATTAGATACAGCTAATCACATGGTACAGGGTGCTGTAACTGGCCCAGGTACCATGTGATAGCTGTGGACCAATCACAGCATCACTCTACAGGGAGCACAGCTGTTATGAATGAAATTCATTCATAACAGCTTTGTTGACATTGCGATCACATGATCCCCGGCTAATAGCAGCTGGGTACTGGGATCTGCAACCCGCCTGCTGCACACCCCTAACTTGGAACAGGCGGGATGATGTACATACATGTATGTGATCCAGCTTGCCCGTGCCGGCCACCTGCAGTAAATATACTGTGCGCGGTCGGCAAGTGGTTAATACAAAGTATGGGAAAGCAAAATATGTATTTTGTACATTTAATTGTACAGATCTTTTGCGTAGTGTGTGATTGGTAAGGGGTCTCTGTGGTGCTGCAGGTGGAAACTGGCACCTCCTGACAGACACCCAGCTCAGATCTCCTGAGTGTGCACCCCCAATGTTAGGCTCACTTGCAAGAGAGGTTTTAGGTGAAGAAGCACCTGTGCTGGACTGCCGCTTGCATGCTGTGCAGTACTTGGGGGTTATTCTGGTTGTAGACTATAGTAGATAGGAAGCCGCTGCCTGCCAATTCAGAAACACTTGTCTAAGGCACTGCTGCCACTGACTGCTAGTCTCTAATTTTTATGTCACTACTGTGCTGCTCACACTTTTCTCGAACAAGAGGATGCAATGCCTTGCCTCTACCAAGATGGCTGCCTACACTCAGAGACACAGTGCAGAATAAGGCATGGCAAAATAGTAATGGGTGGAAACATCAGCTGCAGGGAGACCTCAGGCAATACTGATGACTAGTCATTAAACTTCTGCTGCTTTTTGTACATCATTTCAACAGTACAGGTCCTCTTTAAAGGGGTTTGATGCATGTTTCCTGAATGCTGTTTGGTTGAGGTTTCAGTCAGAAGAACCACACAATTTGTGTTTTCCCTTGCGTGAATGCTGCCAATCTACCGCACAAACTTCAACACCAGCAATTGGATGGGAAGCCATTTCCTTGAAGTAGGTGAAATGTCGGTGCTGCGCCTCTTCCAGGTATAAAGAGCTCTGCTTTTAATAAGACTAGGCTCGGCGAAGGGGAAAACCTCAATGACTGATACTGACTCATAATTTTTACAACATATAAAAATAATTGGAGCTTGCACAAGCTATTTACTTGACCCTTCCACAGCATTCGCTGCCAGAGAAGTGTTAGTATTAAAGGTGTCGGGGATGTTTTTATTGAGCAGTTTAAATCTGTGTCTGGGCAGATTGCATAGTTTGTGTTTAGGCAGTTGTGCAGCACATTGTACTTTATTTTCTTTGCATAGCAGACATCTGAAGTCATCTGAATGCTGTGTATATAGATATAGGCTACTCCTGTCTCCGAGATCCCCCGATTACTTATCCTGGTGGATAGATTGGGGTTTGGCAGCAGTATCCATGCCCGCATTGGTCATCTGAGGGTGCATAATGTTCTTTTTAGACTAAGTACGTTTGTTGATGTATTTAACTTGAAGAAGTGAATCTTGATGTCAACAGCTGTTATCAGTTGAGTGAATCTCCCTACTGGTGTCTCTGACACAAACATTAGACTGCAGATGATTAGCTGATCGGACAATGTGGACATAATTAAATGTCAACAACCCAAGAACAGAACAGTCAGTGCTTAGGGTTACCCAAGCCTGGGTTGGTACTAGCAAACAATGTGACCGACCCGACTGTGTCTTATCCAGCCTGTTAGCACATCTTATCTGGCCGCAGCTAGAGTCTCCAAACTCACTGTACTACTAATCTCTGCTTGCCACTGCACTTCTGCTAACCCACCACCGGCCGGCTGTTTTTAGGGGAAGTCCCTGCATAACTCCCCTCATTGTAGAGTTGGTTGCTAAGACCGCTGGCATCCTAGCAACCAATGAAATGCTTCAGTGCTGCACCACCCACTGTTTAAATTGGTCTCCCTTCCGCATATAGCGTGCTTTTGTAACAGCCGGGTGGAAGCTAGGAGGTGTAGCAGATCTGTACCACGCTGTTACAGAGGTACACTGTACAGTAGACGGAAACTAACGTAAGAGATAAATGTAGGCTGAACACGATTTGGGCTAAAATTAGAATCGCGATTATTTTGCTTAGAGTAAAGATCAAGATTCTCACGATTCTCGCAACATAGCATCATCTTTCACATAATACAAAAAAATTGGGCTAACTTTACTGTTTTGTTTTTTTTTAATTCATTAAAGTGTATTTTTTTCCCCCCAACATTGCGTTTTGAAAGACTGCTGCGGAAATACAGTGTGACATAAAATATCGCAACAACTGCCATTTTATTCTCTAGGGTCTCTGCTAAAAAAAAAAAGTTTGGCGGTTCTAGGTAATTTTCTAGCAAAAAATCCTGATTTTAAGCAACAAGTGTGAGAAAAAGGTTTAGTCTTTAAGTAGTTAAACTGACCTCATTTACAGACCGAAGTTCATTCCTTTGATCTAAAAGAACTACGTTTTGATGTTTCTCTTTATCTCCGTCTAAGCGATGTTGGGATAAAACCTTGGCAGGCTGCCTGGATTTTTTTTTTTTTTTTAGTCAGAAGTGAGCAGAGAACTCTGCACTTGTTACATAGAATCGGTGAAAAAACTATTTTAAGATCGTGAGGAGAGTTGAATCATGATCTTGATTCTTTAATGATTAATCGTGCAGCTCTACTGGACATATAATGTGCAGGGAAACTCTGATGGGGACACTGATGTGGGTGAGAATCTTGACGGAGACGCGGATGTAAGGCCCCGTGCACCATGGAAGTTCAGCCCTGGTGTATGAATGAGGAAGCTCTGCCGTTCAGGTGCAGCCAGCCTGTCAAACTCAAAGACTTAGAGCTGCTGTGGTACTTAAGTTTAGGGCCATATGTACTTGAAGAAAAGTGCCCGCTAAGCAAGAGGTCTGCATTCCAGAAATTCATCACCTGAACCTAAATGCCAGAGCCCCATGCATCGGGGCTAAACACCCAGTGTGCATGGGGTCTAAGCGGGACACAGATGTACCCTGAAATCCTAAAGGAGACACAGATATAAGGGAGAATCTGGTGCGGTATGGGGAGACTCTTATGGGGGCACAGATGTAAAGGGGGAATTTGCGGAAGACACAGATGTAAGAGGGATTATGATGAGGACTCTGACATAAGTGGTTTATTTCAAATGACTTTGCTTTGTCTTGCTAAAGTTCTTTCTCTTGTTCTCAATCATATCATGCAGAATCCAAAAAAACTAATCCATGTAAAACAAATGAAATTATTTAAATGTACAAATAACTGATTTTTTTCCAGCCCACAAATATGTGGAAAATATGCAATGTGGCCCTCGTACTGAAAAGTTTGGAGACCTCTGCTCTATTAGCAAGCTGCAGCAGCTGGTTGTAGTAGAGATCCGTCTACTGCATGGACTTAGCTCTGCACTAAACTAACCATGGATCCAGCACTGTTGTATTCTTTGTCCCTCCTAGTGAGGCCCTATCTGTCCCTGACCAACTTGATATTTGCACCCACGTTCTCTATCTCCTAAATTCCACTTCAAATTGAGGATATAGTAGGCTTTTAGGAAGTACGCCTTTCAGTTACTGAAGCATTTACCTGGAATCTATTTTTTAATACATCTTTTTTCACATTTTACGATATATGCTTGGATTGCTCCCTCTAGCTAAAATAAGAGAATAATTCCCTGTTAGTTCCCCAATTTTTGACAACTTTTTAAATTATATTATCATGCTTGTTTGAGATGTTAGTGACTAACGCCGTGTACACACGGGCGGACTTTTCGACCGGACTGGTCCGACGGGACGAATCCATCGGACAATCCGACCGTGTGTGGGCTTCATGGGACCTGCAGTGGGCTTCATGGGACCTGCAGTGGACTTCTTCAGGCGAAAATCAGACGGACTTTAGATTTGAAACAAGAAATGCCTGTTTGAAAAGCGTTCTTTCCTGAAGTTGGGGATTCATACATGGAGTGTCTTTACAATGATTCCTCCTATTAAAGCTATATTATGCTGAATGGGGGTTAATCTGCAGGTTTCCACACTCCTCCAACCTTCTCTGTGACTAATTCCACAAGTAGAGTCATGAGCCATATCTTCATTTTGTTATCTTGTGTTTCTATAGCTGAAGGGAACTCCCAGTGCTTGCCAGTCACTGCCAACTGTAGTGATGGGCACATATTCAACTCTCGTCACGGGATCTGGATTACAAGCTGCCTGACTCACACTGCCAAAAGGTTTTTCATGTTCATGGGCTCCAGACAATTCCCTGCCTTTCCCCTCCTTCTTTTTAGATATTTTTATTCTTCAAATTGATTAAAAAATAATCAACAAATGCTGCATAGACTGACCATTAAAGTGGTTGTAAACCCTTACGTATACCCAGAGATGAAACATCCTCCTACATAAGTTGTTCCAATTTATCTGCAGCACTCTCTCCTCTACAGCATCCTTAAAGAGGAGTTCTGATCTCCCATGAAAAAAAAATAAGTCAGCATCTACAAATACTGCAGCTTCTGACTTTAAATATTAGGACACTTTACCTGTCCAGTGTTCCCGCGATGTCGGCACCCCTAGCCGATTTTCAGATCTGCTCTCAGGTGCTGCCGCCGCAATTCCTGGTAAGGGAACCCGGCAGTGAAGCCTTTCAGCTTTACAGTCGGTTCTCTGCTGCACATGTGCGCTGCCCTTTCTAATTGGCCCAGCAGCGAAGGAGGGAGGCCGAACTCCTGAGGGACGACGCCTTCTCCCAGAAGTGGGGACAGGTACCTGTGCCCCCTTCCCCCCTGAAAGGTGCCAAATGTGGCACTGGAAGGGGGGGTCAATTAAGTAGAGGTTCCACTTTTGGGTGGAACTCCACTTTAAAAACACAGAACATTTTCTCAGCTCCAGAAGGCAGGAATCTGATGTCACACTGCATAGAATAGAGAGGAGAGCTTGGTGTAATCAGTCCAGAGTTGAGGGAATGGACACACCCCTCTTATATACAGGTAGAGAAACATGGACAGCTGGGGGAACGTCTCCTGAGGTTGTCTGGTGTCGATATAACCTGTTAGAGGTGACTCTAGCAAAGGAGAAAACTCTGGACGTACATTCCGACCGCTTTTCCTGCCTCTCTGTTCCAGAATACTTAATCTATGACCGTGTAAGGGTGAAGCTCCTTCCCAGCTCTCCTGGGCTCCTCCTCTAGGCCTCGCACCCCCCCCCCCAGATGGGGATGGGGCCCCTGCTGCTGCCTAGTACTCCATTCTCCACGTCTCCCGGATGGCAACTCCTCCCCAGCGGGCTGTTACCTCAGCTTATATGGGAGGCCTGCCCCTTGCCAATTCCTGTTGGGAATTGGTCAGGGCTCCTGACATGAGCTGCCTGCCACTCCAGGCTAGGCCCTGCCCCTCTTCCTGAACATTCTCCCTGGAAGCAGGGGAGGCGCCTCAGAACTAAAGCACAGGTGGTCACACCCACTGCTGCACTAACCACGCCCTGCCCCCAGATCAAAACAAGCTGAAGCATAGACCTGCCCAAATTTACCTGAACTGAGTTTCCCTTTACAAAATGCTCACTTTAACACCTAACTATGGTAGAGGGTGCTACACCAGTATTTCCACAGACCTTTGGGACTCTCCTACACCTGTACTTATACAATATAATCTATTGTATATCATGGGAATGGCAAACTCGGCTCCAAGGACAGGCTGCAAATGCAGTCATACTTTCACCTATGGGCTGCACTTAATATTCTGGTATTGCTACACAGTTACTGGATATTAAACTGGATTTTGTTGAAAACTAGTGAATTAAAATACTGCTGCTTCATTTATCCTGGAACTCTGTCTATGATCATCTTTCCTTTTCACTTTGACAGTCTGTATTGGTGGAAAATAACTGGTTATAAAGGCCCAAGAGAGCAGCTTGGAGAGCTCCAGTGCAGTCTAATCTGCTGAGGCTGCCCACCATCATCTTCAGTCTGAGCGAAACTTTTATGCCTGTCAATTTCAGACAGCTTGGTATCCCCTCCCTATCCCCCTGCCACCTTCACACAATCTTTGTATATGCATTCAGAGAGTCTCCTTGCTTCGGCCCACTGTAGTGTCATTCTAGAGACCAGATCGCACTGCGTCTTGTCTACCTACCACCTGCATGGAGCCACAGACCATTTTCGTCTCCCACCTGTCCAGTTCTTTCAGCGTCGACTTGTTTGTCTTCAGTCTGTCACATATCGGCTTCCTACAGGCAGCAAATTTGACATACCTGGTATATGACATAACCCTATTAGTATGGAAAAACTGCATTCTTTACGTTGTAAACATCTTTGTATTCTAAACCTATAAAGATTAAAAGCACCTACAATCACTGCTAACACACCCATATTTAGAGAAGCAATAAGGGACCAGACTATACCTAAAGATGGTAATTTTTTTTTATAGCTATGGAACTGTATATTTAGTCTCTCAGTGGTTGCAGATTGCTTCTCTGAATTTGTGCGTCTGGAGTTTTAGGTGCTTTTAATCTGTATATTTAGAATAAAGATGTTTCTAATGTAATGAGAGCTGTTTCCCATTTTAACCTTTGGCTATATCTTTCTATTGCTTCCAGATATGTGGAAGTGCCATAAAGTCAGTCTGAGATGGGAGGGGATTGTTATTTAATTTAGTGCCAAGTGACTCCATACCATCCTTTTGGTAGTTCAGTAATCCACTGTGAAGCACATTTGTCTTACAGCAGTAGATGTTTTACTATGTTACTGACTACTAATCTCATAACAAGGAGTTACCCTCAACCAGTTGGGATATGGCCAGGGACATGCCAATCATTCCTTACACCTTGTGGCTACCTTTGCACCTACAACATGGGCAAAAAGGCTGAACAATCTGTACCCTATCCCTCTGACCAACACACCCATGTTTTACTTTATGATGGAATGAGCAATATGTGAATACGTGTTCCATAAAAGAGAAGGTGTGGTATATCTAATGGTGTGCACTGTGCTTTCTTTTGGCGCAAGTGACTGGATATGCTGATCTATTCATCTCCCCAAGCCCTAGCCACAGAAATAATTTGGCTGCTATAAACATTGTTGGATAAATTGCTCTAAATTTAGGTTTTATTTGGGCTATAAACCAGGGGCTCTGTATGGACAGTTGTCTAAATGGCTCTATATTTAGGCTGTATCTGGGATATACACCATAGGCTCTGGATTGACAGTTGGATAAATTACTTTATAAAGCAGATGTTCTGGGTGGACAGTTGGATAAATGGCTCCATATTTAAGATGTATCTCGACTATAAACCAGAGGTTCTTGATGCACAGTTGGATAAATGGCTCCATATTTAGGATGTATCTAGTCTCTAATCCAGGGGCCTGGATGGACAGTTGGATAATGGCTCTTTATTTAGGCTGTATCTGAGCTATACACCATAGGCTCTGCATGGTGAGTTGGATAAATTACTTTATAAACCAGATGTTCTGGGTGGACAGTTGGATAAATGGCTCTATATTTAGTCTGTATCTAGTCTCTAAACCAGGGGCCTGGATGGACAGTTGGATAAAAGGCTCCATATTTAAGATGTATCTAGTCTCTAAACCAGGGGCCTGGATGGACATTTGGATAAATGGCTCCATATTTAGGATGTATCTGGTCTTTAAACCAGTGGTACTGGGTGGACAGTTGGATAAATGGCTCCACATTTAGGATGTATCTGGTGTATAAATCAGAAGCTCTGGATGTACAGTTGGATAAATGGCTCTATATTTAAGATGTGTCTGGTCTATAAACCAGGGGCTCTGGGTGGACAGTTGGATAAATGGCTCCATATTTGGGATGTATCTGGTGTATAAATCAGAAGCTCTGGATGTACAGTTGGATAAACGGCTCTATATTTAGGTTGTATCTGGTCTGAAAAACCAGGAACTTTGAATGGATAAATGGTTTTACATTTAGGCTGTATACGGCTATAAAGATTTTCTCACCTGTTTGATTATCAGTTCAAAAAAAAAAAAAGCCATGGCTTGGTTTTAAGGAATACATACCTTCAATACTAGAATCTACATACTGGAGATTGTCGGCTGGGTTGTAAGATTTGTCTATGACCACTATAGTCTGTTTTTCTGTTTGCCAGCCTACCCCCCTTTTCAATCTAGACTTCCAGGCTGCATACTGCTGATGTCTTGATGGCACATGTGGCTGATGTTAGGAGAGCTCATCCTTTCCCTTTTATTAAACACCTTCCAGTATGTACACTTCTTTATTGCCAGTTGCAAACTATGAGAACAATTTAGATTTAAAATGTCACGGCTCTTACTTTTGCATATGCTTAATATTTTGTAGAGCGTCTGATCACCTAAGGCCCCTACTAGTACATTTTTACTGATAACAATATGGTGACACTGTACAAGATGAATAAATAGCTTATGTCTTTATTAGCTAGTAAACAAGTCACAGCGCGGTCTGATCGGAGCCCCTCAGTCTGGAGTCATGCTGATGATAGCGCAGAGTCTCCAGCGAGTGTGTTTATCTGTGCGATAAGATTTCAGTCTCTGGAGGGTAAATGTTTTTACTGTGCGGCACAAAAATAAAGGTGCGAGAATGATTTACACTTCCCCAAAGGGCACATTAGATGATAACCAAATCAATCAGGTGCCCCTAGGAAAGTCAAATAAAGGGTTTTACACTCCGTACACAGAATACAAACACAACGAGAAGAAGTCCGACGTGTTACACAGAAGTAGTTTTGCATTTATTTCTAAGGCAGCAATCCCAACACAAATTACTGACATTACTTCACCTATCACTTCGTATTCCAATTTAACTTTCAGTCTGTAGCAAACGCCTAAAGTGTTTTTTTTTATACATTTTATTAAAGCTGAACTCAGCACAATTTTTTTTCCTCCATTCAGTAGGGCTATGCCCGCACTGCATGGGTTATCTGCTCGTTTTGTCAAGGAGTGACCGGAAAGCTGTATATTCATCTGATTCTCTGCTCTAGCGGCAAACTGCTCTCCTCCACCATCCAGCAGTGGAATGTTGTGGCATGAGTGGACCTATGGGCATCATGACGTCAGAGACAGTCCACCTCACAAGACTACAGGGGAAAGGGGGCAAGAGCCGCATGGAGCTTTGGCGGATTAGGTAAGTAGATCTCCGCTTTCCAATCCCCTAGACCGAATGTGTCAAACACAAGGCCGGGGGCCAAATCTGGCCCGCCACTCCATTTTATGTGGCCCTCACACCTCTCCTGCAGCTGTGGCGCCCCTCTCATCTCTGCCCCCACCTTGTGTCCCAGCAGAGAGGACAGAACTCTTCCTACAGATCCTGCTCCTCTGTGCAGCAACAGAACCCCCCCCAAGCCCTCTGGTCCTTCTCTAGACCCTGCACTTTCTGCTTCCCAGCTGGGAGGGTGGGGGATTCCTGACTTCTGATGGTCAAGGGCTCTTGGCATCTGATATAAGAAGGGGGTGTGCTTTGGGCATATAGTATTACAGATACAACCAACCCAACCATAATGCTGATGCGGCCCACGATATAAAATTGCGTTTGACACCCCTGCCCTAGACAAAAATGAGTAGTTAATCTGTGCAGTGCGGGGCACAGCCCCACACCATGGGTGGAAAAAAATTGCCCAGAGTTCAGCTTTAATCTTTTGATGACAGGTCAGAAATGGCTCAGTCATGCCAATTGATGCTTCCATTTTCCAGAATTTTCTTTTGATCATTTTGGAGTTTCTGATCTGGTAGGCTGGCCTTATACAGGTGCTGTGTAGATTGCATAGCAATAGAAGACATGAAAATGGTGTGTTTGATTGATTGCCCCCCAAGGACATAAAATTGAAGATCTTGCCACAGGTTTTTCCATTTAGGATTTGTTTTTTTCTATAAATTGTATTGAAGCTGTCAATATTTCGACAGTTTCGTTCAGTCTACCCGATTCCGGTGATCGATTCATGGGTCGAAGTTTCATTTTTGTTGGTTATGTGCACTTCTCGTGAACAGTAAAATGGTTGAAATTAATTGAAAGTTGGTATATTAGAGGTTGATGTATTGGAGTGCCTAATCTCTCACCCAGATGCTCCACTTTTCTAGAAACTATCTTTGTGCAGGCCAATCCTTCACCTTCTGTATAGAAGAGGAAAACACAATGTTTTGCTCAATACATCAGGCCAGAATGAAGGGTCAATGTCAGGAGCTGCTAGGGACATCTAACTCCAAGAAAGTTATATTTATTACCTGTAGAGAAGATGTCTGTATACAGCAGTTATGGCCATTTTTCTGGATATTCACGCTCTGTATAATGACCAGAAAGTCTTGGTTCCACAGTCCAGTGCTTAGACCTGGTTTGTAGCTTTTCTCTGGCTGCTAAGGTTGGTATTGGTGCCCATGGTGTGTATGTAAAGTACTACATGAAGTATTTTGTTACCTGTAGCTGGTGAAGGGACTGGTCAGAGATGGCATTACACATGCAGTAGGCCAGCAGAGACATACAGTGGAAGGAAAATGATAAATGGTTTTCAACTGCATCACCTTTCACTGAAATAACGGCTGCTAGTCTTTTTGGGGATGTCTCTACCAGCTTTGCACATCTAGAGAGTGAAACTTTTGCCCATTCTTCTTTGCAAAATAGCTCAAGCTCCGTCAGATTGGATGAAGAGCGTCTGTGATCAGCAATTTTCAAGTCTTGCCACAGATTCTCAATTGGATTTAGGTCTGGACTTCATTCTAACACATGAATATGCTTTTGATCTAAACCATTTTATTGTAGCTCTGGCTGTATGTTTAGGACTGTTGTCTTGCTGGAAGGTGAACCTCTGCCCCAGTCCTCAAGTCTTTTGAAGACTCTTAACAGGTTTTATTCTAGGATAGCCCTATATTTGGCTCAATCAATCTACCCATCAACTCTGACCAGCTTCCCTGTCCCTGCTGAAGAAATGCATCCCCACAACGTGATGCTGCCACCACCATGTTTCACGGTGGGGATGGTGTGTTCAGGGTAATGTGCAGTTTTTTGCCACACATAACATTTTTCTTTTAGGATAAAAAGTTCAATTTTGGTCTCATCTGACCAGAGCACCTTCTTCCACATGTTTGCTGTGTCCCCCACATGACTTCCTGCAAACGGAACTTCTTATGGCTTTCTTCTTGCCACTCTTCCATAAAGGCCAGATTTGTGGAGTGCACGACTAATAGTTGTCCTGTGAACAGATTCTCCCACCTGAGCTGTGGATCTCTGCAGCTCCTGCAGAGTTACCATAGACCTTTTGGCTGCTTCTCTGATTAATGCTCTCCTTGCCCGGCCTGTCAGTTTAGGTTGACGGCCATGTCTTGGTAGGTTTGCAGTTGTGCTTGATGGATTAAACCGTGCTCCGAGAGATGTTCAAAGCTTGGAATATTTTCTCATAACCTAACCCTGCTTTAAACTTCTCCACAACTTTATCCCTGACCTGTCTGGCGTGTTCCTTGGCCTTCATGATGCTGTTTGTTCACTAACAAACCTCTGAGGGCTTCACAGAAAAGCTGTATATATATTGAGATTAAATTACACACGTGGACTCTATTTACTAATTAAGTGACTTCCGAAGGCAATTGGTTCCACTAGATTTTATTTAGGGGTATCCGCGTAAAGGGAGCTTAATACAAAAGCATGTCACACTTTTCAGATCTTTATTTTTAAAAAATGTTGAAAACCATGTGTATGTGTGTTCATTTAGACCCCTTTCACACTGAGATGTTTTTTAGGCACTTTTGGGCTAAAAATAGCGCCTGTAAAATGGCTCCCCTACAGTCTCAGTGTGAAAGCAGGAGGGCTTTCACACTGAGGCGACGAGCTGGCAGGACGTTAAAAAAACTTTAAAAAAAAAAACGTTAAAAAAAACTCCTGCAAGAAGCATCTGTGGAGAGCTCCTGCCCATTGAACTGAAAGGGCACCGCTGCCGAACCGCAGGCAAAGCGCTGCTGCAGCGGCATTTTGCGGGTCGTTTTAACTCTTTTTCAGCTACTAGCTGGGGTTAAAATCACCCCACTAGTGGCTGAAAACCCCCACAAAAACAACGGTAAAGCGCTACTAAAAATAGCGGCTATTTACCGCCGACGTCCCAGTGTGAAAGGGGCCTTATAGAAGTGTACAGGTTTAATTGGTAAAATGCATCCCTCAAACTGATTCTTTCACTGTTGAAGGGGACATTATAGGCTGCTTTGACCACAAAGGTTTTTTATGCTGCTTCATGTTGGCTTTTCATTCACCAAGAATTTTCACACCGGATGCTTTGTTGTGAAGGCACCATGCATGGACGTGAGATAATACATTCTTTGGAGGCCCTGTCCCCATCCGTGTGCATTCTTGAAAAGTCCCACAAGCTACATTTTGGTGATACCTTATCTTTCAGCTCTGGGAGCTCAATCTGGTAGGTTTTGTGGAAGGGAATAATGCCAGGTTAAATGCTCCTCATACTAAGCTCTCTAATATGACCTTAAGCTTTTGTTGGTCTTCCCGCACTGGTGCCAAGCTCCTCTGCAGTAAAACACCTGTGCCATTGCCAATTAATTTCAAAATTAGATCTTGACAAAGTGCAGTTCATCTAAACTGCATGTGGACACAACACGTGTTCTGGTGTGATCAAACCCCAACCAAAAAGCAGTTCAGATTACACATTGCCTAACTTTTATATTGGAGTGTATTGGGTCCAGAAGATGCTCTGTATCCACTGACCACTCCATACAGATCAGATCAATTACAAAGCTGCTTCATAATCCTAGATTTGTCTTTGTATTATCTGAAGACAAAGGAACCTGGTTTTACCTTTCTCCTCTCAAACATCTTAAAATGATAAAAATGCACATTTTTCTTCCAGCGGGTAGAAGTGTGTGCCGAACATTGTGTGCCAAAACACTTCTAATACTATTGTGCAAATACTGGATTCAGTCCAACTGCACGGAGGGCAGCCCAGGTGTACCTGAGTGAAGGATGGGGGACACATGATCCCTTCTTGTTCTGTACTGCTTCAATCTCTTGACATGGGTTCTGATTGTTATTAAAAGGACAGAGTCCTCCGCCTCCTCCTGATAAGCTGGGGCTGTGGAATGTGGCCATGTGGATGCTTTGAACATGTTTTGGAACAGTGTGGAGTGCTTCCTTCCTCTCTGGTTATGTGCCGATGCTGCTAGTAATTTAGTGGGATGATTCACAATTCAGTATCTAAAGCTGATGCCCCACAACTGGCTTGCGGCTGCATTCATCAGACTTCTGGCAACTAATTGACGTGTGCATATTGAGGGTAGTCTAAAGCCAGCATCTTCTGTGCAGTATATGTAATACATCCATTACAGCAGCTTACAATGAGCCCCAGCCTGCCCTTCCCTCCACTGGTTTTGGGTTGTACAGTTCTTTATAGAATGCTGCTTTTATAAATCCTACTTAAAGGATAAATACACTTTTAAATTGAAGTGTACTTATCCTTTTATGCCCCCTTCCCCTGACCTTACCTAACCCACCCTCCCTCCTCCACAGATGCTTACTTTATATAGATCTGATGGATGCAGTTCCGCTTTTTGTTTACATTCAGCACCACACATCTTCAATGCGCTGGCCACGTCTGCGCTTTGTGCCCCATAGATTTCTATGAGACCATCTCTGATTGTCTCCAGCCTCAGGGGACACAGCCCCATAAACGAACTTTAAACAAAGTGCATAGTTACATAGTAGGTGAGGTTGAAAAAAGACACAAGTCCAACCTATGTGTGTGATTTTATGTCAGTATTACATTGTATATTGTGGACGTTCTGGTGCTTATCTAATAGTTTCTTGAAACTATCGATGCCCCCCGCTGAAACCACAGAATGCAGCGGGAAATTGGGACTTTAAATGAGGTCATAGACATTGTGGAGGTGGATTGAAAGGAAGTACATATTAATCTTTTTAAAGTCTCAATTTCTTGCTGCATTCTTTGAACCAGGGATGGAGGCACACCACATATGTGCCTCATTCAAAGTCCCAAATCTCCCCCCCCCCCCTCTTTTCGCATTAGGGATGGAGGCCTATAGACTGGGTTGGCAGTGCTCCCCTGCCACCCATGTGTGAGGTTTATAAGCTTTGGATGGTAATGTACCATGTCCGGGCTTTTTTTTGCTCGGGACACAATCCTTTCTGTGTCCACGAGATCATCCAGCACATTTGCTCAGTGTTTTAACTCTGGGATTTAGCTGTGTTTTTTTGTATATCCAGGGCCTTTCCCATTTCTGGTACCCAGGAGCTGCGATGCGCCCTGCATGCCCCCTCCCCATCGCCCTTCCGCCCACCCCTTTAGGTCAGCGGGATGTGTGGAGGGTGCCCACAGCGCCACGCATCCTGCTTCACTTGTGACGTGAAGCACGAGTTCATCCATCTTAGCCGGTGTAGCTGGGTATTACGTGCGTCTTTTGTGGGCGGTTTCACCATCTGCGTCGGAGCCCCTACCCGCTTATGCCGTTCCGGCATGACGCTAGTAGGAGTCAGCGTGCACGTGTGCGGGGCAGCTATATTTGGCCTCCCCTGACGCAGTCGTGTTGCCGTGAAACATAGACGCTACTTTTCACCACATTATTCCATCTTTTCTCTGGAATAAAAGTAAGCCACTACAGGGTTATTTACCCATTACCTTGATAGTTAGTTACCTTCGTTCAATTGTTATTTCTTGGTGAATGTTGACATAAGGATATTGTATATTTTTTAGACTCCCTCTGGTAGTCACCATTGGTTCACCACCGTCTCACTACGAATACCAGCGTCTTGGGGAGGTTCTGTAGGTGTGCCCTGCTAGCAAGCGGCTTCATTATTACCTCAGATCCCGGGACAGACTTCTTTGGCCCTGGCTCCATACTTGCCATATATTGCTTTGTTTACATGTAAGTACTTAGGGTAGGCTTAGTTGCCCCTTCCTTTATGTGCCCAGCTACAACCATACCGATTGATTATATTTCATTATACCTTATAAAAATCTTTGAGCATCTGCCCCTGATGAGTGTCTTATACACAAAACGCATCGGGCACCTGTGGCATGCAGATACATGCTGTTACTAAACCATCAATTTTGGGCATTGGGGATGCAGACTCATGCCCCTACCAAACCATCAATTTTGAATATTTTCCAACCAATCATGGTCTTACTGTCTTTATGATACTTTTATATTTGCAAGTGCTGTTCAATTATACATGTACGTATATCAACTTTCTGAAATGTATTTATCATCAATTCAGACCACTATGTGGCTCCTGGCTACTATACATTAATGTACCCTTGATGCCCATGTTGCATGCGCACATACATGTGTATGAATACGTATGAAATGATAATTTATTACAATGTTTTTTCTTTATGTGGTTTCTTTCTGTTATTGATATCTTTTATACAATTTTTCATGATTAATATGTACTTCCTTTCAATCCACCTCCACAATGTCTATGACCTCATTTAAAGTCCCAGTTTCCCGCTGCATTCTTTGAACCAGGGATGGAGGCACACCAAATATGTGCCCCATTCAAAGTCCCAAATCCCCCCCCCCTTTTCCTGCTGAAACCACCGCCGTGGAAGGGAAATTCACATCCTTGCTGCTCTTACAGTAAAGAACCCTCTACGCAGTTTAAGGTTAAACCTCTCTTCTAATTTTAACGAGTGGCTACATGTCTTATTAAACTCCCTTCTGCTGAAATGTTTTATCCCTTTTGTGGCTTCACCAGTATGGTATTTGTAAATTTAAATCATATCCCCTCTCAAGCGTCTCTTCTCCAGAGAGAATAAGTTCAGTGCTCGTAACTTTTCTTCATAACAAATAAGCTCCAGTTCCTTTATTAGTTTTGTTGCCCTTCTCTGTACTCGCTCCATTTCCAGCACATCCTTTCTGAGGACTGGTGCCCAGAACTGGACAGCATACTCCAGGTGCAGCCAGACCAGAGGCTTGTAGAGCGTCTCATCTACAGTACTAGGACCCCCCAGGTCCATTTCCATCCTTGATTCCCCCAGAGGTTCTCCCCCCCAGTGAGTAGATGGCATTCATATTTTTGCCACCCAAATTCATTATTTTACATTTTTCCACATTAAACCACATTTACCATGTAGTTGCCCACCCCATTTATTTGTTCAGATTTACTTGCAAGGTTTCCACATCCTGCAGAGAAGTTATTGTCCTGCTTAGCTTAATATCGTCCACAAATACAGAGATTGAGCTGTTCACCCCATCCTCCAGGTCATTTATGAATAAAATAAATAGGATTGGTCCCAGGTCAGAACCCTAGGGGACCCCACTTTACACCCCTGACCATTCCGAGTACTACAGCACTACCCTCTGAACTCTCCCTTGTAGCCAGTTTTCAATCCATGTACTCACCCCATAGTCCATGCCAACTGACCTTACTTTGTACAGCAAACATTTATGGGGAACTGTGTCAAATGCTTTTGCAGAATCCAGATACACCACGTCTACGGGCCTTTCTTTATCTAGATGGTAGCTCACCTCCTCGTAGAAGGTTAATAGATTGGTTTGGCAAGAACGATTCTTCATGAATCCATGCTGATTACTGCTAATGATATCGTTCTTATTACTAAAATCTTGTATATAGTTCCTTATCATCCCCCCCAAGAGCTTGCATACTATTGATGTTAGGTTAACTGGTCTGTAATTCTCAGGGATGTATTTTGACCCTTTTATAAATATTGGTTCTACATTGGCTTTTCTCCAATCAGCTGGTACCATTCCAGTCAGTAGACTGTCAGTAAAAATTAGGAACAATGGTCTGGCAATTACTTGACTGAGTTCCCCAAGAACCCTCGGGTGCAAGCCATCTGGTCCTGATGACTTATTAATGTTAACGTTTTTCAAGTCCATTTCTAATTCTGTCCTCTGTTAGCCATGAGGGTGCTTTCTGTGATGTGTCATGAAGTTAAACACTGCGGTTTTGGTTACTGAAGCCCCCCCTGATTCCCTCATGAAGACTGAGAAGAATAAATTCAAAACCTTAGCCATCTCCCCATTCTTTGTGACCAGATTCCCTTCCTCATTCTTTATGGGGCCAATATGGTCTCCCTCTTTTACTGTTTATATACCGTATTTATCGGCGTATAACACGCACTTTTTTCCCCTTAAAATCAGGGGAAAGTCGCAGGTGCGTGTTATACGCCGATCCCATGCGATCCCGAGCTGCACAACTTCAAAATCGCCGACCGCGATTTGAAAATGGCGCCGCCGGCGCAGAAATACACAGAGCCGGTCCTCGGCTCTTTCCCACGGCTCTCGTTCACTTTCGGCTAGGTTCGGATAGCTCCGCTCGGGACTACGAGTGGAGCCGAAAGTGAACGAGAGCAGCCGGAAAGAGCCGAGGACCGGCTCTGTGTATTTCCACGCCGGCG
Source organism: Lithobates clamitans (assembly GCA_037952925.1). Lineage (NCBI taxonomy): Eukaryota > Metazoa > Chordata > Amphibia > Anura > Ranidae > Lithobates > Lithobates clamitans. The sequence goes on from JBBGZY010000785.1 coordinate 788,110, forward strand.
GCGCCATTTTCAAATCGCGGTCGGCGATTTTGAAGACACGGGATCGAAGGCTGCACTGGGGAAGGCTGCACTGGGGAAGGCTGCACTGGGGAAGGCTGCACTGACAAGGCTGCACTGACAAGGCTGCACTGAGGCAAGGCTGCACTGAGAAGGCTGCAATGATGGGCATTTAAATGTAAGTTTTTTTCCTTAAAATTCCCTCCTAAATTGGGGTGCGTGTTATACGCCGATAAATACGGTACTTAAAGAATTTCTTGGGTTTTTTTTTTTTTTGCTCTTCTCCGCTGTGTCTTTCGTGTTCTATCTTAGTCGCTCTAATTGCACCCTTACATTTCTTGCTGCATTCTTTGTAAAGTCTGAATGCTGATGATGATCCCTCAGCCTTGTATTTTTTGAAGGCCTTCTCCTTTTGTATGTATTTTTTCATTGGAGTTAAGCCATCCAGGACTTCTGTTAGCTCTTTTAAGTTTATTTCCCAATAGGATGCACTGGCTAATGGCCTTATTTATGCTCTTAACGCAAACCCATCTGTCCTCAGTGTTCTTTGTTCCTAAGATTTTATCCCAAATAATATCTTCTAGCAAGGTTCGTAGTTTAGGGAAGTTGGCTCTTTTGAAATTCAGGGTCTTTGTTTTCCCCTTATGTTTTCTATTGCAGTTATCCTTTTTGCCCTGTTCTCCTGACCTTACCTAATCTACCCTCCCCCCTCCACAGATGCATACTTGCCTCGTTTCGATTGCAGATATACCACTGTTTGTCTACATCCAGCACCATAAGTCTTCACAATCTTGGCCGTGCCTGCGCATAAGTGCCTCATAGACTTCTCCTGGAAGCTGTACACTGGGGCTGAATACCACCATACGCAAACTTAGCTCAACTAATTGGGGGGCAGCAGAATGATGATATGCATTGGTGACATCTCAAATTTGACTTTTGTTGAGCGTTTACAGCTTTTCTTTAGGAGCCCATTTACATCTTTGCACTGAGGTAATGTGACAAAGAACGCTGCATGTGTTGCTACGCTATTCATTTTGATTGGCAACCAAACACAGCTGCAACACACTGTAATGCACTATAGCGTATGCTGCATTTCACATTTTCAGACATCTCTCATTTTCGGGATATATTGGTCCATTGGTAGCCCATTATTTTCAATAGACTGCTTTACCTTTTGCACTGCAAAAATGCAAATAGGTCCTCAATGCGTTAACCTTTTATTTGTCTGCATTCTTAAGATAAGAAAAAGTATTAAATGTTTTTAAAAGGCAGCTTTTATACAAACCAATCTTTATAGAATAAATACTGTGCAGTTCTGTAATTAAAAGCTACGTAAATATCTCCAAACTTTTTCCTGTGATAAAGAAAGGGTTACAAAGGGCCGCTGTGCCTGTAACATAAAAACTAAATATTGACTGAACACGTGATGGTTTATCCGCAGGGTGATAGAAAAATGTGGAACGCCAGAAAATGTTTCATAACATCAAGAATGAAACATCAATACACGATTATCTGAACGGTTTTCCCTCAGCGGTTTGTTCTTCTTTCAGCCGCAGTGATCTCCATTCTTGTTTTGTGTTTTGCAGTGAATGCTGTGCTGTCATGTTATTTATTAAGTTAAAATGCATTTCAGACATACCTGCTTGTTAATCCACATCACAGACACCGCAAATTTATAGGGGGAATTCCCCCAAAAGTTGCCTTACAGCTAAACAGTTACAGACCCAGTCATGTGAATTTGCTGTGGAAGCCGTTTTTTTTTTTTCTATTTTATTTTTTTTTTCATATAGTTATTTGGTTCTGGAGGGAGTAGAGATCTAAGGACACCAGCAAGTTGGGTGAATTTGGTTCTGAGGCCTGTAGAGGTCCAGGGACACCACCAAGTTGGGTGAATTAGGTGCAGGGAGCTGTAGAGGTTCAGAAATACCAAGTTTGGTAAATAGGTTCTGGGGCTGTAGAGGTCCATGGACACCCCAAGTTGGATGAATTGGGTTATGGGGCCTGTAGAGGTCCTAAGCTACCAAGATTGATGAATTGGGTTCTGGAGCCTGTAGAGATCTAGAGATACTACCAAGTTGGGTAAATTAGCTTCCCGGGGCTGTAGAGGCCCAGGGACACCACCAAATTGGATGAATTAGGTTCTGGTTCTGTAGAGGTCCAGGAATACCACCAAGTTGGATGATTTGGGTTCAGGGACTGTAGAGGTTCAGGGTCACTACCAAGTTTGGTGAATAGATTCTGGGGCTGTAGAGGTCAAGGGACACAAACAAGTTGGATAAATCATGTTCTGGGACCTGTAGAGGTCCAGGGACACCACCAAGTTGGGTAAATTAGGTTCTTGGGCCTGTAGAGGTCCAGAGATACCACCAAGTTGGATGAATTGGGTCTTGGGGGGAGTAGAGATTTAGGAGCACCACCAAGTTAGGTGAATTAGATTCTGGGGACTGTAGAGGTCTAGGGACAACACCAGGTTGGGTGACTTAGGTCATGTTGGGTGAATTTGATTTTTGGTGCTGTAGAGGTCAAAGGACACCACTGAGTTGGAGGAATTTGGTTCTGGGCCCTGTAGAGGTGCTAGGACACCGACAAGTTGGGTCAAAAAGATGTGGTGGATGTAGAGGTCCAAAAACACCACCAAGTTGGTCAGAATTTTGTTTTTATCACATTGTATGTGATGCTTTGAGTGTAGATGAGCTTTCTATATTTTAAAAATTACATTTTCCAAGACAAACAGAAATCTATAACATTAGCTAGTCCCCACCTCCCAACTACACTAAAGCAAATACTAGGTTGTCTTGCTGTTTATGAGAAAGTACTTGGGGGACTGGCCTGACTTCAAAAATACCAATGTATCTACAGGAAAGTATATTTTCAAAATGAACCTGTCAGAATAGTCACTATCTTTTTACAGTCAAGGCTTTTTATATGGAGCTGGAGGCCGCTGATGGCCAACAATTGAAGTGACAAGTTATACAGCACATTACAAATGGCACTCTGCTTTGTACCACAGCTTGAACTGTCAGCCTCCAACATTAGATGGGGAACCCTGGCAGCTGTCTTAAGGATCATGTCGCCCTAAGTATTTCGTCAGCAACTGGAAATTCTCACCAGCAAGGTAGGTGTGGTGGATTCACACCCGACTCAGGGGTCCCCAAAGAGATTGGATATATCCAGTTTTGTTTAAAAGTCCAACTCTGAGCACAAGAAGAACACCCCATTGCCTCAAAAGTCACTAGCCATAATGTACACATTCTGCTACACCCAGCAAATCATCTTATTTACATGTAAGGGAAAGTACAGCTCCTGCTGGACTTTGGGCTGCTCAGCTGTAAGTGCTGCAGGTTTCCAAGACCCCGGTGCTGCAGTTGTGTCTACAACTCTGTCTTCTTGGCCAATCACATTAAAACCTGGGGCTGTGTATTTTGTAAATGGCCTAGAGAAGAAGTAGGGCAGAAACACAATCTCAGTGCTGGGGTATGAGACCTGCAGCCCAGAAGTACAGCCTCCAGGATGCAAACAAGATGATTTGCAGTGTGTACAGGGAAGTGTGCATTACGGTAGGTTGCCTTTGAGACAATGGAGTGTTCATCTAAATTAACCCTGGTAAATCTATTGTGCCCGTAGTTGGGCATCAAAACCATTATATTTTTTAATGATTGATGTTGCTCTTAGCACTGTCATGGAATCTGGCTGTATTTTGCCATTGTTTTGGAAATATGGAGCAGTTTTGCTCTTTAACACATTGGGGCATTTTATTTTTTTGGCCAAAAATATATTTTTCCTGTATAATTTTTGTATGTCTTTTCCTAGAGAAATAAAGCTCTCTGGTGGAACAGTGCATTGTGTTAAAATGTGATTTAAGCACACCATATGTGTATATTACTGCACTTTCTTTTATTTCAATGGGCCCCACAAGAGCTGGTTGATGCAGTAAAATTCACACAGACCTCCGGTTTTGTACCGCGCTGTACAGTAGCACAGAGATATGCAAGACAGATTCTGTGTTCGCTGCATGTTTCCTGCTGGAGCTGTTTGGCCAGCAACCACTTAACCACTTCAGCCCCGGAAGGTTTTACCCCCTTCCTGACCAGAGCACTTTTTACAATTCAGCACTGCGTCGCTTTAACTGCTAATTGCGCGGTCATGCAATGCTCTACCCAAACGAAATTTGCGTCCTTTTCTTCCCACAAATAGAGCTTTCTTTTGATGATATTTGATCACCTCTGCCGTTTTTATTTTTTGCGCTATACACGGAAAAAGACCGAAAATTTTGAAAAAAAATGATATTTTCTACTTTTTGTTCTAAAAAAAATCCAATAAACTCATTTTTAGTCATACATTTAGGCCAAAATGTATTCGGCCACATGTCTTTGGTAAAAAAAATGTCAATAAGTGTATATTTATTGGTTTGCGCAAAAGTTATAGCGCCTACAAACTAGGGTACATTTTCTGGAATTTACACAGCCTTTAATTTATGACTGCCTATGTCGTTTCCTGAGGTGCTAAAATGGCAGGGCAGTACAAAACCCCCACAAATGACCCCATTTTGGAAAGTAGACACCCCAAGGAATTTGCTGAGAGGCATGTTGAGCCCATTGAATGTTCATTTTTTTTGTCCCAAGTGATTGAATAATGACAAAAAAAAAAAAAAATTACAAAAAGTTGTCACTAAATGATATATTGCTCACACAGGCCATGGGCATATGTGGAATTGCACCCCAAAATACATTTAGCTGCTTCTCCTGAGTACGGGGATACCACATGTGTGGGACTTTTTGGGAGCCTAGCCGCGTACGGGGCCCCGAAAACCAATCACTGCCTTCAGGATTTCTAAGGGCGTACATTTTTGATTTTACTCCTCACTGCCTATCACAGTTTTGAAGGCCATAAAATGCCCAGATGGCATAAAACCCCCCCAAATGACCCCATTTTGGAAAGTAGACACCCCAAGCTATTTGCTTTGAGGCATGTTGAGTCCATGGAATGTTTTATATTTTGACACAAGTTGCGGGAAAGTGACAATTTTTTTTTTTTTTTGCACAAAGTTGTCACTAAATGATATATTGCTCACACAGACCATGGGCATATGTGGAATTGCACCCCAAAATACATTTAGCTGCTTCTCCTGAGTATGGGGATACCACATGTGTGAGACTTTTTGGGAGCCTAGCCGCGTACGGGGCCCCGAAAACCAATCACCGCCTTCAGGATTTCTAAGGGTGTACATTTTTGATTTTACTCCTCACTGCCTATCACAGTTTCGGAGGCCATGGAATGCCCAGGTGGCACAACCCCCCCCCCCCCCCCAAATGACCCCATTTTGGAAAGTAGACACCCCAAGCTATTTGCTGAGAGGCATGGTGAGTATTTTGCAGCTCATTTGTTTTTGAAAATAAAGAAAGACGAGAAAAAAAACATTTTTTTTTCTTTTTTCAATTTTCAAAACTTTGTGACAAAAACTGAGGTCTGCAAAATACTCACTATACCTCTCATCAAATAGCTTGGGGTGTCTACTTTCCAAAATGGGGTCATTTGGGGGGTTTTTTTTGCCACCTGGGCATTCCATGGCCTCCGAAACTGTGATAGGCAGTGAAGAGTGAAATCAAAAATTTACGGCCTTAGAAAGCCTGAAGGCGGTGCTTGGTTTTTGGGGTCCCGTACGCTGCTAGGCTCCCAAAAAGTCTCACACATGTGGTATCCCCGTACTCAGGAGAAGCAACAGAATGTATTTTGGGGTGTAATTTCACATATTCCCATGGCATGTTTGAGCAATATATCATTTAGTGACAACTTTGCGCAAAAAAAAAATAAAAAAAATAAAAAATTGTCTCTTTCCCGCAACTTGTGTCACAATATAAAATATTCCATGGACTCAACATGACTCTCAGCAAATAGCTTGGGGTGTCTACTTTCCAAAATGGGGTCATTTGGGGGGGTTTTGAACTGTCCTGGCATTTTATGCACAACATTTAGAAGCTTATGTCACACATCACCCACTCTTCTAACCACTTGAAGACAAAGCCCTTTCTGACACTTATTGTTTACATAAAAAAATAATTTTTTTTTGCAAGAAAATTACTTTGAACCCCCAAACATTATTTTTTTTTTTAAAGCAAATGCCCTACAGATTAAAATGGTGGGTGTTTCATTTTTTTTTTTCACACAGTATTTGCGCAGCGATTTTTCAAACGCATTTTTTGGGGAAAAAACACACTTTTTTACATTTTAATGCACTAAAACACACTATATTGCCCAAATGTTTGGTGAAATAAAAAAGATTATCTTAGGCCGAGTACATGGATACCAAACATGACATGCTTTAAAATTGTGCACAAACGTGCAGTGGCGACAAACTAAATACATTTTTAAAAGCCTTTAAAAGCCTTTACAGGTTACCACTTTAGATTTACAGAGGAGGTCTACTGCTAAAATTACTGCCCTCGTTCTGTCCTTTGCGGCGATACCTCACATGCATGGTGCAATTGCTGTTTACATTTGACGCCAGACCGACGCTTGCGTTCGCCTAAGCGCGAGAGCAGGGGGGACAGGGGTGCTTTTTTTTTTTTTTTTCATTATTATTATTATTTTTTTATCTTATTTTTTAAACTGTTCCTTTCATTTTTTTTTTTTAAATCATTTTTATTGTTATCTCGGGGAATGTAAATATCCCCTATCATAGCAATAGGTAGTGACAGGTACTCTTTTTTGCAAAAATTGGGGTCTATTAGACCCTAGATTTCTCCTCTGCCCTCAAAGCATCTGACCACGCCAAGATCGGTGTGATAAAATGCTTTCCCAATTTCCCAATGGCGCTGTTTACATCCGGCGAAATCTAAGTCATAAAATGCTAGTAGCTTCCGGTTTCTTAGGCCATAGAGATGTTTGGAGCCACTCTGGTCTCTGATCAGCTCTATGGTCAGCTGGCTGAATCACAGGCTGCATTTTCAGGTTCCCTGTTGAGACAGGAGAGCCAGAGAAAAACACGGAAGACGTTGGGGGGGGCATTCCCTCCCACTGCTTGTAAAAGCAGTCTAGAGGCTAATTAGCCGCTAGGATTGCTTTTACATGAAAGCCGACCGCTGGCTGAAAAGAATGATACCAAGATGATACCTAAACCTGCAGGCATCATTCTGGTATAACCACTCAAAGTCGTGAATGGCGTACCTGAAGACAAAAAAATGGTTAACAATAAAACCCAGTAAACGGTAAGGTATAAAAAATTGCATACCTGAAAAGCAAACATGATAACACATAATAACAATAAAACATTGCAGAATAGAATACAGTAAAAAAGAGCAGAACAATAGAGAGAATAGAGAGAGAGAGAACAATAAAACGCCAACTATTTTTTTTTTTATTTTATATTTTTGTTTGTGTTTTTTTTTTTTTTTTACACTTTTTTTTGTAACTAACTTTTATAACTGTAACCGGTTCCATGTTCGGGTCTCTCAAAATGCGATGGCATCTTGGGAGACCCTGTGAAAGTGTGCCTAGTCTGTGCAATGCTGTACCCTACGCTAATACTCAACTAGTGAATGGTAGCGTTCAAAACATTCACCAATGCAAAGACCAGGATTGTCAGGACAGGAGGGACAATAATAGCGGGTGTCACGCCTATATCCGCGCTTGCTGCAGACACGACATCTTTTTTGGGGGGGTTCGCTGGGTAGGGGTACTCGGGAGGACATAAAGAAAATGCCTCTCATGCAGCCGACTGCATTTGGTTGGGGATGTGAATGGGGGAAGTACGGGCGCTGCAGAAGCGGTGGGTTCCCAATTAGGATTGGCGAATGCAGCAGGAAGGGCACTATGGGCACGACGGGCCTGTGTTTGTCTTTTTGGTGGCAGCGGGACACTACTTGTGCTTGCCACCTCACCAGCTTGAACTGCACTTATGGGACTCGCCACGTCACCAAGTGTTACTACAGTGCTGGTTTGACTACGACCGGGGTGTACTAGGCCGCTGGCGCTTGCCAGTTCACCAAAACGCTACAAAAAAAACTGTTAGCGATCACAGGGATCAGGCCTGACTCTGCGAACGCTGCAGTTATGCGTTTAGTGTTTTGTAAATGTCAGTGATCGATCGATACTGCACTTGGGTGGGCTGGGCCGGGCGGAGGGGCAAAACGCAGGTGCTAGCAGGTATCTGGGCTGATCCCGCTAACACTGCGTTTGTGGGAACCCTAAACTGCTGGGGACGCTAGTATAGATCTGATCGGATCAGGTATTGATCCGATCAGATACTATACCACTAAGGGAGGTGTACGCTGCGTGCGTGGGTGTTAGCGGTACTGGCGCTAACCTGACGCTGCCTGGGGCTGGTGCTTGCCAGTTCACCAAAACGCTACCAAAAAAACTGTTAGCGATCGCAGGGATCAGGCCTGACTCTGCGAACGCTGCAGTTATGCGTTTAGTGTTTTGTAAGTGACAGTGATCGATCGATACTGCACTTGGGTGGGCTGGGCTGGGCCGGGCGGAGGGGCAAAACGCAGGTGCTAGCGGGTATCTGGGCTGATCCCGCTAACACTGCGTTTTTGGGAACCCTAAACTGCTGGGGACGCTAGTATAGATCTGATCAGATATTGATCCGTTCAGATACTATACCACTAAGGGAGGCGTATGCTGCGTGCGTGGGTTTTAGCGGTGCTGGCGCTAATCTGACGCTGCCTGGGGCGACGCATATCACCGCCGGGCGATCAGGGGGCTAAACCTTTATTCGGTAATAAACGGCGGGTGCCCTGACACTATAAAAAATAAACGAACTAACCAGCGTCACCCGTAACGGTTATACGGTGATCAGTGGTGAAAGGTTTAACTAGGGGGCAATCAAGGGGTTAAAACATTTATTAGATAGTATATGGGGGTCCCTGTCGCTATAAAACGCTGACGGCGAACCTAAATATTTACCTCACTAACTAGCGTCACCAGCGACACTAATACAGCGATCAGAAAAATGATCGCTTAGCAACACTGGTGACGGGGGGTGATCATGGGGTTAAAACTTTATTAGGGGGGTTAGGGGGGTATCCTAGACCTAAAGGGGGCCTAGCACTCACTGCCCTAACACACTAACTGTCACAAACTGACACCAATACAGTAATCAGAAAAAAAAAAAAAAAAAAACCTGCTTGGTGTCAGTTTGTGACAGGGGGGGGGCGATCGGGGGGGGATCGGGGTGTAATGTGTGCCTGGCATGTTCTACTGTGTGTGTGTGTGTTGTGCACTCACAGTTCAGTCTTCTCTCCTCGGCCCGGAACGGAAAATACCGAGCCGAGGAGAGATGACATCATTTCCTCTGCCTCTGTGTACAATACAGAGGCAGGGAAATGATCCCATTGGCTGGGAGCGATCACGAGGGGGGGGCCACGAATGGATGGCCTCCCCCTCACCACCGATCGCCGGGGGACATTTGCCGACCGCCGCAGGCACCGGGGGGGGGGGGGGGGGTCCGATCGGACCCCCCACCCGCGGGCAGGCAGGGACGTACAGGTAAGCCCTTTTGCCTGCCCGTGCCGCTTTGTCGACGTACATCGTCGTGTGGCGGTCGGCAAGTGGTTAAGGAAGCCTTTATGCTGGCCATACCTGTGGAGGAATTGCCTGGCTCGCAGTCTCTGCTCTAATTCATCCCAAAGTTGTTCTATCGGGTTGAGGTCAGGACTCTGTGGAGGCCAGTCAAGTTCCTCCAACCCAAACTCGCTCATCCATGTCTTTATGGACTTTTGCTTTATGCACTGGTGCGCAGTCATGTTGGAACAGGAAGGGGCCATCCCCAAACTGTTCCCACAAAGTTGGGAGCATTAAATTGTCCAAAATGTCTTGGTATGCTGACGCCTTAAGAGTTCCCTTCACTGGAACTAAGGGGCCAAGCCCAACCCCTGAAAAACAACCCCACGCCATAATCCCCCCTCCTCCAAATGCTTTGGACCAGTGCACAAACCAAGGTCCATAAAGATATGGATGATCGAGTTTGGGGTGGAGGAACTTGACTGGCCTGCACAGAGTCCTGATCTCAACCCAATAGAACACCTTTGGGACTGCGAGCCAGCCCTTCTCGTCCAACATCATTGCCTGGCCTCACAAATGCTTTTCTGGAAGAATGGTCAAACATTCCCATAGACACACTCCTAAACCTTGTGGACAGCCTTCCCAGAAGAGTTGAAGCTGTTGTAGCTGCAAAGGATGGGCCAACTCAATATTGAACCCTACGGACTAAGACTGGGATGCCATTAAAGTTAGTGTGTGCCTACCAACAACGGGTTCAACTGACCAACAGCATTTGGTTGTTTGTGAAGCTGAACCTGGGCAATACAATGAAAGCTTCAGTACTGTTTGTTGAAAGAACATGTCAAAAATCGAAAAAAAAATGTTAATTATGTTGAACGTATCTGACTTTTTTTTGCCCAGTTTGATCAGGGCAATTACAATCCCATCTCCTTAAAGTCAATCAAAACCACTATTTTTGTTTTTTGATTGCTTTGAATATTTCACAAAAAAATGTAACCAAAAGTTTCCTTTCGCGATCAAACTGGCACATGTACGGCCAGCTTTAGTCTGAGGTGTCAGCTCAGGAGAGAAAGCATGACCTATTCCTTAAATCGGTACTAAAGTCCACAATGTTTGCCTCTTTCCTAACAGTTTGATGTCTGCCATGTCTCTCACCAGCAATAGAATCCCCTCCTGAGCTTCTTCCAGGTGGTTGATTGGCTAGTGCAGGATGAAATCACTGCCATGCAGGAGTCAAAAATGAAAACTGAGCATGTGCAGCTCAGTGTACATTTCACAGAACACTGCGAGCGGGCAGTTATTTTATTTTAATTGTGTGTCCCTTTTGCAATAAATAGCCTGCCTGCTTTATAAGCTTTTCATATTTGACTTTACTTCTGTATTAACCGCTTAAGGACAGCCCCCGTAGCACATTTATGGCTACAGGGTGGCCTTCCTTTGCAGAATTATACACACACACACACATAGATATAGATATCTATATATATATATATCTATCTATATCTATCTATCTATACACATATATATATATCTATATATATAGATATATATATGGGTATGTGATTATGCACTTTCACCTAGAAGGCACGCGCCAGCGGCGGCCCGCTTCTGCTATAAATACTCATCAGGAAATAAAATCCATCACTTCACTGAGTAAAAGCAGCACACAGTTTACACAAAAACACTGGCAAGGGACACCGTTGACCCTTTAATCACCCTAGATGTTTAACACCTTTCCAGCCAGTGTCATTAGTACAGTTACAGTGCATATTTTTAGCACTGATCACTGTATTGGTGTCACTGGTTCCCTCAGTGTCAGAATGTCTGTCGCAATATAGCAGTCCCGCTGATTGCCGGCACTACTGGTATAAAAAAAAAATTTCAGTATATATCTTATAGTTTGTAGACGCTAGAAATTTTGCACAAACCAATCAATACGCTTATTGGCATTTTTTTTTTCAAAAAATATATAGCAGAATTCATATTGGCCTAAATTTATAAAGAAATTTGTTTTTTTTTTTTTAGATGTTTTTATTGGATATGCTTTCTAGCAGAAAGTAAAAAATACATTTTTTCCAAAATTGTCAGTTTTTTTTTTTCTTATAACGCAAAAAAAAAAAAAATGGCCTGGTCATAAAGGGAGATAAATCTTCTGGAGATCAACTGATTAGTGACTGTGAAGGCTATTTTTTCCATTTTAAAATAAAGATGATGTTATATTCACCCGCTCTGTGCCATAACATGGCACAGAGTGGTCCCTTACCTCTTCCTCTATGCTTTTCATACATTTTAGCATAAATCACAATTTAACTCTTTTCCTTATTTTTATATGCCGTTATAAGAGTACAAAGCATTTAAGGTGGAGTATGATATAGTATGGTCACCAAAAGTGTTGATGGCCATGTACAGTGACTGATGAAAGATGCATAGAGCATTATGGGTGGTGTTGCATGTGGTCTGAATAGTTATGGCAGATGTCCTGCTGATGGAACAATTTATTGCGTTGATTTTATTTCAGTATTTGTTAAGTACTTGACCCGAAGAGGTCCCGATGGCTTCCAGTCTAGACAAGGTCAGGGAGCCAATAAACCTGCTATTTTCCTTTCGGTCTCCTAGCTGCACATTTTGTGAGTAGAAAATGGCTCAAACACTTTGTTCTCCTTATTTTGTTCTGGGAAGAGGAGCTATAAATAGACATCATGAAAAGCCGGCAGCGGTCAGTGTGACTCGAGTTTAAGTTTTGACGGCTACAGACACACTTACATGTGCTGCTTTACAAGTTCCTGACCTCGCGTTTCTACGGAGTTGATGAGTCGCCAGATCAGTCTCTTCCCTGGCCGCCTGCCATAATGTCTCCCATTTAGGGAAGCCTGGCTGCCATAGGCTTTTGTACTATCACCAGCGTGGGGGTTGTTGTCTGTTTATATATTTTGTCATGAAGAGGTTAACTGTATGGGTTGTAGTGGACATCAGCGAGTATGGATGGATGTGTTGCCATATTATGGCAATCAGTCTCTCTTTTGGCCACAACGTGCTGTTATTTCTGGGTGTTGGAAACAGTGCACAGGACTCCGGGTCATATGAGCAAGGTCTGCTTTGTGTCAGATTCATAAAACAAAAACGATGCGTGCTGAGGAGATGAATCTCTTACTAACATTTTTTTTTTTCCTTTTACAAATTCTCATGTGCTTCTTTAGTTGCTCAGTTTGCTAATCTTGGACTTGACTCGCTCAGTCAGGGTGACCTGAAAAAGCCTTTTCCTCTGATCAGATCTTGCTTCCTCCAGTAATAACAGCTGTGTTTTGCTTGTTATGTTGTGTTCTGCCTTCTAGCGTTGTTCTTTCCACACAAAAGGTAGATTTGACCGAGTATTGGGACACAGGGTTATAGCTGGGGTCACCTTCCAGCCACTGCAGCCTGCTTTGGAGCAGGGGAACAAATGGTCAACCAGATCACTGTGTGCACTTGGCGGAGGTTGAATGAGGACAATAGAAAAGATGAGCGATGGCACCTGATTCTCAATGGGTTGGCATTTGACGTAGAGAAATCTGTTTAGTCAGGCAGTTTATATTAGCCATCCCATTAATTTTTGCACCAGGAGAATAGCAAGCAAGACCCTCTCCTGCTAGCTGCCTTGTATTGGCCCCTCCACTTGGCATGCACGTAGTGTGCCCACTAAAACGCACAGCCCCGGTGTCGCACAAAATAAATCACGGTGCACAAAGGGCAATTTAATGGTTGCAAGGGCAATAAATAATGGCCCCACAAAAACTGACCTTTCCAACCCAAACACAATCATTCCATCCCAGTAGCCTCAGTGGGCAGATATTGTGCTGACAATATACCATTTGGATTCTTTTAGTGTGAAGTTTGGGGGCTGTACAGGGAGGTGAGCGCTGGCAAAGATGTAAAACCAAACAGAAGCTACGCTTTGCTTTAATTTCCTGCTACTCTCACCACCTGTATAAACTTTCCCGCGGTTAATCCAAAAGACTTTCAGCGTTCCCCTTGAAGTTGCAGCTTCCTCCATCTGAAGGGGCCTCAGCAGCTAAGACAGGATTTACATTCCCTTGGCTGCCAACAGAATCGAGCTGTGTGAGAATAATATCAGAGCCGGTCACATGTGGGAAAAAGAAGTCGGATTCCCAGACAGAGGGACGGTCTCCAACTCACAACCCTTGACAGAGCTCCTGCCCAATGCTGGCCTGAGAAAAACATTTGGATGGGTCATTGCAATAACTCATAATGAAGCCTTTCGAGAATGCCTCGTCCCACATTTAAATATTCATTGCCTTTACAGTCTGTTTATCTGTACAGCGAAGGTGACGTTGTCCGACTGTACGGATGAAAGTTTTATACCTTGACTTGGCTGGTTATCTTCAGTGGTTAGAAATTTGTAGAGAAGGTAATGAATGAACAAAATCGTGTCAAAATCCACCATACCGGTAGTTGTTACTAAGCTTGCTTTTTCACAATGTTTAAAGGGTCAGTTCATTTCAACTGACGTTCCATTGAACTGTGATATATTCAAAGGACACCTGTCCCAGTAACATGCAGCACAGCATTACCCATAATGTTCCAAGCCTTCTCCATCAACCTCTGTTTTTGGCATCCAAGTGGTTGAGGTTGATGAGCAGTGAGCACCAAAGACAGAATTTAAATTATTCATATATATCTGCTACGGACGAGCAACAGTGTTTGAATTGTCCACCAACTTGTTGCAAAACCTTGGAGATTCCATTGGTGAGATTTCTCAGCAGTAATTTGTCTTTGCTCCTCCCATAATGGTGACAGTTCCATAATGAAGGTGCCATGCCCTCCAGAGCAGGAGCCTTAGGTGTCAGAAAGACTCAGCACAGAATGTAGTACGGAGTGGAGTGGGTAAGGTGAATATTGGCCTGGATGGTTCATGCAATAGTTTCAGTCTGAGGGTGGGGGTTTTAGGATTCATTTTTAGAGAAATGTAGGGTCAGATTAGTGTTAGGGGGATGGCAAGTAATGAGGTGCGAGGATAGGATGGGGTTTACTGTGAAAGTGAAGGTAAGTGTTGGGGGATGGTTACAGTGGTGAAATTCTCCCATGATGATTGTGTCCAGATGTCTGTCTCTGGGTTTGAAGATCTGTAAAAGGGAATGTACTTAACTCTCACAAGGTGTGAATCTTTAATTATTTGTTGGCTCTCTATTATGGGTAACATATAGTGGTAGGGGGAGACAATAATTTGGGTTAGATATCCTCATAAATTTTGGTGAGGAGATCTCTCCAATGGAGACATTTAAGAAGTTGACCATGCAAAACCTAAATATCGAATCTGGGAGGAGTGGTTCTTTAATTTCAGAGACTTGTTTGCTATTTTGCACTCTTAAATGGAGTAGAAGCTTTTAAAAAATAGATTGAAATGCTGGGACCAGTAAACAATCAGGTGTGTGTTGTACTGTGCACAACTGAGTGACTTTGATTTCATTTTACACAGCGTGGAATGAGGATCTGTATTATCGGGATACGTTCTGCTTATTTTCATAGCTTTCCAATGTGGGAGGCTGTGAGGCTCCAGAGGTGTGCGGTATTTCTATATGCGGCGGTCCTGTGGATGCACACGCTAAATGTAGACAGAGGGAAATTGATTCCTGGGTTTATCTTTTCTGCACCATTAATCTCACAGCGTTAACAGTCCTCCATTCGGAGGAAGGCGGATTACAGAAACTATCGTGTCCTTTTCAGTCTTGTGTCCATCTTTACGTAGTCATTATTTATATTTGTATTTATTTTCTGCAGTGTCTCTGTGATGTCATGAAAGGCATCCATGAAAAGTACGTAAATATCTTTACAGAGATTGTCATTTTCCTTTTCATACATCACGGGACACAGAGTGAAGTAGTTATTCTTTACTTACTGGGTTATATTCCATCTCCAGGTGAATGGACACCAGTAGACCAAAGGTCTTTAGACAGGAAGTGATCCCCTATATAACACCTCCCTTCCTGTTGTCTTTTGCTGTGTTACCTTATGTCCATGCACAGAGGTGCGCCATTGCGCAGCCTGGTTTACCATGGCACACGTGCATTCGCTTCATGGCTACTGGGCGGCCATGGCACACACGGCTTGCCTCACAGTATGTTGTGTGTACACTGAACTGCGCATGCGCTGTAGCTCTAAGATGGCACACGAGGATTCACTTCCTGCGCATATACAGCCGCGTGTGACCGCGACATGTGCACGCATATGCAGAGCCATCTTATTTAAACAGTTAATGGCTGACATGCAGCACTTCCAGGGGACAGCTGTGGGGCACAGAGTATGCTTTGTACCATTCACTTTAAAGCAACTTATTCCTCCTTACCTGGGTCACGTGAGTCACCAGGTGTTGGCAGGATTGTTGCATAGGGGCTTGGTGAGCCCTAATAAAGGGTCTCCCTTCTGGGGTCGAATACTAAACCCGGGTACTCCCTTTTTGTGGTTTGCAATGTCTTCAAAAAAGAGGAGCGCGGTTAACACTATCGTCAGGAGTTTCCAAGGAGCCTAGTCGAAACACTAGTGTATCCCCTGAGAGACCAGAGGCTTCCGGGCAATCTGAGCCGCTACGCCTGTCTGGTATTGTGCCTACAGTCAACGCTGCTGCTTCACCCTTTATCACCAGGGATGAACTGTCCTCAGCCCTAGCCGGATTAGAGCACAAGATTGCTGGCATGATTGCCAGAAATCTTGGGAGGTGCTTTTACTAAGGGAAGGCATGGATCCATGTCTCTGCTTCGCAGGAACACAGGGTCAATGCCTTCTCTGACAGAATGGCAATCTGCCTTGTTTACATAGGCAGAACGCCGTTCTGGCTCTCTGCCTAATGATCAGTGGGTGTCGGTGGCAAAAAGCGTGACAGATCCCCCTCCCCGAGCCTCCTAATTTAGAGCAGGAATGGGTTGAGGAAGGGAAAGAGCTATATGCTAAGGACTTAGGAGATGGCCCGGCAGGTGCGCCTGCTTCTGAGGAATCTGGACCAGAAGATGTCCAGTTGGTATCCCAGTTTGGGGTCCCTGAATCCTCCTCAGGCTGTACAGGCTTTCCCCTTGCACCCACTGTTGGAACAGGCGGTGTATGCTTATTGGGAACATCCTGACAGGATTTTAGTTCCTCTTAAAAGGTTTTCTCTTTTATATCCCATGGAGGAAAAGTTTGTTTAGAAATGGAGCATGCCAGCCGTAGATCCGTAGTCTCTTCCTTAAACAAGAACTTAACTTGTCCAGTGGATAACGCACAGGGCTTGAAAGACCCTGTTGATAAGAAACTGGAGTCATTATGAAGGGCTTCCTTTTCTTTTGCCAGTTCAGCTATTCAGCCAGCTGTTGCAGCAATTGGAGTCTGCCAGTCCTTAAAGGATCAGGTCAGATGGCCTGACAAGCCTAACCAGGAGGATGGTCTTGCTGAAAATAGGGCAGATATTCCTTGAGCGCTGTGTTTTGCTGTAGATGCCTTAAAGGATTCTATACAGCAAGTGTCTTGGTTGGCTCTCCTGTCTGTACACATGCGCAGACTTGTGTGGCTTAAGAACTGGCCAGTTGAGCTTCCCTGTAAGAGGTTATTGGGAGAGTTTCCCTTCCATGGGGAACATTTGTTTGGTGATGATCTGAACAAATACATCCAAAAGATTTCCGTAAAGAGAAGAACCAGATGTCCCTCATTTAAAACCTCGGGGACATCCTCAGGTATTTCAGCGCCAAGGCAGTGCCGCCGCCAACAGGGCACTACAGCCAGGGGCAAGCCCCAGGGCCAGAAAAAAAAACCTGGGTCCAAAACTCTTCTAAGCCCGGCACCAAGCCCTCCTTTTGGGGGGACGCCCCCACTCTAGCGGGTGGGGGGGAAGGCTGCTTCAAATTGCGGACATTTGGAAAACAGTGGTGCAGGACAAGTGGGTCACCTCAACAGTATCCCGTAGTTACAAGCTGGAATTAGAGGTTTCCTCCTTGGGGGTTTCTAAGATCCAACATTCCTGCGGATCCTCCAAAAGGAAACCTATTGTTTCAACCACTAGAGCAGTTGGTGCATCGGGGAGTGATCATACAGGTTCATGTCCGAAAGAGGTACGGGGTTTATTTGAACCTGTTCACGGTTCTAAAACCAAATGGGGACATCAGTCCAATCTTGGACCTAAGATCCCTGAACCAACATCTGTTAATCCAATCCTTCAGGATGGAGTCAGTCTGCTCGGTAGTAGCCTCACTCCAGATGGGAGACTTCTTAGCCTCCATCGCTATCAAGGACGCGTATTTTTCAGCCTCATCAGAGGTTCCTGCGATTTACGGTAGAGGAACGTCATTTCCAGTTTGTGGTACTGCCCTTCGGGCTTGTCACAGCACCTCAGTTGTTTATAAAGATCCTAGCACCTGTACTGGGTCTTTTAAAGGCCCAGGGGATCTTGGTGCTCGTATACTTGGATGACCTCCTGCTCAGAGATCACTCACTACAGGCCCTGGAACATAGTGTAGCCTGCACAGTGTGGTATTTAGAAAACCTGGGCTGGGTCATAAAAGTCAGCCGTGAGACCAGCTCAGTCTCAAGTATCTAGGTCTAATCCTGGATACGGTCCAGGCAAAGGTGTTTCTGCCACCTGTAAAGATCTGTGCCCTGAAGAATCGGGTGCGTCAGATAAGGGGCACCAGGCAACCCTCCATTCGGCTCTGTATGAGTCTTCTAGGA
Source organism: Lithobates clamitans (assembly GCA_037952925.1). Classification (NCBI taxonomy): domain Eukaryota; kingdom Metazoa; phylum Chordata; class Amphibia; order Anura; family Ranidae; genus Lithobates; species Lithobates clamitans. The sequence continues at coordinate 806,299 of JBBGZY010000785.1, forward strand.
AGAATGGTGTCCTCCTTCAAGGCAGTTCCCTACGCTCAATTCCATTCCAGGCCTTTACAACAAAACATCTTGTCGGCTTGGAACAGGAGAGCACAAGCCCTGGATTACCCCATGCTTAAGCCTAAGCTGGTGGTTGCAGGATGGGAACCTGCAAAAAGGAATATCCTGCCTCCCGGTGTATTGGAGAGTACTGATCACAGACGACAGTCTCTTCGGCTGGGGAGCGACCCTAGAGAGGCTCACAGTTCTTCATCAATTTAGGCCAATATGTATTCTGCTACATATTTTTGGTAAAAAAAAAATCCCAATAACTGTATATTGATTGGTTTGCGCAAACGCTTTAGCGTCTACAAACTATGGGATATTTTTTTTTACCATTAATGGCGGCGATCAGCGACTTACAGTGGGAATGCAATACTGCTGCGGATAGTCGAGACACTGATACTAATACAGTCATCAATGCTAAAAATATGCATGGTCACTGTACTAATGACACTGGCTGGGAAGGGGTTAAACATCAGGGGCATTCAAAGGGTTAACTGTGTGCCTAGCTGTTGTTTGTGCACTGTGTGGGGGGTGCTTTTACTAGGGGAAGGCATGGATGATCCATGTCTCTGCTTTGCAGGAACACAGGGTTAATGCCTTCTCTAACAGAACGGCAATCTGCCTTGTTTACATAGGCAGATCGCTGTTTTGACTCTCTGCCTAATGATCAGCGGGTGCCGGTGGACATGGAGCCCGCAGTACCTGCAGGTCAGCTTCTGCTGAGCGGGTTGCCATTGGCATGCATGCGCACCCTAGGCCCGGAAATGTTGAATCACATACTAGGTACGTGATACGGCGCAGAGCAGTCCGCATGTGGTTAAAGCCTAACCCCAGTAAAACTAAAAGTCCTCCCATGCACTGTAAGGGTTAAATGCTTGTTTCTGTCTAGTAGATGGTAAAAGCATTTCACTTACCCAATTCTCAGCTTACCCTGGTAGATGGCGCTCGCCTATGCTGCCAGCAGTGGGCTGTTCCCTGATGAAGTCACATTCAGTCCTGAGCTATGAACCCTGCACTGGTCTTGATGGCGGTAGAGGACCTTAGATCATCTGTGTGCAAGGCAGAAGAGGCTGCAGAGTCAATTCCAACCACACGAAGAAGCCTGCATCAGGTGGGGTAAGAAAGGCTTTTTAAAAATTCCCTAGACATAAACAAGCAGTCAAACACTTGCAGTTCGACACCACAAGGAGGGAGTTTTAACTTTTTCTGTAGTTTAGTGTTACATTTTTACCAATATAGATACTTTTTAGCAATAATTAATCCCCATTATTCTAATGAACTTGTCTTATTTCCCAGTTACCTGGTGATCCTGCCAACAGCTTCTGCTTCCTCCCTGATGATGACAACATTAGACCCATGGTAGTTCCTGTTTTTTTGTTGTCAAGCCATCCCCCCCTGTCGTACGTGCATAAAGCATCCTATATGTTCTAGTAGTCTGCCTCGCCTCCCAACCTGCCCCTATCTGGAGACTGAGTGGCTTCTGTTATGGACATTGCACAGGGCTGTAGGCAAGGAGTGTCAAGGGATGTCAGTCTACCCTGTATCCCTGCCTGCACCCTGAGGGCGGTTGTTTTTGTCCCCATGGAACTAAAGAGCTCCAGAAATGTGATGTTGGTGACTTGCGCTGTGCATTATGTGACTGTGCCCACAGCCCTCAGAGGCAGGGATACAAGAGCAGTCACGTGACTGCTCAAAGTGACCAAAAACATATTTGTATACGTTCACATTTTCATATAAATGGCATGTGGCAATGGGTAAGCATTACTATTTATGTGTTTGAGATGCCTTTAGCTGGCCATAGATGGGTAGAATTTTGAACAAAAATTCTTAGGAAAAGAATATTCAAAGAAAATTTATTTTTTTTAGTCATTAGTGGGTCAAATTAATGTTCGTTTTGACTGCAGTAATGAGAAAAGGAACAGGATGGAATTTTTTTTCTTGAACAAATGTCGAAGAGTGTTTTTAGTTTTCCTTTGGTAAAAAGTGCATTCATTCCAAAATCAAATGTAAAAAGCAAGCAAAATCTTTCACACGACATTTAAATGTTCTGAGAATGTTTGTACGAATTTTTATAAGACTTTTGTTAAGAAATTTGTTCAAAATTCTATCCATCTATGACCAGCTTTAGGTTTACTTATACTACTTCAACCTGTATATTTGTTATCAGTTTTCCTATCAAAAAGTCTATTGCAGATTCAAACAATTGATTCTTTGTTTTTTTTTTTGTTTTTTGGCTCCACTTACCTGTCGTGTTGCATTATCCTGGAGTCAGATACTCACCTGCCCAGCGGATCCAGCATTGTCCTGCTGCCAACACTGATTAGGAGTAGCAGCCTATTCCCGCACCACAATCTTGGTCCTGTTCAGTTATAGGAACTCAGTTGCCTCTTCAGTTTTCAGGCAGCCAGCCTCTGATGACTACCACAGCTCTGCCTTAAGACCACTGTTAGGCCAGCCATAGATGGAGCAAACTTCTTTCCTGCAACCACAGTGTTGATGGGTGGAATCTCTCCTGCCGAGCTATTGTATTCTCGCGGCCGGGGGTGGAAGAAACTGTCCCTGCCAGGAGAACACAGTGTTTATTGCTAGCAGCTATGACAGCTGTTAGCTATAATTGCTTGTAAAATCTGGCAGGCTGACTGTACCTAAGTTGATCAATCCTTCAACTCGGGTACATTCAGCCTGAACCATACATGATTCAAACAGCCTATGGCCAGCTTTATTCCCTACTCCTGCAGCCTTCTAGGATATATGATGTGGAATCCCAGTAGGCTGAGGCAGCCGGGATATGTCATTCTTGTCCAGATGAGAATGGCGACGAGTGGAGCCAAACCCAAAGTGTAAAAAAAACAAAAAACAGTGCAGTTTCATACTGTGGAGGGCAACGGCAATGAAGAGCCGTAGATAAAGGCCTGCTTTAACGTTTTGGCCCTAGGGAGATGGACACGAATGCAGGCATATAAAGTGTGCTGGTCACGAAAGGTATATGGAGGCTGCCAGTGATCACCTCTTCTGAGAATGCTAGTTGCCTAGGTGATCTTTGCTTTCAGTACTTTGATTAAGTCACCCAAAAAAGTAGATTTGAATTTACCTCGGCTTTTATGTGCTACATGCTTTTTCAGGGTCATGGACTTGGTAGTACTAAAGACTACTACTTCTAGCTACATTCCGTCTATACTGTCTGTGTTCTGATATTTTCTGAATCCCAAGCTTGGCTGGCACTGCAGCTTTTGGTCTGTGAGTTCTACAATGACTTGGAATGGGCTGATAGAAAGTCTAGCTGGTTATGCTATTGTCAGTCTTGCTACCATTGTAGCCAGTTTAAGCTGAATCCTATTGCTGTCTTCTGCAGCAGCTCAGAAGTTAGTCCTTCTTCCATTTGAACAAGCAGTGTTTTTTCATTTTGTTTTAGAAGTATTCTTATAAGATATATTGTCCTTCTATTTCTGGTGGTATTTTGCAAACGGCTCCCCTTTTCATGTTTTTCTGTTCTTTGGAAAAGAGATGAGGAGAGATACAAATCGATAAAACGCAGCAAAGTCTGGGAGGTGTGGAGAAAAGTGAACTGGAGGTCAACAATATGTAAGAATTATGGGGGATCAGAGGAGTTGATGAGTGGGAGCCATTGAGGAGAGCGGTGGAAAATAGTGAGATTCCGGGTCACATTGTAATGAACTTGTGTACAGAAAGTGTCTAAGATAAAGTTCTTTATTGGGTATCTTATTTCACACCACAGCCTGTCTCTCCCCCACCATACATGACTGTCTAATCTTCACTTGGCAGCACAGTACCTATTGATATGATATAACTTGGTCTCTGGTAGCATACAGTGAGCTGTATAAAAAAAAGTCTTTATTTGTGATAACAAGTCTCTCCTCCCTGAGTTTCTACCTCTGGTCTCCCTGTCGAGTTAGAGGTTTCCTCCTCTGCCATCTGATGTTTGCGCTCTAAATCCTTCACAAACTTCAGTACATATATGGAAATTTCCACATACCTGCGGCTGTATCGTCCTCCACTGAAAAGTGTGATATTTATCTAAAAATATTTGTTCAGAGCTTGAAAAGTAAATTATTCATGTGTACGAGGCCTGTGATCTCAAACGAAGATCCTGTTACCCCAATGCACAGCACTTTTCTTTACTGTGGTGAAAAGGAATGGGTGTTCTTGTGAATAGGAGCTGTCTAAAAATGTGGCCACCACTCTTCTGAGCACCCTATAATGACATGTGGCCACCACCCCTCCTCCTCTGAGCACCCCATAATGACATGCGGCCACGACTCCTCCTCTGAGCACCCTTTAATGACATGCGGCCACCACTCCTCTGAGCACCCTATGTCATGCGGCCCCCACTTCTCTGAGCACCCTCCTTTAATGACATGCTGGCTCCACGCGTCTTGTCTAGGACACGTGACCACTCCTCCACTTCTGAGCTGTCTATAAAGACACACAACCACCATTGCTCCTTTTTAGCTGTCAATAAAAACTTGAGGTCACTACTCTTCTTTAAGCTTCCTTTTAGTGACAAGCGGTCACTACTCCTCCTCTGAGCTCCCTTTTGATGACAAGTGACCACTACTCCTCTTCTGAGCCATCTATAAAGACAATGGACCATCACTCCCCCTCTGAGCTGTATATAATGACATGCAGCCACCACCATTTCTGTAAGCCATCTAAAAGTGACACATGGCCATCACTCATCCTCACAGCTCCTTATGACATACAGCCAACGCTCATCTATGCTCTGAGCTCCCTCCAATAATAAGCGACCATCACTCATCTGCTGTGCCATCTATATCAACATATGGACCCCACTCCTCCTCTAAGATCTCCAGACACAGCCACCACTCACCATTTAAACTCCTTATCTGTCTTTACTGACACATGGCCACTGCTCATCATCTAATACCACCTATAAGGACACTTGGCCACCACTCATCCACTGAGCTGTATATGACACTTGGCCACCATGTGTCCTCAAAGCTTTCCTAAGCGTTGACAGCTCGATGGTGAAGGTTTGCATATTTTGCTGTGGGCTAGTGAAGGCTGCTTGTTAATAAATGGGGGGCAGAGAGAATCAGTATGGTGATTCCTGTGGTCCTGATACTCTGTTCTGCTTCCTTATCAGATAATTAACCTTCAGGATTGTGTCACGTTAATCTCTGCGGATAAGCTCTGTTTTGCTCATTAATGTTTCACTGGCATTGGAAAATCAAGTTTTCATTGGAAATTGTCTGCAGACATGAGACAGAATTGTAACAGATTTGCGATCTTTCTTTTAGCCTGATGCTTGGAATGTTTCGTCTTGTAAATAACATCAAGTGCTTCTGCCACTGCCCGTTTGACAATTTTGCAATCAAATGAACATTCCTTTGCATAAGGCAAAATGATGGCAGCACGCAGCTCCAAAGCAGCCGGTTGGTAGGTGATGTGAAAGTGTGTGCCAAGCCTTCTTTACTTGCAGATAAACCTTCGCCTGCTCCATATCTTGCTGTGACACTTGTGCCAAGCCTTGCAGTTTGTGCGCTTATTATTTCCTTTCCATATCTGGCCGCGTGCTGCGCTCCCAGCAAAGGATGCACAAACTCATTTTACTGGAGCCAATTTAATGCAGATAAATCGGAGGCAGAATGTCCCCGCACCGACTCAGATTAGACCTGGATGGAAGTCACGGAGCGAAGGGGCCTTCCATAGATTTATTGTACAGTTTAAATTCTGCAGAGGAAAAAAAATCTTTTAATTCCCCTTGGTGGTCATTTACAGCCATGCCGCCTGCAGCATAATGTGTATTAACACAGTGTGTTTTTGAAGAGGGAACAATCACACCACACTAATAATATCACAATACAAGGCATGAACTCCTGTACTGAAACATTCTGTGCTGTGAAATACCAATGGTGTAATATTGCCCATATAATCAGATTTGAGTTTATTTAAAGTGGCACCCAAACAGGTTACAATCCAGTCATAAGGCTTCCCATTTCAGTTAATAATAATCTTTATTTTAATTAACGCCTTTAAAGGTAACTTCTCGCAATTGCTTTCGTGTTTTGTAAAGAGAATTTTGCCAGGCCTGTGATTGGTGGTGTCTCCCAACAATCAGTGTCTTCTCACTGGGTTGTGCCTTTAAAGTATCCGCCAATACCACCAGTTCAGTCCCTTATCTTAGTGGGGGATAGCAATTGGAAACGTTCCAAACCTTGGCCAATTAACAATTCATATGTGGGGTCTCAGACATTGGTGCCTTATAGCAATCGGATTGTCCTTGCATGTCCAACCTCTCCCCACTGTCTACCGAAGTACAGTGCCTTGAAAAAGTATTTACATTTTCCACATTTTGTCATGTTACAACCAAAAACGTAAATGTATATTATTGGGATTTTATGTGATAGACCAACACAAAGTGGAAAATAATTGTGAAGTGGAAGGAAAATGATAAGTCCAAATTGTGAGAACCCATGTGGGGGACACAGCAAACATGTGGAAGAAGGTGCTCTGGTGAGATGAGACCAAAATTGAACTTTTTGGCCAAAAAGCAAAACTCTATTTGTGGTGGAAAACTAACACTGCACATCACCCTGAACACACCATCCCCACTGTTAAACATGGTGGTGGCATCATCACGTTGTGGGGATGCTTTTCTTCAGCAGGGACAGGGAAGCTGGTCAGAGTTGATGGGAAGATGAATGTAGCCAAATACAGGGCAATCTTAGAAGAAAACCTGTCAAAGTCCAGACCTAAATTCAATTGAGAATCTGTGGCAAGACTTGAAAATTGCTGTTCACAGATGCTCTCCATCCAATCTGACAGAGCTTGAGTGATTTTACAAAGAAAAATGGGCAAAAAATGTCCCTCTCTGTGCCAACAGACAATCACAGGGGGTTTCCTTGAAATGGCTCTCACACAAACCAAGCTGGATGTCGCACCTATGCATTCTGATTGTAAGTGTTTTATTGAGTATCACAACACAACATTGCGGGTTTTAAACATTTTTTGATGCGCTTCTGAGTCCAAATGAACCCTAAATAGGTATTATTATCACCTAGCTTTCAGCAGAGCCTCACAACACGTCATTGTGTACCAAAAGTTCTGTTTGCACCTTTACCAAACTTGAATGGGTTCAAAAATGTTTTTATACTCAAAAAATAATTTGGAATCTACCTTTCCTCCCTCTTCCCTCCTACAGAATTGGGAAAACATTTTATTACTTTTGAACAGAATAGTACCAGCAAGGTAGCACTTTCTGATTTCCCCACCTAGGTGAGAATTACATAGGGATGTCCTGATGCCTCCTGGAATTGCCAAGTCATCTCAGGAGGACGGGTAAATTTACTCAGAGGCACAGGTGTGCCATGAGACTTCCCACACATGCACACAGAGGTCTCTGCAAGCCTTGTCTGGCCTCTTTCAGTGCACAGACATGCCACAGGTCTCCACCAGGTCATGAATACCTGGCAGAGATATACGGCACATATGGGATGTTTAAAGATGCAGGTGCGGGAGACAAATATTGCCAGGGGGACGTTTATGTTTAAAGCTGAACTCCATGTAGGTTTTCTTTTTGTGCAAAGTTAAATTGGTCTACCTTAGACCAATATAATAAGTATGCATGTTACATACATGTGGAAGAGGAGAATCAGTGATTCTCGCTGTCTTCTGGGTCCTGTGCTGAGCAGTTGCCCTACTGCATAGTGAACACAAGGGGTCGCTTGCTCGGCACAGGCACCATTCGGAAAACACTGCATTTTTCTCAAGGCATTCTCTGATTGGAGAAGATGGAGATCCTGGTTTTACCTATCCTATCTCTCCACCTCTTTCAATCGGAGAATGCTTTGCATCCACTGAGAAAAAATTGTTCTCTGAATGGTGTAGCACAGGACCTGAAAGACCGCATTGGCTACTACTGTGATTCTCTAATTCCACAGAGATCAGCCAGGTATGTAATATGCATACTTACATCGCTCCAATGTGGACCAACGTAACTATGCAAAACTAAATCCATACCTCATAAAATCAAATGTATTCTGCTACATTTTCCTTGGTGAAAATAACCCAAATCAGTGTTTATTGTTTGGTCCAAGGAAGCAGGTATGTATAAACTGTTTGTTTATCTTTTGTTTTTAAGTGACCCTTTAATATCCCTTTAAAGCTGAATCCAAGCACATATAAAATACCTTTCTCTCATTATATATTCATGTAAACATGCATCTTTAAAGAAGTACCTGGATCTGTGTTTAACCCTTCCTATGGTTTTTTGCATAGCAGAGCTCAGTCTGGAAGAGGTGCTGCTGCTCCTCACTACCCAACTGGAAAGGCTGGTCCTAGACTAAGCTGTACTAGTTAACTGCAACAAAGCAAAGTGAGGTCACTGATCTAGCTAGGCTGCCTGATAATGTTCGGGAGTGATGTCATCACGGCAATCATTACCCAGAAGCTGATCTAGCCGAAGATGACAGCGGCCGGCGGGGAGCTCTGAGATGTTGCAGCGCTGGAGAAAGGACGAGTACAGTTCTGCTTTAAGGCACTCATAGATTGCTCAAAGATGATTTACAAATAATCAGAGCCAGTGGAAATTGTTCAGCTGAACAGGAACTACATCTAGTCTGATGCTGTCACTGTTCGGTAGTGGAAATGTATTCAGGCTGCCGCAGCTACTGCGGCTGCCTAAAAATAATAGCTGGCAGTGGAAATTCCACTGTTTAGCGTGTATGAGGAATTAATTGACTGATCTCCTGTCATTCAGCCCAACGGCTTTACAAGGGAAAAATCAAGCTGTGTAGACCTGATCTGTGTACACAAGAGAAAGCCTTTCTGCAGTCTGACAGGCAGAGGGCAATCTGCAATTATCCACATCTAACAACATTGTACCAAATGGTTTTCTGTCAGTAGAAGACTCTTGTAGTCCATCACAGCATTCTTGTCACTGTTTGAAAGCTGGACTCAGATTGAAAAGAATCAAATAAGTTGTACTTATTAGAGCAAAGCCACGTATACTGCATATTACATCTGGGATGTTATGGTTTGGAGATGGGAGCTGTACACCGGACTGGTGTTCTTGTGCATGCATTGGGCATAGTATCTATTTCTTCATAGGTAGAGCCATTTTTATGGAGCAATAAAAACAAATTAGTAGAATCCATCAAATGTACACTTCAGATACTGTAATACAGCATCCTCTGTCCACTGGCTCTGTGGTTAATCTTCCACCTTACTTGTTGCAGGAATTTGTTTTTTTCCGCATTATTATTCATTTGAAATACTTAATTTGACTCTCTTTTGTTTGTAGACTTTATGGAAAAGGGACGTAGACGAGATGATGAGATGTGGCTTTTACAGGTGATTTTTTTAAATTTTTTTTATCATTTTGATATTTCAGTTACAGATGGAGAGTAGTGGGTTTTTACCAGTAGGATTTGTAAATCTCTTGAGGTTTCCATACAACAAATTATTTTCTATAAAACCACTTTAAAGTGGGAGTCTCCACCCCTCCACCTGTTATAGTAATGTATCCTTACCTTTCAGGATTACTTGTGTGTACGGTAATTCCCCTGTACAGCCTCCTGCTGCTAAGTCCCCGCTGGTAGGTTGACCTGAGCTGCTGCCTCACTGCTGACAGGGTGGAGAAGAGGGAGATAGGCAGTTGAGAGAAAGTGAAAGTAAAACTAAGAAGCTGCTGCTTTGAATTTTGAGGATGAATTGCTTCACATGCCTGCAGCTACAGGGGTTATTTAGGGCTTGCTTTTCAGCTCCTTTACTACTAGCTAGGAATATGAAAATGTCCACAGCCTGGGCACAGTTTTACTTTAAAGTGTTACTAAACACAGGAGCCTGCATGCACTATATCTGGTTTCACACAGTACGCAGAACATGGAAATGCAATTATTTTAGTAAATATAAACTGCTAAATTCACTTTTCTCATCAGCGGTTAGAGCAGTCTTGTGACTTCTATCAGTGTCCAGCCAAGCACTGGTTAAGCTTGTAGGAGGAGTTTTCTGACTGCCCTATGAAACTTCAAGTGCCCTGACACTCTGCCTGGACAGTGCTGATTGGCCCTGTTCTGATCACATGCACCCTCCCAAGAAAAAAACCTTGCTAGCAATACACAACAAACTGAGCATGTGCAGCCTGACTCCATAGGTTCTGTGTTATCAGGAAATTAGCAGGGGACAGTGAGATCTGTGCATACAGGATTAGGTTCCACGGTAAGTATAACCAGCATGCTTTACTGCATATACAGACTGATTTTACTGTTGTGGGTTTAGTAACAGTTATTTAAGGCAGCACTATGTGACTACTATAAATACATAATGGGCATATCCGATGTACAGACCCAGGAGCTCAGCATAGGGATGGTGGGAACCCCTCATAATGGACACATAAGATGTACAGACCCGGGAACTCAGCACAGGGGTTCTTATCAATAGAGTTCCTGAGAGACAGAATAAAAAACTAGATGGTTAAATGCTGAAATCTATTCAGCAGAGCAGGATATTGAAGTCTTTGTGGTCTATGGTAATTTGGAATGTTTACATAATTGTATTTCTTCTGCTCAGAAGAAGATTCCGCACTTTCTTCCTCAGAGATCAGAGTGTCCCACAGACCATTTTCTGGGTTGTGGTGACCCCGGGAAAGAATGAAGAAAATGAGAAGTTAGGAGGCAAATTACAGGAGGCGGAATGTTACACTTTATAAATGTTGTAGACGGCAGACATTAGAACCACCTTTTATTACCTCCGTCCTTCCTGTCCGTGTGTGAAGAGCAGAGGGGGCACAGTGACATTGCTCCACCATATTGTGTCACCTCCTACACGCCGATTCCTTTAACTCTTTGACTGCCAAATTGTTTATCCCACATACTTAAGTTGTATGTCAAAGGGTTAAAACAGTCTCCTGCAGGGGCATTTTCTAAATAGTGGTCTTGTGTGCAAGCAGAACCACTTTCCCATGTTCAGACTCCTTTTGAAGAATATTCATCAAACTGTTTCATAAAAAAATATGTAAATGTTAACAATACCCATAAGGATAATCTGCCTTGGCTTCACAGCTCAGAAGGCACAACCATGTGCCAAAATGTGAGCATGATTACGATGTAAAAAAAAATTAAAAATGCCTGGGGCACCCTGGGATAAAATTCAGAAATAAAAGCTCTTTGGCACGCTATGGAAAATGGTATGACAAGATTGTGCATAAAAGTGGCATTGACATAAAGGGGATGGATGATAAACAGAACCTGTGCCTATTTGCTATAAACATTGCACACACATGCTGCAGTCCTTGTACACACAAAATACTGCTGCCCGTGGCAAAGGAATAGATAGTTTTGCACAGAGCAGCCCTGATCCTCTTCTTGGGTTCCCCAATGGCGCTCATGAGTCTCCCTGCTGAGTGCCCCCATAGCAAGCTGCTTGCTATGGGGGCACTCGTGCATGCTCGCTCCTAATTCTCGCTGTCTGCATCTGTTGACACAGACCGCGAGACTTGGCTCTGCCCCCTAGTCACTGGCTGTTATTGAGAGCAGCAGGAGCCAATGGCTCCAGTTGCTGTCTCTGAGCCAATGAGGAGGGAGAGAGCAGACAGATCCTCTGCTTTCATGCACATCTCTAGATCGAGATCAGGCTCAGGTAAGTAGAGGGGGGCTGGGGAGAGCTGCATGCAGTTTTTACCCTAATGCAGGGATATGCAATTAGCGGACCTCCAGCTGTTGCAGAACTACAAGTCCCATGAGGCATTGCAAGACTCTGACAGCCACAAGCATGACACCCAGAGGCAGAAGCATGATGGGAGTTGTAGTTTTGCAACAGCTGGAGGTCCGCCAATTGCATATCCCTGCCCTAATGCATAGAACTTCTAAAGAACTACTTAAAGTGGATGTAAACCCGATTCATGAAATTTGAGCTGGGCACATATACCTACAATGTTTTCTTATCTCTCTTCAAAGCACTAAGTCCTGTGGCTTTCTCCTGCTCCTTCTTCTGTTATCAGTCTGATAACTTATGACAAGTTCTCTGTCAACTGAGATAAAAGCAGCCTGAGATTTGTGTTGGGGAGGATGCTATAAATAGATTGAGAAGGAAAATTTGGAAGAGAGTCTTGGACTTTTTAGGCACAACCAAACAATTTTTATACAAAAATATATTTTTATTGTAAACCTAGAAGATCTATATTTTAAAATCCACATTCATAAATAAAATGTAAGGTAAAGTGCAACTACAGATGAATAAAGATCATTCCATTGTGATGATGGATCCAGGAGTGTGGTTATTTTACAGGGAAGGGATGAAAAAAATGTTCTAACAGATTAGCAGCGTGCTGAACTATTCAACAATCAGCTCAGAAAGTCTCTAACTATCGGGGGGGGGGGGGGGGGTGGGGGGTGCCTTTCCTTCAATCAGCCCACAGATGGGTAGACACTGCAAATGTCCAGCATAAAATTCCACAGGTGCCTGCCATACAAGAGAATGGATATTTGCAGCCATTATCATGTAATAGCCAATACTTCTGTGTATTGGAGTTTACCCGTATATACACATACAATGCATTTCCTTAGTGTGAAATGTGTTCACTTGGGAAATACGTTGTACATGCACAGACCAGTAAATGTGCAGCATTAATGCATGTTAAATGTGTTGCTGCGATAAATGGCACCCCAACTCACCTGCCTAACCTGTTGCAGTGCACTTCCAAAAAAAGATGGATATGCGTTTATTAGCAGGCACAACACACCAACACATTTCACGTGCATTTTTACACCTTAAAAGAAAATGTGGAGCACGGAGTTCCCACCAGTCACCGGCCTCATCATTCCATGTCAGGATGGTAATAAAGGAACCTGCCTGTTGCTGTTTCCATGTTGGTAAAATCCGAACACCTTCTCTTTGTGAATCTCTCTTTGTGTTCTGTTTTCGCAGGACCGAATCATGGATCTGGAACGGGTGAGTCTTATTTATAATAAGATTTTATTTGGCTCCAGGGTATTTGATGTGTGAAAAAAGTCTGCTGTAGAGCCAGAAAAATGTATCAAAGCAGAACGTTCGATTTGTCAGTGGGTGAAAAGAAAAACATTTCTGTAAAGGCTGAAACGTTACACCGCTGTGCCGAGAGCGGGATGTGTAACCGATACCCTGCAATTCACCAACCTAAAACATCAATCTATTGGTGCGCTCAGCGTTGGGAGGAAGCCAGAATGTTTATTCACACAAGTGCCGATTGGTGTGTTAAACACAACGCAGGCCAAATCTACATTCTGTGGTGTAACGATCGCATTCGGGGCCCGCCTGCTAGTCACTGTATGGATTACATAACTGGATGGAGACATATTTCTATATTATGTAATGCTGTGTAGTCCCAGTGACCAGGCCTGCCTCTCTATGGGCTCAGTCTATACAAAAAATGATTGTGTTACTTGGTGAGGAGGCAACAGGTCACTGAGCCTCTACTGTGCGAATACTGCAGTCAGCAGGTGTAATGAGGACAGCAATATTGTCAAATACAAAGTACTGTGGAGTAAAGGAAAGTGGTCTATGGGGGCTCTTTTAATGCTACCAGTTTTGGCCCCTTCCCCTGGGCAGCTCTGGCCAATTGTGTGTCAGGTGGTGAAAAAAAGGTATTTTTGAACCCACAAGGCCAGTCTTGAGTAATTCCTGGCTGAAAATTCTCACTTTTTCTTGCATGTGCAACTATGAAAGCAAGCGTTTAGACCAGGGATATGAAATTAGTGAACCTCCAGCTGTTGCAGAACTACAAGTCCCATGAGGCATAGCAAGACTCTGACAGCCACGAGCATGACACCCAGAGGCATGATGGGACTTGTAGTTTTGCAACAGCTGGAGGTCCGCTAATTGCATATCCCTGGTTTAGACTGACTTCTCACCTCTGCTTTGCAGTAACAGGTAGCACTTAAAGTGGTTGTAAACACTAGCCTCCATGTATTTGTTCATTAAGCAGTGCAGTGTTTTTTTTTTTTTTTAATCACTTCTAAATACCTTTTTTTTTCTCTGTGTTCATTTGTGGTCACCTCCTCTCTCTGCTCTGTATCCCGAACTAGAAGAACCAAATGGGAGGGGCCGAGATTCCTCTCCTGTTTTGGGTAAACAGTATAATCAGTAAATGAAGGCTGGAGGAGTGGGGAGGGGCGGAGCTGGGAGGAGAGGATAGGGGCAGGGCTGTGAGGATAGGGGCAGGGCTGTGAGATTGTGTTCTCACTACACACTACGGAGCTGACAGGGGAGAGAGGAGAGGGGAGCTGCAGAGACTCACAGGAGAGAAGCTGAATGACTGAGACACCTATCCTGACCACAATCTCATTGTTTAGCAGCCATGATAAATGTGGGCCGCTCACTGGGGGGTGGAATATACAAAGGGGCAATTGACTAGGCAAAAGCATTATGCTACAACTTGTGCCTTAAATGGACAGGAGCATGACTTTTTTGTGGGGGGGGGGGGCGGGGGTAACAATCAATTTATAGCGGAACTAAACCCATCAATTTAACAGTTTCAAAAAATGGTTACATTCCCGACATGTACTCTCAACTAAACATCAAATGGCTGTTGTCATAACTGATCACATGTGCAGTCATGGCAGTTGAAGATCAGAGGTCAAGATGGCAGCTTCCTTGAAAACGATAGGAGGGTTTAGTTCTGCTTTAAAGGCCAAGTCCACTTTTCATAATGTTTAATGTTACACTCATATTTAGGGTATAATATCAACATACGGTGGTTGCATACACAATCCCCAAAAACCGCACTGCACCCCTCTTTACCTGAATGTTGGAGCACATCCTGCGATTGTTTCCACTTAGCGCAGCTGTGCTTGGCCCCGCCCACACAGCCTCAACATTCAGGTCTGTTGTCAACTCTTACATGTCCCAGTTGCCATTGTAGCAAATATAACATGTGCAGAGGAGCTTTCTCCCTCACCATTCTGTAGTTCAGCTACACTTTTGTGTTAACAAGTGCAAACAACTTCACTGCAAACAATTAAGCCCGGTACACACTAACCGGTTTTTATTTTTTGTTCAACCCAGCGGGCTGAATGGAAAAAAAATGAGGAGCTGCTGTACTAACGTACAGCAATCCCCCTACTGAGCTATTGTGTTCTGATAGGGGGAACGATATTTGGCTCATCTGTACCAGGCTTTAGTAACCGTGCACAGTGATCATGAGATAGATGCTGCTGGTGCATTTAATACATTTTGCAAAAGTATTACAAAAAGTGGACTTAGGGCCAGTTCACACCACATGCAGTTCAGTGGAAATTAGGTTATATGGTTTCCAATAGCATAGTTCACACCTGTGCAGTCAGTTCCAGGGCAAAAAAAAAGTAGAACATGCTGCATTTTTCCTGCACTGGAATGCAGTAAAACGCACCAAAAAGGCACTGAAATGCATAAAAAACGCACCAGACCCCAGTACAGTGGGAAAAAAAAAACAGGGAAAAAAGAGCATCTGGCATGCATCCAGAAACGCATCAAAATTGCACTGGAACGCACCAAAAACATGTTGAAAATGTGCATGCAAAAATGCATCCAGAACGGATCTGGAGTGTGTTTTCTGTAAGAAAAGCAGTCCGGATGCTTTTATGCATGCGCATTTTTGATGAAGTCCAGTGCATTTTTTTCCCCCTCTTTTTTTTTTTAACCTTTAAATAAGGACATGTCCCAGTGTGGTTTTGGTGCATTCCAGTGTGTTTTACCACGTTTCAGTACAGAAAAAAATGCAGCATGTTATACTTTTTTTTTTTTTCTGGAACGCACTGGACCTGACCGCATTGGTCTGAACTATGCCATTGAAAACCAGATAACCTACTATCAATGCATTTTTGATGCAGAAAAAAAAACGCACTGGACTGCATGTGGTGTGAACTGGCCCCAAGCCTTTAAAGAGAAACTCCACTCCTGTGATGTTCTTGTCCCGTGGCTTCTCTCCCACACCGCTATTTTAACACACGCTAGGAATTCCCATGCATTCCCATGCACTACGATGGGTTCTAGTATCCCCTGCGAGTGTGCAGATTTGCTTTTGTTGCCCATTCTAAATGAACAGTCTGCCTTAGCTGCAATTGCACAGCCTGGTGTGAAGAGTGTTTAAAGCGTTAGTTCACCTTTTTTATAGAAATAAAAAATAAAAAGGTGAACTAACCCTGTACACTCTAAACGCCCTCCACTGCCACTCGCCCTCTTCTGTACTTACCTCCAGGGATGCTGAGCTGTCAGTGCCCACGCAGTCTGTCCAGTGATTTGAAATCCCTGCTCTTCTCCCTCTTCTCTGTGCAGGGGTTCCAGGACAGACCAGAACGATTCACTGTACAGGCGCTGACCAATCAGACTCCCTCTGATCCATCCCAGAAGCACTGCATGGAGAAGAGGGGAGGTTTGAAATACCTGGACCACCATACGGGCTGTGTGGGCACTGACCGCTCAGCATTAACAGAGGTAAATATAGTGGAGACTTGGGGTGGGGAAAGTGTACCGTGTTAATTTACCCTTTTTTTTTTCTGTAAAAGGTGAACAAACACTTTAAAACTGAGATCAAGCTATTGCGGTTGGATAATTTGCGGTATGGCACTATATACGCGTAGTGCGTTGCAGTGACTTTCATTTTAAATAACATCCAAACACCAAGGCAATGCATCTGTGCTGCAGTATACTAACATCCATTGCATACTTTTTATAAGGATCAGGTGCAGATTTTGGTTGCTCTGGAGTGCATTAGCAGCCCATTTAAAATGACTAGGCGGCCTTCGGTGTGAACCCAGCCTAAATATTTCAATTTACATGACTGAACTGTATCTTCAACACTTTTACTGTAAAGAAACCCTCCCTATGCTGTGCCAGATACCAGATCCCTTGTTTCACCGCTCAGCTGTATCTGATTGATGACAGTTCCTGTGATTAATCAGGTTCACTTTAAAGAGGTTTGTAAAGGCAGAAGTTTTTTTTTTTATCTTAATACATTCTGTGCATTGAGTTAAAAAGCCTTCTGTGTGCAGCAGCCCTCCTCAGCCCCCCTAACACCTACCTGAGGTCCCTCTCTGTCCACGAATGTCTCAGCCGCCCAGATTCTGCTTCCTGATTGGCTGAGATGCAGCAGCGGTGCCATTGGCTCCCGCTGCTGTCAATCAAAGTCAGATAACCAATCAAGGGAGAGAGGGGGTGGGGCCGGGTCAGGGCTCAATGTTTGAATGGACACAGGGAGCTGTGACTTGGCTCGGGTACCCCCATAGCAAATGTTTGCTGGGCGGGAGCTGAACAGAAGGGAAGTGCCAGGATCACAGAAGAGGGACCCGAGAAGAGGAGGATCTGGGCTTCTCTGTGCAAAACCACTACAACAGAGCAGGTAAGTATAACATACTTGTTACTTTTTTAGGGAAAAAAACAAAAAAACGAGACATTACAATCGCTTTAAACGTTTTATTCTAGCTAAGCAAAACTATTTTGACAAGTTTAAATTTGAGCCTTTAACTTTGCAAAGACTATTTTCTGCAAATAAGAAAACCAGCAAGGGGTTAATCTGCTCAGCAACACAAGACTGGAATTAAGCTCAATTGGCTACAGTTTAAAGTAGAACTAAAGGCAAAACACCTTTTTTTTTTTTTTTTTTTTTTTTTCTTTTTTTTTTTTAATTTGGAGGGAGAATTATAACCCCTGTCAGTTTTTTTGTGTTGCCATTGAGGAGATTTATCTTACATTTCTGTCCCACAGACAAAACCTGAAATGGGAGTTAGTCCCTTCAAAGTCAGGGGAATCCCTGGTTGTCACCAGAACTAGTGTGCCTATTGTAAACATTTCCCCTCTATTCCTAGTCTGGTGACAACACAAAATTTGGGCTTTTCTTCCACACTCAGTGGTAACGGTAAACAGGACAAATGGAGAGGGTGAATCTCCCTAATGGGGGGCACAGACAGCAATACAAACTGCCAGGTGTTCTAATCCCTCTCCACTCTAGCCAAAACTAAAAAAAAAATAAAATAAAAAAATAAATAAAATGTTTGCCTTTTAGTTATACTCTAAAACGAGGATAAGGCTCTCTCGTTTAGTCATGTGACTGTAATTTTCAAATCTTATTGGATTTTGCTAAAAATATCTGTCACTAATTTGAAAGTAAGTTTACTTATCCTCGTGTTTTTAGTTTTGTGAATTGAGGCCATTGTGTAGTTTAGTCCTAAAGCACGTAAACCCCAAAGCTCAGAATGTAGCACGGCAATCTCATCTCCATAATTCTTCAATCCTTCTATAGCATTTAGCCCAGTTTTTCTCATGAATTGTAATTTGCTCTGCAGTTAGTGGAACCCTGATATTTCCCATATGGCCAGTAGCACATTGTGATGTGGTTGGTGGCTCTCTGTATCCTCCCTGAAGTCTTTGCTCTTAATTTTTGACCCCGTGTGGCCCTATAGCTGTGCAATCTCTGTATTTGTCCTCTATAATCAGTACATTTCCGGGGTCAGCAGCCTTTTCGCATTAAGGCTCCATTCACACTTGGGCGACTTGTCATGCAACTTTGGACATCAAAGTCACATGACGAGTCGTTCCCCATGTTTTCCAATGATAACCATTCATTTATGTGCGACTTAAAGTTGCAACTTCAAAATAGTTCATGCACTACTTTGGTCTGACTTTCATGCAACTTGAGGTCCATAGAATTCAATGTTAACCCTCAGAATTTGCATGAAAGTCGTACCTGAATGTGCTACAATGCAACTCTTGTCCAATACCACTGGTCAAAGCCAAAGTCGTATCAAAGTTGCACCCATACAAAGTTGCATCAAAATTGCACTTAAAACTCATGCAACTTTGGAGTTGTTACAAGTGTGCATGGAGCCTGAGTTTACACATGTCCGGCTACCGTTTGCAGTACGGCATCCAGTGTGTTTCTGTTCACCGGTTCAGGTGCGACTCAGGTACAAATTTCTCCCTGAAGTCGCACCTGCACCAGACCCACAAACCCACAGGACTCTTTTTCAAACCGCACCGCAGCCTCCCCGGACATGCGTGAACCGGCTTCAATGAAAGCCATTCATGTTATGCGAATTGGATGTGGTTAAACGCATCCATTTCACATATTGGACCCTGGACCCAGCTTTGACCCAAAAATGTAATATATTGCAGGTTACCAATCACAGTAATTTCTAGCATAAAAAAAAAAATTGCGTCAGTAGACAAGGGGGTTACTTTTCATGTTTTTCAAGTATAAACACCAGTGTGGTTGGCTTAGTTTTGTTTTTACACTCAGTTTACAGCTAATGGCGAAATATTATATTCATTAACCCCCTTCCCCTGCCGCCACTTCCACGCTCTTTAAAAGGTTCTAAATGCCAGGAAGCAGGCATTCAGATCATGTGATTGGCAGTCACATGATCAGAAAGCTCCCGATTGCAAGTATGCATTGGGAGCTTTCTGGTACCCATGATGGGAGCGCTCTCTCAGCACAATAAAGTGTTTACATAGGAACGTGTGTGTGTTTATGCGTGTGTTTGTGTATATATATGTATATATATATATATATATGTGTGTGTGTGTATATATATATATATATATATGTGTGTGTGTGTGTGTGTATGTGTATATATATATATATATATATATATATATATATATATATATATATATATATATATATATATATATATATATATATATATATATATGTGTGTGTATATATATATATGTGTGTGTGTATATGTGTATATATATATATATATATATATATATATATGTATATATATATATATATTATATAGTATTTCACAAAAGTGAGTGCACCCCTCACATTTTTGCAAATATTTTATTCTATCTTATCTATTCTAAGTAGTGAGTGTACAGCTTGTATAACAGTGTCAATTAGCTGTCCCCTCAAAATAACTCACCACACAGCCATTAATGTCTAAACCGCTGGCAACAAAAGTGAGTACACCCATAAGTGGAAATGTCCAAATTGGGCCCAAAGTGTTAATATTTTGTGTGGCCACCATTATTTTCCAGCAATATCTTAACCCTCTTCGGCATGGAGTTCACCAGAGCTTCACAGGTTTCCACTGCAGTCCTCTTCCACACCTCCATGGATGTTAGAGACCGTGCGCTCTTCCACCTTCCATTTGAGGATGCCCCACAGATGCTCAATAGGGTTTAGGTCTGGAGACATGCTTGGCCAGTGTGTTTGGGGTCGTTATCATGTCGGAATACTGTCCTCTTCCACTCCTCCATGTCGACAACATGGGGCTGGTGGATGTTAGAGACCTTGCACTCCTCCACCTTCCTTTTGAGGATGCCCCACAGATGCTCAATAGTTTTTAGGTCTGGAGACATGCTCGGCCTGTCCATCACCTTTACCCTTAGCTTCTTTAGCAAGGCAGTTGTCGTCTTGGAGGTGTGTTTGGGGTTATCATGTTGGAATACTGCCATGTGGCCCAGTCTCCGAAGGGAGGGGTTCATGCTCTTCTTCAGATGTCACAGTCAATGTTGGCATCCATGGTGCCCTCAATGAACTGTAGCTCTCCAGTGTCGGCAACACCCATGCAGCCCCAGAGCATGACGATCCCACCACCATGCTTGACTGTAGGTAAGACACAGTTGTCTTTGTACTCTTGACCTGGTTGTCGCCACACACGCTTGACACCATCTGAACCAAATAAGTTTATCTTGGTCTCATCAGACCACAGGACATAGTTCATGTAATCCATGTCCTTAGTCTGCTTGTCTTCAGCAAACTGTTTGTGGGTTTTCTTGTGCCTCATCTTTAGAAGGGGCATACTTCTGGGATGACAGCCATGCAGACCAATTTGATGCAGTGTGCCGTGTATGGTCTGAGCACTGACAGGCTGACCCCCCCACCACCCCTTTAACCGCTGTAGCAATGCTGGCAGCACGAATACGTCTATTTCCAAAAGACAAGATCTAGATATGATGCCGAGCACGTGCACTCAACTTCTGTGGTCGACCATGGCAAGGCCTGTTCCGAGTAGAACCTTTCCTGTTAAACCACTGTATGGTCTTGGCCACCGTGCTGCAGCTCAGTTTCAGGGTCTTGGCAATCTTCTTATAGCCTAGGTCAGTGATGGAGAATCTTGGCACCCCAGATGTTTAGGAACTACATTTCCCATGATGCTTCTGCACTCTGCAGTGTAGTTGAGCATCATGGGAAATGTAGTTCCAAAACATCTGGGGTGCCAAGGTTCGCCATCACTGGCCTAGGCCATC
This sequence comes from Lithobates clamitans, assembly GCA_037952925.1. Lineage (NCBI taxonomy): Eukaryota > Metazoa > Chordata > Amphibia > Anura > Ranidae > Lithobates > Lithobates clamitans. The sequence goes on from JBBGZY010000785.1 coordinate 827,536, forward strand.
TTTATGTAGAGCAACAATTTTTTTTCAGATCCTCAGAGCGTTCTTTGCCATGAGGTGCCATGTTGAACTTCCCGTGACCAGTATGAGAGAGTGAGAGCGATAACACCAAATTTAACACACCTGCTCCCCATTCACACCTGAGACCTTGTAACACTAATGAGTCACATGACATCGGGGAGGTAAAATGGCTAATTGTGCCCAATTTGGACATTTTCACTTAGGGGTGTACTCACTTTTGTTGCCAGAGGTTTAGATATTATTGGCTGTGTGTTGAATTATTTTGAGGGGACAGCAAATTTACACTGTTATACAAGCTGTACACTCACTACTTAACATTGTAGCAAAGTGTAATTTCTTCAGTGTTGTCACACGAAAAGATATAATAAAATACTTACAAAAATGTGAGGGGTGTACTCACATTTGTGAGATACTGTGTGTGTGTATGTATGTGTGTGTATATATATATATATATATATATATATATATATATATATATATATATATATATATATATATATATATATATATATATCCACTCTGCATTAGAGCCCACCTGCCGAGAAGCCGCATATATGCGTATGGCTGGCAGAAAGTGGTTAGTCAGTTTAACTTACCATTTGCAGTATAAAGTGTGCAAAAATGGATGTACTGGTGCACACACAAAGCGTATTTGGCCCAAACGCATGTGCTTCAGACCAACTCCACTGTATGGAATTTAGATCACAGATCAGCCCCCAATGCAAGCATTTTAGCTCTCACATCAGCCCCCAATAAATTCTCTTTGGACCTCAGATGAGCCCCCCCCCACAATGCATTCGCTTTGGACCTCAGATTAGACCCCCAATGCATTTGCTTTGGCCCTTAGATCAGTCCCAATGTATGCATTTTAGTTCTCACATCAGCCCCCAATACATTCTCTTTGGACCTTAGATGACCCCCCCCCCCCAATGCATTTGCTCTGGACCTTAAAGTGGGGTTCCACCCAAAAAACAAAAATACCTGTAAAAATTCTAAAAAAACAGAACAAAAAAACATTTGGATATTTTTTTTTTCACTTACCTCTAAATGCCTGTTGCTAGGTGGTCCCTCGTAGTCTGCCTGTTCCTTTGCCTGGGCTGGTGACATCACTTCCCCTCAGGCACAGGAAGGGCTCCGCTCTGCTCCCTCCCTCCTGTCAATCATCTGGGACCCAATACAGGTTCCAGGTGATTGAGCGGCCAATCACGGCGCGCGGCGCCGCTCGCGCATGCGCAGTTGGTGCCAGGCTGTGAAGCCACAGCCCGGCGCCCACAGTTGAAATGCCGGCACCGACGAGCAGAGGGGGGGGACGAGCGGGGCTTCGATCCCCCGCATCGCTGGACCCAGGGACAGGTAAGTGTCCAATTAAAAGTCAGCAGCTGTATTTGTAGCTGCTGACTTTTAATTTTTTTTTTTTTTGACGGCCCCCCTGGGTGGAACTCCTCTTTAAGATGAGGCCACCCCCAATGCATTTGCTTTGGACCTTATGTACGCACTTTAAACCTCTGACCAGCCCTAATACATACACTTTCCAGGTACTGCTATAGGTGTGGAGGTGGTCTTCTTCTGCACAGCAGGTTGTTGTCCTTAGTCACTGGCTGTCTGTCAGTGATATCGGGGAGGGTTAGGCTTTGTAACTGACAGCCTAGTGGGCTGTCAATTACAGCTAATGGCAATGGGTGCCAGCATAAACATCATCACGTGCTTGGGGTTAAGCACCTGAATAAAGCAATAACAATCCTTTTATTTCCCCTAAATAAAACATCCTTTATTCAGCCACTTTGTTGCGGGTTTATTGGCAAACAGGAAGCAGCTGACAGATTAAGTGTTAAATTGTTTTGGCACTGTGTATCTCTGGTAACAAACTGCTTGACAAAAATCTGATCTACAGGAAGGACACGAGCGGCGGGGAATTATTAAAGTCTCTGTGCGCCGCAGTGACAGCTCTCTGATTGGGTGCTTTATCTCCCATCTTGGCTCAGTTTCCTAAGAGGATTGTACTTTTTGTGGATGGTGAGGCTGTCTGGAGCCGGCCTGCGTTGTCATATTATTTCACTGATGAGAGGCCGCAGTCTGGTGAGGTGGGAGGCACAAGCCACCTTCTCATGCAGCTAGATCAGGGGCCACAGGCTGTGCAGTGACTGACCTCCAGGGGAGGCCCTGCCAAAAGCAATGAATTGATAAAACACTGAATGCCAGTTTAGTCTAGATTGGACAAGTCAATCTTGTCTTTATCTGCATTATTACACAATCCTCTGTAAAACAGAAAGTCCCTGCGGGGTCAGGGCGTGTGCAGCAATCACACCCCCAAAACGCATCACCGTCTTATGTAAATTCCTGAAATACAAGGGTGTAACAGGTCAGTCCTAATCTGTGGTGGTTAGTGGAAAGGAATTGTTTACCTCTGACTGGTATACTAAGATCGCGTGCACCAAAAGCCTAATAAACAGAACATAATTAATTGAAGTAAACCTGTCATAGCAGTGTGATAGAAGGCAACATAAGAAGCCTCCTATGTATTATACGTACGCCTGCACTGCACTGTTTTCCTCAGGTCAGTGGAAAGCACCTGAGCGGCAGCATCTCCAGGTTATGTTATTCCGCTGTGATCAGCAGCGTGCACACTACAAGATGCAGCATCCAACGGAATCCAGCAGGGGGACTCAAGAAGCCCTTGTGCAAGCTAGAGCCAATAAAATCTGTGCCACCATTTTGGGCTCCAGATTTCCATTACAAGAGTACCGATTTATGCATGTTTTACAGATATTTATATGGGGCCGACTATTTACACAGTGCTTTACATACTGCACATACACATCAGTCCCTTTTGTCCCTTCTACGATCCTTATTTCACATTTTCCGACACACACTAGGGCCAATTGGCCTACCAGGGGTGGGAGGAAACTGTAATACCCAAAGGAAACCCACACAATCTCAGGGAGAATATGCAGACTCCATGCAGATGGTGTCTTAGAAACCCATGCAAGCACAGGGGTGAATATGCAGACTCCATGCAGATAGTGTTGTGGAATTCATGCGAGCACAGGAAGAATATGCAGACTCCATGCAGATATAGTGTATTGGAAACCCATGTAAGCACAGGGAGGATATGCAGAATCCATGCCGATAGTGTCCTAGAATTCATGCGAGCACAGGGAGAATAAGCAGACTCCATACAGGTAGTGTCTTGGAAACCCATGTAAGCACAGGGAGAATATGCAGAATCCATGCCGATAGTGTTCTAGAATTCATGCGAGCACAGGGAGAATATGCAGACTCCATACAGGTAGTGTCTTGGAAACCCATGTAAGCACAGGGAGAATATGCAGATGGTGTCCTGGAAATTATTTAAGCTCAGGGAGAATATGCAGACTCCATGCAGATAGTGTCCTGGAAAGCATGAAAGCACGGGGAAAATATGCACATTCCATGCAGCTTATGTCTTGGCTGGGATCAGAACTGAGGTCCCCAGTGCTGCAAGGCAGACGTGCTGACCACTAAGCCATTGCCATTCAACCTAGAGGAAGTCAGTGTGCATGAACTGCTGCATGCAGCACTTTCCAGAAATATACTGGAGAAAAGTGTGTAGGCCCAGCCCACATAAAACAGCGACCACAAACTCCCCGCACCCTCAGTTTTTACATATGGTGAAGCACATAAGATCACCTTGTATAATGTATCCTTCATTTTAGTAGATTCTTCTCCTTAGCTGGCATTGCATTTCAGAGACATTAGTGTAGAATCATAGAGAAGCTGTACCTGAATTGCAGCAATTTGGGATAAATTGGATTTCGGGTGAAATGCGGCACTGTAAACCTGCCGTAATTGGCATTATAGAGCAATGCCGGAGCAGATGGTCTTCATCTCAGTCTCTGCAATACATCAACACTGCCTGGTGTTTCCTGTCACTCATTGCAGGTCCCGGGAATGGAAATTTTCCTCTCCCATCTCACTTTGGAGCAGAACAGTGGTGTCCCATATTCTGCTATCAGGCTTAAAGCAGAATTCCAGGCAAAGCCAAAACTAATCAGAAAACACCTATGCTCACTATTTTCAGACCACTCCGGTCATACGGTCCAGCTTACCTGTGTCAGTCAGCGGTGGCTGCAGGGGAGATGAGGGAGCGCCATAAACGAATGGGCCATAGGAAGCCTATGGATGATGTCACTGCTCCCAGGCATAACCAGCCGTTGTTGAGTGCTCTCCTTTCCCCTGCAGACAGTGCTGGCAGTCACAAGAAATTCCATTACTGAACTGGAGTGGGCTGAAAATAGGTAAATATATCATTTTTTTTGTGACACAGGTTAGTGTCAGCATACGTGTTAGAAGGGGAGAGGGAGCATTTTTAAGATTTGTTAAAGTAGAATTCTTAAATACTTTAACTAAATTTTAGCTTCGGTCACATTTGTACAAGTGCAATGGGTGGATGGGTGCGACTTTGGCTTTGACCAATGATAATGGATGACTGTTGCACAACTTCCTATGTATAACATTCAAGTGTGACTTTTGAGGGTTTACATTGCAGTCTACGGCACTCAAGTCAGACCAAAGTGCAGGAACCTTTTTAAAGCCGCTGCAACTTTAAGTCGCACATATTTGAACAGCTGTCATTGAAAAACATTGGGGTGTGTCTTGTCATGCAACTTTAGTGTTCAAAGTCGCATGACAAGTCGCGCCAGTGTGAATGGAGCCTTAAAGGCAGTCTTAACCACTTCCATACTGCACAAATTCCAGCACTTCTCTCTTACATGTAATTTTTTTTTGCGAGAAAAGTACTAAGATGTATATATATATTTTTAGCAGAGTCCCTAGGGAATAACATGGCGGTCATTGCATCTTTTAATGTCACACGGTATTTGCACAGAAATTTTTCAAATTTGGAAAAAAAAAACACTTTCCTGAATAAAAAAAAAAAAGTTTGCCCAATTTTTTTGTATAATGTGACAGATGATGTTACGCCGAGTAAATAGATACCTAACATGTCACGTTTTAAAATTGCGCACACCCAGGGAATGACGCCAAACTTCGGTACTTAAAAAATCTCCATAGGCGACATGTTAACATTTTTTACAGGTTACATGTTTAGAGTTATAGAGGTCTTGAACTAGAATTATTGCTCTCGCTCTAACGTTCGGGGTGATTTTTATTGTTTATTTTTCTTTTTTAATTTTTACACTTTCCCTTTAAAAAAAAAAAAAATTGATCACTTTTATTCCTATTACAAGGAATGTAAACATCCCTTGTAATAGGAATAGTGCGTGACAGGTCCTCTTTATGGAGAGATGTGGGGTCTATAAGCCCGGGCCTCTGAGAGTCATAGAGACTGCCGGGGACCATCTGTCTCTCAGAAAATTCTATGGCTAACTTCCGCCGGCAGTGGATTCCTTCTCCGATTTGCCAATTGCACGGACGAGCTGGGAGACGCACTGGAGGGCAGCGGGCGTTCCTTCCCGCTGTCTATAAGAATGATCAAGCGGCTGAAAAGCCTCTATGATTGTTTTTACGGTGAAGGGAATCACGGCTGAAAAAAAAAGTATCTGAATGATGCCTGTAGCTGCACCCATCATTCAGATATCACCACTGAAAGCCCAGGACGTCATATGATGGCCTGCGGTATGGAGGTGGTTAAGCTGGCCACAGATGGATTGAAATGTGGCTGGTTCAGGAGGGATCAGACAGATTTCAATCCATCTATGGGCAGGCTGGTTGTCTAGAAGTGCTGCTAGCTAAAGCCGGTGCTGGTGACTGTATTCTGACAGCAGGAAAACCTCCCTACTGTCAGCATACAATAGCTCCATGAGATCGATTCCCCCATCAATCTTGAATGTGTGGATAGGGAAATCAATTCATTTTCTTTCATTCACTGGTTGAACAAAAGAAAAAATATTGTGCATGTCCTGCCCTAGTTGTAACTAAGTACTGTGGGACCCGGAAAAACCTGCAGGTTTTTTTTGTACCTGCTCAGGAAAGCACTTAGGCCTTGTACATAAAGGGTTCAGTACAGGGAAGTGTGTAAAGCAGCCTTTACATACATGACATTGTTGAAGCTTTCAGCCAGCTATGCAAAAACTCCAGTTTGGTGAGGTTAATTACAGATGATAATGGGAGTGCTGGCTCTTGAAACATCTAGCAGACTTCATCGCTGGCTAGCAGTTTTTTTAATAGCAATACTTGGGAGGTGGTAGGACAGATTCCTGATCACTTCATTACGGTGACGGCCAATCACGGTGACCACATGATCAGGAAACACCTGGCGTTCAGATCATCTCAAAGGTCAAGCTGGAAGGGGTTATAGTGTTAGGGAAATTTTAAGCTTCTCCCTATAAGCAAATAATTTCTCTGTGCTTAAAAGCACAAAAACAGCTCTCTTATATAATGCCATGAAAGAGCGCTTGTACGTCTCCAAGTAACACAGACACAGATACTGGTATCACCTTGAGCTTAGCAGAATCCTTCAGAGACTAGCCAGCTCCTTTTATTCACACTTTAAACATGAATAACAAAGGAAGGTGATGGCTTCAGAATTAGCCAATCCGACACTTTGGTTCTTTTGAAAGAATACATCACACACATGTATATATTCAAATAGAAATATAGTAGTGAGGTGTGCAGAGCCATGCGGCAAGCGTCTTTGTGAGACAGTGTCTCACAATTTGAACACTACTTACTCTCTGAACACGATCGTGTGCACATTCCCACTGCTTCCAATGACGCGAGCCATACTCTATCAAGGCTCAGTGGGCCATAATTTTGTATGGTTATGCTATGGTTCCCATGTACGCAGCTCTGCTTACTTAGGAGTTTAGATGTGGTCGCCTTGGAGTGGCCAGTCCCTTGGTGAGGCAAAACAAACATCCTTAAAAGAGTAAACAGATCTGCCGTGTCCATGGGAAGGTTTCTGCAGCCAATGGTCTCCCACCAACGTCTGTATGTGCGAATACGCTCATATGAGCGTATTACAGCAAAACTGACACTGGGGGACATCTGACAACATACATTAATAAAAATTTCCACAACAATAGTGACCTATTATCTGTGTTTGGCTTTTAGACATTTTTTTGTCATCCTGGGGCCTGAAAGTCCACATACAGCCTTTGTTCTGGCAATATGAGAAAACCTTAAACTGATTTCATACAAATATTCCACATTTCCACAAAGCACAGTGCTAATTGTTAACCTATAGACTGCCACGGGCCATGTCTTGTGTACGGAGCAGACACCCACATCTTAGGTAACAAAGGTAGACGGTGTTTTTTTTCCGGTTTGTACTGACTTGTCTCTTTGTGATTTCAGAGTACACGAATGGCTCTGGATCACCTGGAGTCTGTCCCAGAGAAGCTCAGTCTGTTGGATGACATGAAGGATCTAAATGTGAGTACAGGAGATTTACACAAACGTTCACTGATTTTCAGGTATGGGTGGAGCTGCTTAAGTGTTAGGTTGAGAAAACGGATGTTATTGTAAATTGTCACACTTCCTTGTCCCTTGTGAGCAGAGGCTCATTCTAGTCTGCTGACAAAAAGGGGTTTGATGTCCATCTTTAGAGACCTTAACCCTCCCCTTGTCACTATGGCTAATGATTGCTCCCGATACCATGTAGAATTCCTGTACGTTTTACGGGTGATGCTGCAAAGCACTCAGTCTGGGAAGGAAAGCTCTCCCTCCCTCCCTGTTCGTCTTCCTTGCCAGCTACACTCACTGGATTTTGTGTCCATCTATATGACCATGCATTCTATGGTCAGACCTTTGCTGTGAATAGTATGGAAGTGCATAGTGACCGTGGCCCTATAATGACTACGAACTGGTCACACAATGACCAGCCCTCCACCATGGCTAGTAAAGGAGTGCATAGTGGTTGTGGCCCTATAATGACCATGAACCAGTCACACAATAACCAGGCCTCCACCATGGCTTGTACAGGAGTATACAGTGACCGTGGCCACACAATGACCAGCCCTCTGCCATGACTAGTACAGGAGTGCATAGTGGTTGTGGCCCTATAATGACCATGAACCAGTCACACAATGACCAGCCCTCCACCATGGCTTGTACAGGAGTATACAGTGACCGTGGCCACACAATGACCATCCCTCTGCCATGACTAGTACAGGAATGCATAGTGGTTGTGGCCCTATAATGACCATGAACCAGTCACACAATGACCAGCCCTCCGCCATGGCTAGTACAGGAGTGCACAGTGATCACAGTCCTATAATGACCACTCAATGACCATCCCTCCACCATGACAAGTACAGGAGTGCACAGTGACCGTGGTCATACAATGACCACTACATGTCTATATCATGATCACAGTGACAACCCTCAGCCCTCTAATAACCACTACCTGAACACACAATGACCACAGTGACACCCCTTCATCATGACCAGTATCTCATCAGTGACAGCCCCCTGTCATGACTAGAACAGGAGTGCACAGAGGACTAGAATGACCACAACCTGACAACACAATGAGCACAGTGACAGCCCTCTGCCATGACCAGTACCAGGAGAGCAGTTCCCTGGCCCTAATATAGTCACTACCTGACATCAAAATGACAAACTGTTATTTTAGTTTTGCATGAAGTAGAGAAGGATTAGACCCTCTGTTGGCTGTTTTTTGCTGTCTGTACAACTTTTCAAGACTGGAGATAAGGCTGGAGCTTAGCGTTCAATAACTGCAGGCTGTGAGAGAAGTAATGTTCGGTGAAGCTGCACTGCACAGTGCTGGAGTATTACAGACTTCTAATGTCATCCATGTCCGCAGAGCGCTGCATCATACATAACTACAGGACGTAAAGGTGCCCCCACAAATCTGGTCCTAGAGAGACACTTGATTATTGCGCTCGCTGCAGAGAGATGAAAGATTTATAATAGATGTGACGTTGAGAGTTGGTGACACAGACAGTGCAATGTTTGCTCCCTTCCATTTCTCTCCAGCACCGTACGAGACAATAACTTGCATGTGCACAGAGTGCGTTCCCAGGACAGGCCGCCTCCCTTCCAGCAGCCAGAAGGGGGACACAGGAATGTGGTGGGGGTCTTACCTCTAATCTCTGCGCCCCGAGAGCTGAGAAAACCACAAGCAATTCTCACAATGTTCATTTGTAATGAATAGGGCCCCTAGGACATTCGTATTCCGGTGTGAGGGAACAAAGGGGGGAAATCGAGTATGGGACGACCTTGAGAAAATGATCTGAATGGGGCTGCCATGAATGAGAGCCATTCTTTAGCTTGCAGTGTCAGTGCTCTGCTATAGTAGCACTCAGACCTACAGATACAATCGGGTCCTGTGGAGGCTGATGGGAACGCACAGCTGTGAGAAAGCTATTGTTCTATTCACTGGGATTAGACCTGCCGCATTATAGGACTTTGCTTATTATCATTGTACAAGAATCTCCATAATATACAGGAGGAAAACAACGGCCTGGTCAATGCTGAATAGCCTCAAGCCCATGGCTGTGGGAGAGGCCGAGGACCCGATACACACAGGATGCCATCCATATACAGATATATAGGGGCAGGACGGGAAGGATCACACCAATGGAACAGAGGAGTCAGACTTTTATTATACACAATATACACCACAGGCTACTTTGTTTTCCATGGCTCCCAGGCCAGGGTCATGTATGTTTTTGAGGAAACAGATGCAGAGACTCCTAGATCCTTTTATTTTACGAAATATGGAAAAAGCAAGCACAGAAATGGCCCAGAGCATAAAAGTGAATCCCAATTACCACACAGACATGCAACTAACTGGCTTTCGGCCTTTCATACACCCCAAACCTCCTTACAGTTACTCCTCCAACCCCACATGCTCATTGCTTATCTCCATATACGACACCTGTGACTATTATTAAAAGCATTCTTTTTTTTTTTTCGTCATCTGTGCCCGATTAGGGAGATTTCTCTTCACTTCCTGTCTTGTAGACTCAACAGGAAGCAAGAGGATCTCTTTCCAGTATGAAAGAAATTCCATCTTAGACAGTTGTCACAGGAACAAGTGTTCCCCATTTGAAGATTTCCCTGCTTGTTCTGTTGGTAGCAACATCGTTTTGGACTTGCCCTCACCTTCAGTCGCTGTGATTGGTGATCAGAACACATATTGGGGAGGGGGACACAAACGGCAATAAAAAAATGACCGATGTTCTAACCTCTCACCACTCTATCCAAATCTAAAATAACCATCACCGTTCTTCATAAAATTTTAACAAACAAATCATACAATTATTTTCAAGGAGAGAGTCCTGTACAGTGAAAGATCCACCAATGCTTGCTCAGTGGCTGGATATAATGTACAGTGTACGAGCTGATTAGTATTCTGGTGTTGTGGTCATTGCAGGTCGCGTAGACAATGAGGGACATGGAGACAGCAGGACCCCCAGATGCCATGGGGGTGATCAGGGCATTGTGGAAGCTCTGCAGGAAACTGTATGAATCACATCTGTATTTCCATTGTTTGGCAGAATATAGCTCAGAGTTAAAGGTTTCCCCTGAAATGGGTTGAACACCTTCAGCTTACAGAGGGCGCTGTTTGTGATTTCCCCCAGGATGGTCATGTACTGAGGTCTGAAATCAGCTGCTGACATGGGCAGCCTGGCATTGCCATCCTTACACAACTAAAGAGGTAACTATGGAAGCACAAAGCCGATTTCCGATAAGAGCTCAAATTTCACAGAGCCCTCAGCTCTCTTATTAAAAGGAAAGGCAAGGTTCACATCTATGCGGGTGCAGGAATGCGTGTAAATTGCACGCATCCCGCAGCCACACCCAAAACGCGGTGCTTTAGAAAAAATGCACAAGGGTGCCATTAACTCCTAACGGCACTCCCACACACTGAAAAACACAGTGCGGTTTACAACGTGCAGAAAGTAAGGTTCAAAAGCACCATGTGATTTCCATGCGGTCACATTGTAAAAAGGTGCGAAGACCTTTTGACCTCATGCACACTGTGTGCAAAAAACACTGCTTTTAAGGGCGTTTTACTTTTTTTTTTTTTTTTTCTTCAGCCTCTGAACACCTTTGTTAGCCTATGTGGCCATGCACACATAGAGGTTTACAGTTGTATTAGAGGAGAACTGTTTAGAGCAGGGGTCCCCAACCACCGGGCCGCGGCCTGTTGATGACCGAGCCGCACAGTAGGAGATGAGTGGTGACTGTGGTCCACACAGGCCTATTACAGACTGCGGTTGCCGCTCACCTCCTGCTGTGTGTACTCTTCCCGGTCCTCCGCCCTCCTGGCTGACGATGTCATCCAATCTGCAGGGTAGGGGGTGGGAGGAGCTGGAGATCGGAATGGAGAGCTCCTCCCACCCCTTGTCCATGAATGTAAAAGGGACTGCACAGTAATGTAAAGGGGAGCTGAGGACACAGATATAAAGGGGGGGGGGGGGGGGCTGTGCTGTAAAGGGGGACTGAGGACAGACTCCGTGCTATCATGACTGTCCATAGGAAGTGAGCCCCCCTCCTCCTTTCATTAGGCCCTTAGCAGGAACATTGAACCACCTGAGTACTCTTTCTTCAGGCTGAATCTGGCACAGCAGACATTTTGAGATCATCCTACTCTACTCTGTCTGTGTCCAGATTATGTTGCTATCGGATACCCAACATATGGAGCGGGTTTGCTATTAACCACTGAACCCACTCTGGTTGGATTTTGGGGAGCAGCATGCTAAGCTTTAGCCACATAGGTAAGATTACTATGTCCCTGGTGCTCAATCTTCACCCCTTTTGATACTTCCTGTGCAGCCCTCAGACCCAAGCAGTAATTAGTGACAATAGGAACATGGAACAACCTCATCTGTAGCCTCGGACCATCTCTGTACATGCTGAATTTTAGACCGCAGACCCTTGGTGATGTCGAGGGCTAAACTGGGGGTCCTCTATGCCACACACAGGTCTGCCACTATGCCTGCACTACCCTTCCCCACAGGGCTTTATCCTGTGTGACACTGTTGGTTGCCAGTCTAGATCCATCTCTCTATATGGAGCCTTGCTTGGTGAAAGGTTGCAGGTTTGTGGCTCAGGTATGGGTCTGTAGACTTAAGCCTACAGAGGCCTCTTTCATCCTAGTTTTGGGGCAGAGAAGGTCCATAGGTTCAACTTTACTATCTTAAGGACTGGTGGTCATAACTCTAGGAATATCATCCCAGCAGACTCTACTGAGACAGGTATTTTGCTTTGAGATGGGTTCCCTTTACATTGAGTTCAGAGACTTACTTGGATCTGATTTAGAAGTTTTCTGTCCACACAGAATGGGCAGATTGCACATTCATGTCGGGCTGGTCAGCGATTTTGCGACTATATATATGGATTTTAGCATTTTTTTTTCTAAGGAAGGGGGAGCGATGGGCCCGATTTAGTTTTATTCCGGCTTCTATATAGCTGAAATATCACTCTATGAGGATTTGTTTTATCGGCACAATAGAGAGAAGTTTGTCCCATATGTTGGTATGTGTGTGGAGGGGTGAAAATAGGAAACAGGTGTGGTGTCATGGTTACCGCATGTGTATCGCCAGAAATGAAGCCGCTTTTTACAGATTTAACTGCGACTACAAGCAGATCGTGGCTTGGCATGCAGTCACTGTACGAGAGCCAGGGGCCAATATATGGACATTCATCATCGCAGTTTCATGCCCAGGAATGAATATCCTCCCAATAAATTCTGCTTTTTGGTGGGGCAATTTGTGCATTTAATAAAAAATATATATTTATAGTTTTGTACATGAACGTTTTTTTGTATAGCCAGAACACTTTTTTTTGTTGTTTTCAAAGTGTCAGATTTTTTTCTATATGTACAGTTTAAAGCTGAACTCCAGGCAGGTAATAAATAAACAAATGCACAGTTCCATATTCATCAATACATCATTGAATGTTTTTTTGTTTTTTTTCACCTGAATCTGTTCTCAGTAAAGCTGATGTTATGAGAGGTAGGAGAAGCACACAGATTCAGTCAGTTGTTCTGCTGTGCAAGGGTCAGGGTGATGGGGGAAGAAATGGGTGTGACAGGGAGTTTACTGCTTTTCGTTCACTGTCCAATCATAGGCTGGGGGGGGACACACGACCTGTAAGTGTTACTGAACTGCAGCGAGAAAAATTGGGTCTCCTGCCTCCTCTCTTGTGGAGAGTTGTGTTAAAATAGAACTTGTGTCCTCATTGGAAGATTTCCCCTCTATTCTGGTGCTGGGGACAACCCAATTTTTTTTTCTGTTTTAGCGCTAACAGTAAACTGGTCAACTAGAGAGGGTGAATCTCCCTAATGGGAACACAGAAATAAAAACCTAACAGGTGTTCTAATCCCCCCTCCACTCTATCCAAAACTAAAAAACATTTTGTTATACTTTAATCTCAGGTCTGGGTGGATAGGAATGCAAAGTCTTTGGCATATAAAACCGCTCCAGTGTATGTACTGCATTTGGCGTGTATTTAGTGGTTTGAGTGGGGTTCAGCAAGTTCTGTAAATGCCATATATGTTTTAATGAATCCAATTTGCTTAAAAAAAAGGCAAAGGTCACGGAGCTGTCTGTATATAGCAGATCACACAGAATGACATTGGACTACTTTTATACCTGTAGCTGTATTGATCCGATAATCTGTGTTCTGTGTAGGACTCTCACCTCCAGCGTGAAGTAATGGAGGAAAGGTACGGGCAGTATCGGGAGATCATCGGCTCCTTGCAGCAACAGCTGGAAGACTCAAAGCGACGAATCCAGGATTACAGGGTATGCCATTCTTCCTTACAGAGGTCTTAACTGACCTATCCACATCTAGGTCACTGGGCTACCCATTTTGGTTTGTCAGACTACAGATGAGTCTGCACACTGCCCATCTTAAGTGATCTATTCATTACACCTGCATAGCAAACATTGTAAGTCAAGCCAAAACTGAAGACTCTATGGAGCAGGGGTTGGCATTTTTAAAGAGATTAAAGAAACTATGGTCAATGATATGTGATGAGTTAAATCAAGGATAAGTGCTCCACAGGGGAGGTTGGGTAAGACAACCCAGTGGGGCTCCATGAGAGAGGCAGGGTGAGAATATAAAAGCACTCCTTGGGAGAGGCAGGGTGAGATTATCACAGCGGTGCCCTATTAGAACAACTTGAGTATAAACGTAAAAACTTGACTTTTGGCTAAGATCAAGTGGTAGTATCTGTTCTTTTCAGTGTCCAGTGGGGGTGCTATGCTGTCTTTCTGGCTAGGTAGTATTCCTGCTGGAGTGATGGGGGCTCTGAAGGCTAGTACCTGCTGGAACAGAAACCAGGATGCCCACAGGCAGTTGAGGCACAGGAGTAATTCCCTTGGGAAAACTGGATAGGCCCAGTTCCTCCTGATTTGAGTGGATCTATTTTGTCTGGCCATGGGCTGGGAAGGCAAGAGAGTCTGTGGTGTCTGTGACCCCTGGGAGTGGTCGCCATAGAGGTGCTCTTGGGATCCTTTCACACTGGGGCGGGGGCGTTGTCGGCGGTAAAGCGCCGCTATTGTAAGCGGCACTTTACCGTCGGTATGCGGCCGCTAGCGGGGCGGTTTTACCCCCCTGCTAGCGGCCGAGAAAGGGTTAAAACCACCGCAAAGCGCCTCTGCAGAGGAGCTTTGCCGGCGGTATAGCCGCGCCATCCCATTGATTTCAATGGGCAGGAGCGGTATAAACTCCGCTCCTTCACCGCTCCGAAGATGCTGCTGGCAGGACTTTTTTTACTGTCCTGCCAGCGCATCGCTCCAGTGTGAAAGCCCTCGGGGCTTTCACATTGGAATGAAAGCAGCGGCACTTTCGGGTCGGTTTGCAGGCGCTATTATTAGCGCAATAGCGCCTGCAAACCGCCCCAGTGTGAAAGGGCCCTTAGTAAAGCTTGGGTGTAGGACCCCACAGTCACAGCACCAAATACTGTATTTATCAACGTATAACACACACCCCAACTTTAAGAGGGAAGTTTAAAGAAAAAAATGTTTTCACGGCCCCCTTTACAGTACACAGCCCCCCTCGTCCAGTATACAGCCCCCTGCACAGTATACAGCCCCCCCTGCACTCCCAGAAGACCCCCAGTCTCCTGGGACAGCACTGCCAGCATACTCTACAGTTAAGAAAAAAAATCACTGCCAGCCCCTTCTACACTGCTCCTCCTGTGTCACTCATATTGTAAAACATAGCTTCCATATACCTCAATAGCTCAGTTTTTTTCACAGACCTGGTCACATGACTGCTCTCCTCTAAAGTTACATAGATGGTCATGTGACTGCTCTCCTCCTCCAATCTAAAGTTACACTTGGAGGAGGAGGAGCGGGAGGAGGAGAGAAGTCAGAAAAAAAACAGAGCTATTGAGGTATTTAGAAGCTTCGTTTTACAATGACAGACAGAGGAGCAGTGTATGAGAAGGGGCTGGCAAGTGACTTTTGTTCTCAACTCTAGACTATGCAGGCAGCGCTGTCCTAAGGCCAGGAGAGACGGGGCAGCCAGCCTGACATCCCCCCCACCAATGGGTGTCTTCCAGGGCGAACTGCCCGATCCCCGCCCCCTTTTGGTAAAACATATTATCGGCGTATAACATGCAGGCACTGTTTACCCTTAGTTTTCAGGGGAAAAATGTGTTATACGCTGATAAATACGGTACTTTTTTATGCACTGCGCCTTTTAGCTAAGTCCGGGGCAATTTTAGTTACCGGGCCTCAGGGCCTAGCCAGTGCACATTGCATGGTCACTTATATTTATTTTTCTCCATTGTTTTGTCACTTTCACTTTTGTGTGTGTGTGTTTTTTTCTCAGGATGGAGGGTGAGTCCTCAGGTTTGCCCTGATGGTCTAGGGGGAGGATGTCTGACCCTCAAGCTCCTTCCTCCTCTGAACCTGGTACTCAGTGGTTGGCTTTGGCTGGCTACAAGGAGAGGGGTCCACCAAGCCTTCTGGCTAGCCAGACCATGTCAAACCCTATGTCCCTGTCAGGAGCCTTGCGCCATGGGGCATCAGGGAGAGGTCCTACCCCTTTGGAGGGCGGACAAGGCGCACCCCCATTAAGTGCACTTTTTAGTGTGTGTTTCACATGCATGTTTTTTGTTCACAACGGCTTTAGTTCTTCAGCACCACCCCGGATAAGTAATATAAAATAAACCTAAAATCTTGTATAAGCACACTTCTTGCCTCGGCCTAACCTGGGGGGGGGGGGGGGGGGGGAATAACAATTGGCCAGAAATTCTTTGACTGTTCTTCTGGGATCAATTAGTCAGAAATGTCTACAAAGGTGCAGAGCGTACATTAATCATGTCATCCATTATAGTTCTAAGACTGTACAACAATCACCTTATTGCTAGGGTCATCTTAACATTGGGCACATACGGGGTGATTTTTTGCTAGAACGATCACACTATTAAAGTTGCCCGTTCAATCCTGTGATTAATAGCTAGCGATTGCTACATGTGCGTGTAGTATCGCTCCATTGCACACATTTAGAGCATCGTGCCACCACTAGCAATTGATCACTACAGTCCACTGTTTCCCATGCGTTCTGCTTGGTTGCTAATTGGGCAATAATCTCTCTATCAAGAATTGCCTGTGTGTGTACCCCAAAGCTGCACCATCAGAATCCTCCTTAGACTACTGAGGGATTTTTGAACTATTGGCTACCCATCGCCAGGTAGAAGTGATTCATTGTGGATGTGCCATTATAGAGAAATCAGATAAGGTATTGCGGGTTATTTGCCTGTATCAAAGAAGGGTCCTGAAGGTGTTTGTCTTTGAAGGTTAGCCATGTAGACCTGTAGGATGTCTTCTTTTTTTTTTTTTTTTTCTCTCACCCGCGCTGTGTAACTATGGAGACTTCCTGGAATGCCGTAGCATGTAATGTGTGTCCCAGCCACTGACAATCTGCTCAGTGGGTGGGCCCCATTCACTTCTATGGAGTTAATTACCCGTGATCAATGATGAGATTTTGATTGCGTGACCTAAGTTCACCCGTGGTGCTCTAGCCTGATGCATGTGGCCAGCGTAGGGAGGTGAATAGTACACAGAAATGTTGAGGCCTGGCCATATATATTTCACACTCACCTGTACGTCAACAAGGCAGGGAAATTCTGCTTGGTAATAAACTTTTCAAAAGCCGTCAAAACTGAGATCAACCAGTGTGTGAACACATGCCCCCCCCCCCCCCTCAAACCAAGGGCACTGTGACCTCCTTCGCACATAAACAGTTATATGACCAATGCAGGCCCCCTTTAACCCTTCCACTGCCAGAGCCAACTTTTTTCCCCCTTCATTTTACATAAATATACACACACATATTAAAACGTGCTTAATCTCAAACATTTTTTTCTGAAAGCGAAGGACACATAAAAAAACAAGTCGTAACGCCCAAGTCCAATTTTGCAACTTTCACATGTGCTGTATAACTGTATATATCACTGCAATGACTTTGTGTATCCAGGTAAATTGTATCTTTTTTTTAGGCTTTCTTTTGGTGGCAAATAGTAATGGATAAAGTTGTGCTCAAAAGGTTGCATCCCCTTGGCAGAAATCTTGAAACTTTGCCATTGATATTGAAAACATGACTGATCCTCTATTTAAGGATAGTGATCATATTAAATTATTATCACATAGTAGTTTGGCTCCTTTTAAAATCTGAATAACAGAAATCACCCTAATCAAAAGTTTCCATCTTCTGGAATGTTTGGCCTTGGCTGCGATTGGTAAGGGGGTGTGGTGGCTGAACAAAGTACACAAGGCATTCTGTGTGTCTGCACAGTGTCCTGTACCTCTGTGACCTGAGAAATATGTGTATGCTTCTCAGGCTCGATAGGGAGGGGGGGTGTAGACAGTGCATCCGCAGCTGCTGCTAGAGTGCTGACAGGGGATGGAGCCTGTCCTGACTCCTGCAAAATTTCAAGAAAGGAAGGGTGACCCCTGGAACTTGCACAGCTATGGTGTCCTGCTGCAATGAATGGAGTGGCAACCTCAGCCTGGACTCCGATCAGGCCATGACCCCCAAATTGTTTCACTCCGTCCCCCCAGAGCTTAGTCATGGGGATCAATACTAAGCTCCAGAGGTGGAGTGAAATGCGTTGGGGTCGTGTCCTGGTTGAGGTTGTCATTCCATTCATTGCAGCAGGACACCATAGATTATAAAATACAAGTATGCGAACACACGCGGAAAAAAATAAATATTTAGGGTAACATACATTTTATGCTGGTTAAAAAAAGGTACCATATATTTATAAAATTAAAACAATAAACATGTTATACTTACCTGCTATGTGTAATGGCATTGAACAGAGTGGCCCTGAAACTTCTCTCTGGACCCCCCGGCGCTGTTTGCTCTTCCTCTTCTCTGAGTACCCCCTCATAGTAAGCTGCTGGCTATGGGAGCACTCATGCGGACTCGCTCTTGAGCCAAGCTGTGTGTGTCTGTGGACACAGCCTGGCTCTGCCCCGCCCCCTGCTCCATTCTCACTGTTTCTCTACCGAAAATGGTATTGAAAGGACAACATGGCATGTACATGACTAAAGCCATACGCATAGTGTACCAATGATGTAATTGGAGGATCAAAAGACAGGCATAACACACCCATGCAGGCGTGAATAAGAATATGAACATATACAATGTAGGGGGGGACTTGATCAACAGAAAAATAAGGAACACGTATAATGTAGAAAAATCTATGGCAATGTCCCATTGTGGTTGATCAAAGGCGTTAGACAAGAAACTTTCATTACCAGGCCCAGCAGGCAGTTAACAAAGAGGTATTGTAAAAAGGGTAAGGGGGCCGGTGGCTCAAAATTTGCAGTGAAAAAAAAAAAAAAGGGAAAATAGTGCCCCTCAAGCGAGAGGGGGAAAGTGGGGAAGGGACCCCTGGAGCCAATAGAAAAAGGACAGGGGGAAGAGAGGGGAGGGACCTTGCCATGGGGGACAACAACCTTTGTTCCTAAAAGCAAGCAAAAATAGGGGGACTACAAGCATAAGCTCTCCGGTCACAAGTGGAGTAACCGCATAGTATAACGGGAGACTGGTTGGTAATCAACAATTCAAAAACTGTATGAGTGAGTGCTCGCTAATAAAAACCAGCAGCTAGCACAAAACCAACCTTACATCCAAAATATAAAATATGACAATGCAGCGCTTAAAATATTATAAACCAAAACAATATGTGCATGCTAAAAAATGGTGCAACACAGACACATTATAAGTAAATAAAAACAAATCATATGTTATGAGGAAACCATTGACAAAATGTAGGTGGGGTGGGGGGGGGGATCCTTTAGGAAAGTGCTTGTCCTCCAAAATTGCAGTAAACTTTTCGTTAATGAAGATGTTTTGTATTCTAGATTTAATCTCCTCAAAGGTAAAGGAAGGGAGCTTCCACATGTGGGCTTCAGTTTTCTATAAAACTTAAGAACATCAAGATGCGAGACTGCCATGGCACATCTTTTATTGGTCTGTAAAGGCTTCCCAGTGGTTTTCCTTAATATTGATTTGCGTAAGCAACAATACCATATTATACACCCTAATCCATAGGCGATGCTCCACTGGGCAGGACCACCATATGTGGAGCATGTTGCCTTCAACCCCACAACTGCGAAAACAAAAGGGCTTATATGTAGGGACATATTTAGCAATATGTGCCTGTGTAAAATACCATCTGGAGAGGACTTTATAAGAGTCTTCAAGGGTGTGGACATTGCAAGAGAATTTCTAAACGGCTTGCCAAATCGATGCCCAATCTTCTAGAAGGGTCCCGTTCTCTATGGGTACAGTAAGACCTGCATGGCCTCAAATGGACATGTAAATTAGGGATAGTGCACCTTTAGTGGTCACTGAAGATTTACAGAGGGATTCTCAGCCTGTGAGGGTTCTCTGGAGAGTGATTTTCGGTTAGTGACTCAACAGTGTGGCGCAGCTAGAGGCAAGGAAACCTCCTCAGTGTTTAATTGACAGTGGCAGGAGCTTAATGGCCCTTGTTGGGGTCTCTGTGCTTTGAGAGAGAAGACAAGTGTTGCTGTAGATGGGCACACCACTGGATCGAAAGAGGAACCAGGTAAATAAATAAGAGGGGCTTGGGGGAACTGATCATGGAAGGTTTTTAATGCAGAAAATGCACTAAAGTGGTTGTACACAGCAAATATGAACAAAGCATAACTCTCTCTCATTTAAAATATATATATATATATATATATATATATATATATATATACACACACACACTTCTGGTTGGCACTTGTTCATGTGCTGCAAAAAGCAAAAATTAAGCATTACTGGCACAATTAGGTGTGAAATAAATGATTTTTTTTTATCTAGTCAACAAAAAACATTTCTCTCTTTACAGGAAGAAAAATTCAAAGCAGACATCCAGAACGCTCGCTTATCAGCGATGTCCTCATCACTGCGCGCAAACAGCGGCTTCCTGTCCAGCTCTCTGCGTTCAGATGTTACCTGTAAGTTTTAATTGTAAATATCTTCTTAGGATGTAATATTAAAAAAGCTAATCTTTCCAAGTTCTTATTTAATTTATTAAAAGATTAACATACACTTGAAGCGCAGCTTTTAACGAAGAATGAAAAGGTAAACTAAAGCCAATTATCCTGGCCACCCCTCCGGACCCCACTGCACTTAACAGCTGTGCTGCCAGTGTAGTGGGCCACACAGTCTCAGAGAGAGTATCCACCATAATGCTTGCAATGACAAGCACTCATTGGTCAGCATAGCCATGGCATTAATCTGATTGATTGGAGTTGGGCAATACAGGTAGGCTGGGAGGATTTTTCCCTCAGACATGATGCTTGAGCAGATGTGTGAAAGTGGTAGGTCTTCATCCTGAGCTGACTTACAGATGTGTGGAAGTGGCTTGGGTCTCCATCCTGCACTGATATATATAGTGGTGGGTTTTCATCCAGGGTTGACATACAGATGTGGGGGGGGGGGTTGTGTCTCCATCCTTAGCGGACATACAGCTGTGTGAAAGTGGTGGGCCTTCATCCTGGGTTGACATAGAGATGTGTGGAAGTGGTTTGGATCTCCATCCTGCACTGACATAGATGGGAAATGGCTTTTGATCTGCAGCCTTGTGGAACTTGCACATCACTTTATGCTGCTTGGTCTATTTTGCTTATGTTTAAAATGGCACATCCTCCTCTCCAATGATGTCTCCTCTTGTCCACAACAGTATGTACCATTTTAGGCGAAAAGTTACAGTAGGACTGCTGCAGGTATAACGTAGCACCTCCTAACCCTTCTTGGGAAGTTCTGACAAGCAAAGCTTTGACACTTCCTGCCAATGCTCTACCGTGCTCACCCCTGCCTACCTTTTTATTAACTGGTGATGTGGTCAGTGTCCTTAATCTGTTTCTGGTTGCATCCAAAAGTGACCTCTACTCCTTAGGTCAGCCTTTCTTAACCAGCGTTCCATGGAGCTTTAGAATTATGCCAGAGGTTTCTTGAGAATTGAGCAATTTCAGCCTCTCATATAAGTAACCACTGACACCAGTAATTTTTTTTGGCTATCTGTAAGTGGGGAATTCATCCAACTGACCAACAATATAAGCCGCATTCATCCCTTTGCCCACTAGTATATGGAGGTCTTCACTGACCCCCAATGCTGGGAACACCATGGGCCACCACTGTGAGCGAACACTGACATTTTCACTCTATGCTTTTCTGGCCATTATTTGTTTTGTTTTCTTATTATATAGAGTAGTCCTGGGTGTCAACCACTTAAATACCAATATCCTTATACTTTTATTTATTCTTTTATCTTAACTTACCGTTCAGTCCAATGTACCACGAGCTGCAGATAATAAAAATTAGCAGGGGTGCCCTGAAACATAAAAGGTATTTCAAGTGTTTCTCCGTGTTAATAAGATTGAAAGAGGCTGCCTTAGATTATAGGCTGATCACATGGAATCTTATCCTAAATCCTATTCACATGTCAATAATGACTTGGGAGTTTACACCTGAAGCTGTGAAGTGTAGGATGGATGGAGGGGGCTTCATTCTAGCTCCCAGCAGGAACTCCAAAAAAAAAAAAAAAAAAAAAGATAGACATAGCATGAAAAAAAGACCCACCAAATGTTTTCCTCATGAAAACCGACAACATTCCACATTTCCAACAAGTGTTGAAGCATGAAGCGCAGTGCTCTGATTACTTTGTACGGAGCTTATGTCAAAAGCGCTCCACCGCGTTGTGAATGCCGGGACGGCTCTGTGTACAGTAAGATGGATTTGGAGTGCGCTGGATAATTGTCGTGTTTGGGGGCAGCTCTCGCTCTGTGTGTAAAAACTTGTCTATTGTCCCCAAATTGTTTGCGGCTCTCGGTGTTGCACACAGAATGTGACTGGGGCACACACACAACCATTTCCTTTCTACTCAACAGTGAGGTGACCCCGGGAACTTGGTGAAGTGGTTCATTTGAGCCGGGGAAGTACATTCATCTGAGCACAGATAATCGGTCCAGGCCACATTCCTGGCTCTTCGCCCAGTAGTAGTATTGTATGCGTTAGCCGCTCTAGGTGGGCTGTGTTCCTTGGCTCTCGGTGGACCCTGAGGTCTCGCAGATACACATTACATTGTAAGGAGTTAGGACATTCCTCACTTTATATCCTGTCATGTACTGTTTGGCAGATTAAATATGCCATGTCAGCTTTAATCTTCTTAAACAAAAGTGGAAAGCAGATCAGGATGGAGGCTGATACATGGGGGGCTCTGATGATCATGCCAAGAGCAAGGGCAGACTACAGATCCAATCTCCACTATGGTTCAGGATGTCAATATTATTATCTTCTTCTGATCTTCATGTAAAAATACAGGCCTGGATGTTATTTCTTACCTTCAGTTCATCAGAGGGAGCGTACAATTTTTGACCATTAACCTCCTTTTTTAAGGATTTCCCCATAGATTTAAGTGCTCACATTGGTCCTCGTCTCTAGAAAAAACAGCCGATGCATTCCCTGAGACAAAGAAACCCTAGACACACCAGTGGTCACTTGATCTGTCCAAAGCCGTTGTCAGTGGTATGTATGGACTGTTGGTCCTCCCTCCACTGTTCAATGTGGAAAGGCAGCAGCCATGATGCAGTGGGAAAAAGGGAGGGGCTTAGGAGGAAATGAGGGTGCGAGTCTTCACCCTGAATAAAATTATGTTTCTTTGGTAGCCATCATCCTGTAATGCAGTTGTGGGGAAGATTCAGGTGTCCGGCCAAGTGTATCTTACATGAGGTTCCTTATGCCACTGGGAAGCTTAACCCCTTCATGACCCCAGGTCAAAATAAACCTTAAAGAGGAAGTAAAGCCTGGTGGGTTTTACTTCCTCTTTATTTCCCTGCAAAGGTAAAGCATAATGGGCTACTACTATGCATCGCATAGTAGCCCATTATGTGTCACCTACCTGAAACCGAAGCCCGCAATGTCACGGTTGTCCCCACAAGCAGGGAGCGTCCATCTTCGCCCCTCTTACTTCCGGGGCCGCAAACTCGGGCTCTGTGTCCGAGGTCACGTGACGTCACTCCCATGCATGCGAGTGGGAGCCGCCAGTCACAGCACCACCCCTATTAGTAACGGCACAGCGTGCCCTTTCTAAAGTGCGCATGCGCCGTAGTCATGGGCGAACTGGCTTTTTCGTAAATAACTCCTAAACTGTGGAGGTTTAGGAGAGATTTCCAGCACCTACAGGTAAGCCATAATATAAACTTACCTGTAGGTAAAAGTGGTTGTACATTTAACGTGTTAGTATAACTGTACATATCATCATATGACAACTACATATCATTATATAACTACTTAGTGTATCCAGGTGAATTATACAGTATTTTTTTTTTTCAGGACAAATTGGGCTTTCATTTGGTAATGGAGATCTCCTGATTTTTTTTTTTTTTATTCTGCAAGGAAAACTGTCTCAGAATGGTAAAAAAAATGAATAAAATTTAAATTTAGCCTTAAGCCTCATACACACTATTAGATTTTCTGCAGATTTTTGTCTTCAGATTTACCAAAACCATGTAGTGCAAGGGCCTGCCTGATTGCATACAAATTGAAACTCTGAAGGTTTGACCTCATATTATATGGTTTTGGTAAATCTGAAGACAAAAATCTGCAGAAAATCTAATAGTGTGTATGGGGCTTTATATTTTCATGCCGCTACCATGACCCACCACCAGAGAACAACCTGCAAAATAAGTTTGCCTACTCCTGATGATGCTAAACACTCCTAAATTAGGTCAGGCACCTAACCAGTTTTGTTTTTTGTAACAAAAAAACAAACAAAAATAAAATAAAGGCTGTTGGAGACACCTTGTCCAGGGAGGAGGACAATTAGATACTCTGGGGAAGATTTACTAAAACTGGTGCAGCTGTGCTTAGTAGCCAGTCAGCTGCTAGGTTTTTTAGTCTAAGCTTCATTGAACAAGCTGAAGCTAGAAGCTGATTGGTTACCATGAACGGCTGCATAAGATTTTCTGTGCTCCAGTTTTAGTAAATCTCCCATAATGCATCTTTTACTCTTTCCTAGCAGAGCAGTTTGTTTCACCTCTTCACAGAGGAGGAACAACTTTGGTAAGCTACAGAATAAGTGATCACTGTGATAGCAAATCAGAGGCAATCCTGTGATCGGGATCCAGTTCCCCCAGGTCCCAATAGTTAGTAGGAGACCCGGAGCTGTCAGACAGTCTGGTCTCGGTGCTGGAAGCGCACTTTCAGCACAAACAGTGTAACATATATGCAGTGTCCAGGAACTGGGCTTTAATACTAGGAGCTGCATAGATGTGTTACATGGTCATGAAGGTGTTATACATTTTACTTTCACTTTCATGTACAGCACAGGCTTACATTGCCAGGAGGGCGTCCATGGACGTTCTCCCATCATCACGCTGCCTGCGCCCCCATTCCCGGGGGTGTGCTCTGTGATCGCTGCGTCCTTAGGACACAGCTGATCACAGATCTGGGGGGAAAAGGGCCATTCATGTGATCAGCTGTGTCCAATGACCGATGATCACGATGTTAAACACAAGCCGGTTATCTGAATTCCTTTCCTCACACTGAAAGCGTGAGGAGAGACGATAACTGGCTTGTGTGAGAGGGACATCTACTCTGATAATCATGGCACGGATTATTAGTGCTACCTATCGGTGTCACCTGTCGGCGCACATCAGTGAAGGAGAAAAATTACCTTTTTTGCAAACATTATTAACAAACTATGAAAATCTTTTTTTTTTTTTCTTTGTTTTGGAAAAAATAAACCCAAAGGTGATTAAATACCAGCAAAAGAAAGCGATTTGTGTGAAAAATTTATAAAAATTTTATTTGGGTGCAGTGTTGCATGACCACGCAATTGTTATTCAAAGTGCGACAGTGCTGAAAACTGGAAATTGGCCTGGGCAGGAAGGGGGGCAAAGTGCCCTGTAGGCAAGAGGTTAAACCTTTATTTTTTCACACAAATAGAGCTTTCTATTGCTGGTATTTGCTCACCATCATTTTTGTTTTTTGCTATATAAACGAAAAAAAAAAAATAATGTATAAAAAAACCCCACATTTTTCTTATTTCTGTCAAAAAGTTTTCACGGAAATAATCTTTTTATATAAATTTTGGCCAAAATGTATACTGCTACATTTCTTTGTTAAAAAAGCAACCCGAATCAGTGTATATTATTAGTCTGTGTGAAAGTTATAGAGCGTCTACAAACTATGGTATATAGATTTGAAAATCGATTAATCCTGATGTACCGAGGACTGATCTCATTTCTTGAGTCCCTAAAATGCCAGGACAGTACATATACCCACCAAATGACCCCTTTTTGTTGAAAGTAGAGAGTCTGGGTTTATTTAGTAAGAGGAATGGCAAGTTTTTGTGAAGTTGCTTCATTTTTTTCATTTTCCAAAAAATTGTGACAAAAAAAATTTGACAAGTTTAAATTACAATTTTTTTTTCGTTTTTTTACATACTGTCACCACTGCAGTAAAAAAGTCATCATATGGCTGGTGTGGCAGTGATCTGGGGTCCTGACTGGTGACATATATACACACACATAGTTGTGCTCATAGGTTTACATACCCTGGCAGAATTTATGATTTCTTGGCCATTTTTAAGAGAATATGAATGACACAAAAACTTTTCTTTCACTCATGGATGGTGTTTGGCTGAAGCCATTTATTATCAATCAACTGTATTTACTCTTCTTTAATCGTACATCACGGGACAAAGAGCCATAGTAATCACTATGTGGGCTATAGTCCACCTTCAGGTGCTGGACACTGGCACACCCTAAACAGGAAGTTGCCTCCCTATATAACCCCTCCCATACCAGGAGTATCTCAGTTGTTTCCCCAGTGTCTAAGGTGTTGGTCACGAGTGAATATGTGCTGAGCTCCACTGGAGCAATCCTTGCTGGGGCTAGCTATGTAGCTGGATCCATTCAAAGTGTCTTTTAGGCCTAATTGAATGGCGCCCGAGCCTCATATCCGAAGAAATTAGGTTTTGCTTGTAAACACTTCTCTTTTTAGAGAGCTGGACCCCGGGATCCAGTACTTTTGGTATTAGGGCCATAAAGTTTTACTGGTGGGGTGCTATTACAGGTCCAGGATTGTGGGTTCCCCGAGGGTCCCCGGTTCCTGAAGGTTTGTTAACGGAACCCACCGTGAAGCGTGAAGATTGGGTCTATTGGTTTTACCACAGAAAACCCTGCGGCGGGAAAGGTAAGTGGAGTTTTCTAAGGAATTTTTTAATTTTCTTAGGAAATGTCTCCTTTAAAGTAAATGTTGTCATGCCTAAGTGTCACCACTGGGGGCTGTATGGAGCACGTACCTTCTCATGCTTTGCTCAGAGATCACGCTGTGTCACAGAAGCAGCAGACTTTTTTTTTCCTCCGGCTAGCAGGCAGACCTCCGGTAAGTTTGGGGGGGTTTTGCTTCCCCAAGACACCCCCACCTGGGCTGAACTCTTCCCCTCTTTATGAGGCTGAGTATAAGGGAGAACTAAAAACAATCATGCTGTTTTCTTTCACCTCCCCTACTCGGCGGAGACTTCCAGGTCTCCTCCAGGCCATCCCTCCCTCACTCACAAGCCGATCCCGTCGGATTGGAGGCCCGTGTTGCGCGGGAAAACTTTTTTTTTTCTTGAAAGAGAAAGGAGGGGGGGGGGGTGATGTGAAGTGGGGGCGGGGCTTAGTGTGGAGTGTGTTTAAAAAAAAAACAAAAAACCTCCATTTGTGCTGGCTGCAAAATTGTCCGAGAGACATAAGAGCAAAGAGGAGCATGAAAGAGGTTTTGGTGGCACACAGGCATTTCCTATTTGAAACATTTACTATTTGCATCAGGCTGAGCAGTAATGGCAGTCGCTGGACTATTGCTCAAGTGATTTCTTCTGGTATTACCTCTGCTTTGTGCATGAGGCTAAGGTCAGAAGGGGGGTTGAAACACCCCCAAAAAATAGCTAAAAGGGTCTCCCTCAAGCTCTGGAAAGCCTACTCATCTCTACAAATGGCATCCTCCCCTGAGAGGGGGTGGCTGGTCAGAGTGAGCATCGGGGCCATGAAATGTTTGCAACTGTTTTCAACATTGCAGCTCCTGTTTATTTTACTAAAAAGATCTTTTTTTCCTCAGCCATGATAGGTTTAAAAAAAAAAAAAAAAAAAAGTTTAGCGACTTTAATCGCATCCCAGTGTGGGTGAAAATGTGACAGATTCAGGGGACCGTAGTGAGGCTGATGACTCCTCTTCTGTGGTGTCAAATGCGGGAGAATCAGCTGTTTCAATCTTAAGATTGATGGTGCAATTTCTTGGTGAATGGTCTGCTCCACATTTATGTACCCTTAACTGAGTGTTTGGGTTCGCTAAAGTCTCCTTAAGCTGTGCATGCCTTTTCCTGTCCATTCATTACTGGAAAAGCTTTTTTGTATCTGAGAGGATCACCCAGATAAGCATTATTTTCCCTCCTGAAAAGTTTTTACACTTTTATCCTAAGGTGGAGGAAATTCACTAAGTAGGGTAGACCAGCAATTAACGCTGCTATATCCTCTGTGAATAAGAGTTTGACTTGTCCGGCAGAAAATGCTCAAATGCTTAGGGATCCAACGGATAAAAAGTTGGAATTCCTATTAAAAAAAAACAAAAACACTTTTTTTCTCTAGCAGATTGAGTGTCTCAGCCTGCGCTGACAGTAATTGCTTAATCGTTGAGAGACCAATTTAAACAGGTGTTCAAGGTTATCCTGCTCAGCAGGCCCAGGATCTGGCAGCTTTATGTTTGCAATAGTTGCTATGCGAGATTCTATCCTTCAGGCCTTGTGCCCTTCGCTATGCACTATGCAGAAGCTCCTGGCTAGTCTTCCTTTTTGCAGTGAAACAGCTATTTGGGGATTTTTTTGGATAACATATCCAAAGAAATTTTAGTGGAAAAAGTACCCCTTTTGCCATTTAAGGAAAGGAGTAAATGTATTTTCGTTTTAAAGCTCCTTCTTCTGTGCCAGGGGCATCAGCCTCCAGGCAGTCACAACGGCTTCCGCCGTCAGATTTAAAAGGTAATCCTCAGGGTTAACCTCAGGGATAAAAGAGGTCTTGGGGGGAGGAAACCTACAAGATACTGAAGCCTTTTTATGAGGAGGCGCCCCCACTCAATAGGGGGAATTCTTCTGCAATTCTCAAGGATCTGGCAGGAAGAGTGTCAAGACGAATGGGGGACTTCCTCAATAGCTCCAAGGTACAACTGGAGTTGAGTCCTAAAAGTTCCCGTCTCCTCGTTATCTCAGATCAAACGTTCCTAAGGATCGAGAGAAAAAGAAGTCTTTCTCTCAAGCATTGGACCATCTTCTGGCAAAAAGTGATCATGGTGGCCCCCATGTAAGAACAAAAGTTGGGGTTTGGTTAAATCCAAATGGACATTCTGGATCTCAAAAATCTAAATTAAATTTCTGAATATAGCCACTTTTTTTGCATGGAGTCAATCTAATCCGTTATCTCCATCCTACAAGGAGAAGAACTTCTGGCGTCAAAGATGCCTAGCTCCATATGCCTATTTCCTCGCTCACGACTAATCTTCATTTTCAGTGTGTAGCTCTGCTTTCTGGTCTAGCTACTGCACCTTGAGTGTTTACAAAGGTTCTGGTCCTTCTTCTAGCCAGATTAAGGGCCCAAGGTATAAGGATTATGGTTTACCTGGACGATCTGTTCTGGATAGTCCAGTCGGTAGCCCGCTTAGACCAAAGTATGGTCACCACATTCAACTACCTGGAATATCTAGGTTGGATTCTCAGCCTAGGAGAAATCTTCTTTAAAACCATGAAAAGGGCTAAGATACTTGGGTCTGATCATAGGTACACCCAGAAAAGGGTATTCTTGCCCCAGGCAAAGATCAGTGCCATAAAGGAACTGATTTAGCTGGTCGAAGCAAGATGAATTCTTCTATTCAACTTGGCATGAGGTTGTTGGGAAAGATGGTGGCTTCATTCAAGGCCGTTCCTTATGCTCCGTTTCATTCGAGACTGCTGCAAAACATTATCCTATCGGCTTGGAACAAAGGGTTCAAGTTCTAGATTCCCAATGTGTCTGACTCCAAAGCCTACGGCCACATCACCCTGAAAGCGCCCGATCTTGTCTGATCTTGGATGCTAAGCAGGGTTGTGCCTGATTTAGTACCCGGATGGACCACCTGGAAATACCAGGTACCGTAGGCTGGGTACGCCGGAGCCTCAGTTTATGGGTAACCACTTCAGCCCCGGAAGGATTTACCCCCTTCCTGACCAGAGCACTTTTTGCGATTCGGCACTGTGTCGCTTTAACTGACAATTGCGCGGTTGTGCGACGTGGCTCTGAAACAAAATTGACGTAATTTTTTTCCCCACAAATAGAGCTTTCTTTTGGTGGGAAAGCTCTGCGATTTTTTTTTATTTATTTATTTATTTTTTTGGCGCTATAAACAAAATAAGAGCGACAATTTTGAAAAAAAAAACGCATTATTTTTTACTTTTTGCTATAATAAATAAATAATAAATATCCCCAAAAAATATATAAAAATTTTTTTTTTTTCCTCAGTTTAGGCCGATACGTATTCTTCTACATATTTTTGGTAAAAAAAAAATCACAATAAGCATTTGATTGGTTTGCGCAAAAGTTATAGTGCTTACAAAATAGGGGATAGTTTTATGACATTTTTATTAATAATTCTTTTTTTTACTAGTTTTGGCAGCGATCAGCATTGTGACTGTGACATTATGGCGGACACATCGGACATTGTTTGGACCATTGTCATTTATACAGCAATCAGTGCTATAAAAATGCACTGATTCCTGTGTAAATGACACTGGCAGTGAAGGGGTTAGCCACTAGTGGACGGGGAGGGGTTAAGTATGTCCTGGGGGAGTGATTCTAACTGTCAGGGGGATGAGCAGTGTATGTGACGTCACTGATCTCTGCTCCGATGACAGGGAGCAGAGATCGAGTGACACTGTCACTAGGCAGAATGGGGAGATGCTGTTTACAACGGCATCTCCCCGTTCGTCCTCTCCGTGAGGCGATCGCGGGTATGCCCGCAGCGATCAAGTCCGCGGGACCCGCGACCCGACTCATGGAGATCGAGTAACGGGTTTGTTACTTTGCACAGCCGTGCCATTCTGCCGAACTATATCTATAGGAGCCGGTCGGGAATCCAAAAATTTGCAATGGGGAAAATCCTTCCTTCAGTTACCACGGAAGTGGCCCAGTTCAGAAATGACCTTGCCCATTATCATTCTAAAAATTCAGGCAGAGCACTTGGTTCTGAGGGCCTGAACGTTCAGTTTACAGTATTGTCCTGCCAGGATTCAATCTGACGATGCCACAGCAACGGCCTATATTAATCACCAAGGGGGCACAAGGATTTGTGCAGCCCAGAGAAAGGTGAATCATATCTTGTCTTGGGCAGAAAACAATGTACTTTGTCTATCTGCGGTCTTCATTCTAGGAATAGAAAATTGGCAGGCAGACTACTTGAGTCGCCAGCAGTTGTTCCCGGGAGAATGATTCCTTCACCCTGATATCTTCCTGTCAATATGTCAAAGATGGGGGATCCCAGATATAGATAGATCTGTTTACGTCCAGGTTCAACAAAGAAATCAACAACTTTGTGTCAAAAACAAAGGATCCGCTAGCATGCGGAACAGATGCCTTGCTATTCCCGTGGAATCGGTTCTCACTGATTTATGCATTCCCTTCTATTCTACCTGTGTCCACGACTTCTTCGCAGGATCATGCAGGAAGGGAAGCCTGTGATTCTTGTGGCCCCCAGCAGGGTATCAGAATTGGCTGCTTTTTCTTGTAAAGAGCCATATTATTATTGTTCAAGGATAAGGTAGTATTGTGTCCTCATCCTAACTTTTTACTGAAGGTAGTATGAGGTTTTTATCTAAACCAGGATATTGTTCTATCTTCATTTTTTTCCAGAACCCTTTTCTGTGGAAGAAAAATCACTACATTCTCTTGATGTGATGAGAGCAGTCTACTTAAAGACGACGGCTCAGATTCGGAAAACTGATGTTTTGTTCATATTGCCTGAAGGTCCTAAAAGAGGACAGGCAGCATGGAAATCTGCTATTCTAAATGGATTCGACAAGTAATCGTTCTAGCTTATGGTTTAAAGAGGTAGTTTCTATCCTCTCGAATCAAAACGCACTCCTCTAAGGCTGTTAGTGCTTCTTGGGCAGTGCATCACCAAGCTTCCATGGCTCAAATTTGCAAGGCCGCAACTTGGTCTTCGATCCATACATTTACCAGATTCTATCAGGTGGATGTAAAAGACATGAGGATGTCGCCTTTGGGCGCAGTGTACTGCAGGCAGCAGTATAGGTCCTCTGATCTCATGGTGCCCTACTTTTGTGGTCTCCCTCCCCTCAGTTGGCATCCCTCATAGTAATTACTATGGCACCGTGTCCCATGATGTACGATTAAAGAAAATAGGATTTTTATAACAGCTTACCTGTGAAATCCTTTTCTTTTAAAGTACATCATGGGACACAGAGGTCCCACCCCTCTTTCTAGTATACACGTGTATTGCTTTGCTACAATACCTGAGATGCTCCCGGTATGGGAGGGGATATATAGGGAGGCAACTTCCGGTTTAGGGTGTGCCAGTGTCCAGCACCTGAAGGTGGACTATAACCAACATAGTAATTACTATGGCTCTGTGTCCCGTGATGTACTGCAAAAGAAAAGGATTTTATAGGTAAGCTGTTATAAAAATCCAATCCTATTTTTAAATCATAATCACAACAGAAACTACCCAAATTACCCTGATCAAAAGTTTACATACCCTGGTGATTTTGGCCTGATAACATGCAGACAAGTTGACATAAGGGTTGCTTTCACACTGAGGCGCTTTACAGGCGCTATAGCGCTAAAAATAGACCCTGTAAAGAGCCTCTCCTCTCACTCCAGTGTGAAAGCTCGAGTGCTTTCACACTGGAGGGGTGCGCTGGCAGGATGACAAAAAAAGTCCTGCAAGCTGCATCCTTGAGGTGCTGTAGGAGCAGTGTATACAGTGCCCCTGCTCATTGAAATCAATGGGCAGCGCTGCCGAAGTGCCGGCAAAGCGCTTTTAACCCTTTTTCGGCCGTTAGCGGGGTGAAAAGGGTCGCAAAAACAACAGCAAGTGCTGCTAAAAATAGAGATGCTTTACCACCGACGCCCCCAATGCCCCAGTGTGAAAGTAGCCAAAGGGGTTTGAATGGCTAAAGGTAACAATCCTCACCTGTGATCTGTTTGCTTGTAATTAGTGTCCTGTGTATAAAAGGTCAATGAGTTTTGGACTCCTGACAGACCCTTGCATCTTTTATCCGGTGCTGCACTGACGTTTCTGAGTCATGGGGAAAGCAAAAGAATTGTCAAAAGGATCTGCGGGAAAAGGTAGTTGTACTGTATAAAACAGAAAAGGGATATAAAAGGATATCCAAGGAATTGAGAATGCCAATCAGCTGTGTTCAAACTCTAATCAAAAAGTGGAAAATGAGGGGTTCTGTTGAAACCAAACCACTGTCAGGTAGACCAACTAAAATTTCAGCCACAACTGCCAGGAAAATTGTTTGTCATGCAAAGAAAAACCCACAAATAACTTCAGGTGAAATACAGGACTCTGAAAATATGTTGTGTGGCTGTTTCAAGATGCACAATAAAGAGGTACTTGAAGAAAAATGGGCTGCATGGTCGAGTCGCCAGAAGAAAGCCATTACTACGCAAATGCCACAAAGTATCCCGCTTACAATACGCCAAACAGCACAGAGATAAGCCTCAAACCTTCTGGCACAAAGTCATTTGGAGTGATGAGACCAAAATTGAGCTTTTTGACCACAACCATAAACGCTACATTTGGAGAGGAGTCAACAAGGCCTATGATGAAAGGTACACCATTCCTACCGTGAAACACGGAGGTGGATCGCTGATGTTTTGGGGACATGTGAGCTACAAAGGCACAGGAAATTTGGTCAACATTGATGGCAAGATGAATGCAGTATGTTATCAAAAAATACTGGAGGAACATTTGCTTTCATCAGCCAGGAAGCTGCGCATGGGATGTACTTGGACATTCCAACATGACAATGATCCAAAACACAAGGCCAAGTCGACCTGTCATTGGCAACAGAAGAATAAAGTGAAGGTTTCTGGAGTGGCCATCTCAGTCTCCTGGCCTCAATATCATTGGGCCACTTTGGGGAGATCTCAAACGTGCCGTTCATGCAAGACAGCCCAAGAATTTACAGGAACTGGAGGCTTTTCGCCAAGAGGAATGGGCAGCTTTACCATCTGAGAAGATAAAGAGCCTCATTCACAAATACCACAAAAGACTTCAAGCTATCAATGTTAAAGGGGGCAATACACAGTATTAAGAACTGTAGTATGTAAACTTTTGATCAGTGTCATTTGGGTAGTTTCTTTTGTCATTATGATTTAAAAAGAGTAAACACAGTTGATTGATAATAAATGGCTTCAACCAAACACTAACTGGTTTTTGTGTCATCATTTATATTCTCTGAAAAATTGCCAAGGAATCATAAATTCATAAATATATATATTACACACACTTTTTTTTTTTGGGGGGTGGGGGGTAAAATTGCTTGTTACAGTGTTAAATATTGTAATGGCAATAGTTTTAACCATCATGAATGACTTTGATTCATGACTCATTGTTTACTATTTTGATGCTTTGATTGGCCCACAGCTATCACAGAGTACAGGGTGCTGTTATTGGCTCAGGTACCATGTGATGACTGGTGATCAGAACACACACAAAGTAGTATACTATGATGTCATGAATGAATTCCATTTATAACGCTTGTTTACTAGGTTTCAGGTGACTACATGGTATCTGGGTTGCTCACAGCGGCCCGATACTGAGCACCGCAATCTAGTTGCGGATCGCGTTGATGCGTGTGCGCCACAATGTACTGGTATCTCACGGTTTCTGGGGAAGCCGCCGCCGCCAGCCAGCAGTAAAATTACTGTTGTCCAGTCAGCAAGTGGTTTAAGTTTATGAGCATATTGACAAAGGGTGAGAGGGGAACAAGGGAAGGTAAAATTATATACCAATTAAACTTCAGGTTTAAGGCTGGATTCACACCTTTCTGTGTGCTTACATTGTCATCACTAGGCTCTTGAATGTGTCTCATACAGATGCAGCATATAAAGCAATAGCAAACCTTCCTGAGTACATGGTTTAATGGTATAAACATAGAAGTGTGAATGGACTAAGAAAAAGAAAATAAAAACAATGAATAATACAATTTCAAAGATTTCCAATGCCGCAAATACTAAGAGAAGGAAAGATTACAATTTGTATTTTGACAAACAGCAGGCACTCACCTTCTTGATGTTTATTTCAGCGCCAATAAAGAGAGGAACTCCGCCTTATTCTGAGGGCCTCAAAGATTCCACTAGGAGCCTCAACCTGAATGGAGCGACGTCCTAAAAAAATGGTGATATACAGCAATATTAGGCACATCCCTGACTGCTGGATCCAGTCTTGTCCCTGTGTGAGAATAACCACTGAAATCTATTTATGTATATATATATATGGATTTTATATAATAATATTTTATTGTAAATCATTTATAAGTAACCTAATTTTTCAAAGTGTTTTTTTTTAAATATTTCAGATACTGTAAATCAGTACAAATGTTTTTTTTTTTTAACTGATGCAAGTATCCTCCAAAGATCACCTATCTAGCCAAAGTGCTCCGATGGTTACTGAGGTCTCTGTTCTGGATAATAAGGCAGATGTATGAATATTCTAAATGCTGACAGCCCCTGGTGTACAGCTACTCTCTATGGCTAAAAGTATCTGGACCCCCCTACAAAGCATTCAGGTGTATCCAGTGAAGTGTACGGTCAAAATTACAACATAAAAATACATATTAGAAATTTGTGCTCTACCAACCTTGCAGTAACAGCTTGGGGAAGGCCCTCTGCTGCTCCAATATGACTGCGGGGTTAATTTACTAAAACAAGAGCACTCAGAAGCGGATTGGCTACCATGCACAGCCACATTGGATTCTAATTGCAGCTTGTTCAACTAAGTTTTGGTACTAAAACCTGGAAGCTGGTTTCTATGCAGAGGTGCACCAGATTTTGCACTCTCCAGTTTTAGTAAACAAACAAACCCCCCCCCCCCAAAAAAAATATGCCTCTGTGTACAAAACTAGCTCCGTAAAGACATGGTTTGACCATTTAGGCATGGAAGAACTTGAATGTCCTGCACAAAGCCCTGAACCTCAACCTGACCTGACCATTGGGATGAACTGGAATGCTGAGTGTGAGCCAGGTCTTCTAAGCCAACATTACCACCTGCCCTCACAAATGACCACATATTCCCACAGAAACACTCCAAAATCTTGTGGAAAGCCTTCCTAAAATTGTGAATAATGCTACACCCCCAAAGAAGGGAGTAACTAACTATGCTAATGGACATGGTTTAGGAACGGGATGTATGTATATATATATATATATATATATATATATATATATATATATTGGTCAGGGGTAGACCTTGTATTGTGTGCCCGCCATATCCTGTGACTCTCAATGGTAACCAGATTGTGGAATTACAGAAAATGTGCCAATATGTCATAAATCTTGAATAATGCTGCACTGGCTGCCATCACCTAAAAATATGTACATTCAGCTGCCCCATCCTTCTCGCCTGCACCAGGTGCCAAAACTTCTTCTAAACTCGTCTTGCAATCAGACTGGGAGCACTCACATTAGAGAATATCTCAATCACCCTCCAGAGGAGCAGGAAGTGCACCCCCTGAAGAATTTCCGCATAACCCTGCAGTGAACAGGGAGCACTCACACTAGAGAGAAATTTCCCAACTAAACTTCGGCCGACACTCTCCCCCGGCAGGTTTCACATAGAGTGAAATGACTTCACCAAATTATTATCTAAAACAATGAAGCCAAAACATGCTACAAGGTGGCTCAACGGGGAGGTCAAATATCTCACAAATTATTACGATGGTCTTGGAGTCTAGTGTACATATATTAAAATCATGAATCTTTATTAATGGCCTCAATAAAGTATGTTGTAAAAATGACAAATGTTAATGAAAAGAATCTGTCCTCCTTCACACGGCTCCGCATAGTTCTGTCAATGCATGTGTGATTCATACAACCAGCAATGTGGGTCAGGCAACATGATTTATTCATCATCCATAACGGTATCAACACCTAATTAAACAACTTGTGTCCAAAACACCATTGCCTAGAAGTCCTGCACTGTATAAGGAAGGACCTTAATGAAGTTAAAATCTCCCAGCAGAGACATTTACATTGTCCTAACTTCTTGGAGGTTCTAAAAATCCACAAAACGTTTAGCATCAGTCTCCAATGCCGAAAAATCTACACGAAGTCCTTCCACCCTTGTGTACATCAAAGAACATTTTCCAACTCCTGTGTACATCTAGACATGCCTTCCCTCCTGACTAATCCTATGTACATCAAAGAACTTCTTCCCTCTTCACTAATCCTGTACACACAGTGAAACATCTTCCCTCCTCCCTAATCTGCTGTACACTCAATGTCTTCCCTCCTGATTAAAAAAAAAAAAACTGCATTCAAACCAGGAATGTTTTCCCTCCTGCCTAATCCTATGTACAACTAGGAGGAATGTCCTCCCTGTGGCTCAGTTTTGGTAGAACAGTATAAGTGACCTGCTACAGAGTTTCAGGACTAGAGGAAAACCAAATGCAGGCCATTCTTAAAGTA
Organism: Lithobates clamitans; assembly: GCA_037952925.1. Taxonomy (NCBI): domain Eukaryota; kingdom Metazoa; phylum Chordata; class Amphibia; order Anura; family Ranidae; genus Lithobates; species Lithobates clamitans. Next base: position 864,731 of record JBBGZY010000785.1, read on the forward strand.
CAGAAAATAAAGTTTAAAGACCTCTCCCCCTGTAATCTTAAATGACCCCACTGTTACATCATACAGTAGAAATAAGTTCCCACTCACAGGGCAATCATCATATATGGTTGATGATACTGGCTTCAAGTTGGATATTCTGTTGATCTTTATAAATGAGCCTGCGTTGATTCCAGGCTGGCAGTTAAATGTGCATGATAAACCCGTCCTGTACACATAGAATGGCACCCAATGCTCACATACCGTATGCCAGCCCATTCAAAAATATAAGGGCTGTCACAACATGGCTCATTGCACAAAAAAGCATGCCCTATGGGACACACAACACGCATCTGAAGTTGAATGGCGGCTACATACAGCTTGGGGGTGTTCACACTGGGCACAGTTGAACGGAACCATGCCCTAGTTTGATTGTTCCCCCACACCCTGCTGGTCATCAATCACACTGTGCTTTAAAATAAGTGTTCCCTGGCACACTTGTGTCATCCCTGCTTCTGTGCTCAGTGATCTAGGGAACGTTTTGTGCCAAGGCATGGTTTGCACTGCCACCGAAGCAAACTGTTATGGACCACAAGTAAACTGTGCTCAGGACCACCTATTCCAAGAGGTAGGTCCCAGGCACCGTACACTTAACTGTTCCCAAGCACAGATCAGAGCACTCGCCCTACACAAATCAACCGAACCAAGAGGGTGAGCTGTGCTTAGGGTGTACTCACACTTGGGCCAGTTAAACTGAACTGCACCCAATCCCGATTCCCCACCCTCCCCCACTGGTTTGCAAAGAAGTGTTCCCATGCACAATCCTCTGCTAACTGGACCAATGATCCCTGTTTTATTACAGAGAGAACTATACTCCAGCATACAGTAGTTTGCATTCTCACTGCAGCAAAGCGGACCACAAGGGAACTGAGCCCAGGACCACCTGTTCTAAACACTCACACTACACAATCAAACCAGCCTAAGGGGGTTAACTGCATCTGGGACTGGTTAAAAGTGCTAGCATGAGTGCACCCTTATAGTCAGTGTAAAACTGGCCATACATTATACAATTTTCACGTTAAATTTCCTTTAGATTTACCTTCAACTATGTAGTGCACAGGCCTATACAATTTGAAAGTGTTTATGTTAGACCTCATATTATACGCTTTGGGTAAATCTGGATGTAACCCTGATTCATGAAATTTGACCTAGGTACATATATCTATAGTGTTTACTCATCTATCTCCAAAGCCCTAAGTCCCGTGTCTTTCTGCTGCTTCATTCTTCTGTTATCAGCATGATAACTTCTGACAAGTTCCCTGACACAGGAGATAAAAGCAGCTGAAAATTTGTGTTGGGGAGGGTGCTATAAATCTATTAGAGAGCTGATCTATTCACAGTACAGCTCTGCAAGTTTCTTTCTTCCCCTGCCTATATGGAGGGGGGGGCTTTCCTCCAATCAGCTGTCACACAGTGTATGCCAAGAATCCCCTTCCACTGCTGAAATAGGAAGTTAAAATTCTAACATGATGTTCACTTTCTAAAGAATATAGAAAGGGAAATACATCAGATATACATGTAAAACGTATGTAGGGAGATTTGTTTCATCCCTGTGTATCATCTGAGGTTGTTCACTTCACTGGGTATAGGAGAGGGTTTACATCCATTTTAAGGCACTGCCTGGCTGCACTGCAAGATGTGTAGGCACCAGGATCAAATGATACTGTCAAAAAATGATTAATATTCAAGCCAACAAAAAAGCTGGAATAGAATGGACTACTCGGCAAGGTCTGCATGAGAACCTGTCTACAAAACAAGTGTCAGGGCCTAGATAATTACAGGAATGTATACAGTAAGGTTTTCCATTGATCACAATGTTACAATACAATACAGATACTAATTTAGAAGTACATTATGGGTAACAGTGCTGCCCCTGGCCCATGTAAGGTGCCTTCCTAGTGGATGTGGAAGCTGGCTGAACATCACAAAGTTGTTCTTATTGAATAGGTCAATTTACTGGCCAATAGATTCATACATAATAGGATAGAATGGCCTTTGCCACTATCAGGAAATGTGGTACCTGGCATCTAAAATGGAGTGGCTCCTGCTTTAGGTGGCTTCAAACTTTATATTGACAGGTACACTTTAGAGTAATCCTGCAAGTGCTAAGCTTTGAATTGATCTTTTGGGGGTCCCGGGAATGTTGGGCTTTGACTTCTCCCCAAGTTGATGTGAACCCTCACCACTAAGTTCCAGTCTTAAGCGGAGTACGCACGGGCAAACGGTTGGTTTGGCAGGAATCGGCTGACTTTCGGCCCATGCGTACAGCTTTGTGTGACAGAAGCCGGTCTACTGACTGGCTGCATCCAATTAGCGCTTGCTGCGAGCACTAATCACTGTGTTGGGGGGTGGGGGAAGCCCCCCCCTCTCAGACCACAATAGCTTAGTGGGGAGATTGCTGCACTAATGACGGATATGTTAGAACAGCGATCTGTATGGTGTTTTTTTTTTTTTTGGTTAAGCCTGCTAGGTTAAATACAAAAAATAAAAATAAAAACCTAGTGTGTACCCCCACATTACGCATGTGTTAAGTGCCAAAACATATACTGTCTTCTGAATGTCTTGTAGATGATTGAAGGGGGGGGGGGGAGATTTGCAGCAAACTGACTGACTCACCTGTAATCTCAGCAGTTTAATACAATTGCTAGATTTTATTTTCAGAGGATTTAAGCTGTTTATTTCCTTACTGTTCCGCTTGTCTTTTTAATATCTCTATCTGCCATGCTGCTTTTTTTTTAAAATTAAATCAATTTGTTTTCATAATTGTAAATCTCTGTGTGTTCCTTTTTCATCCCCATACAAACATATTGGACATTTTTTTATTAGAATTTGTAATAAATTGTACTTAAAAACACGCAGAGGTGCACCAACACACTTAAAGGGATAACCATTCTTTATTTCAATCAAAATGAATTGGTTTGACCAATCCTAGGAGCAAGAGCAGTGCAATGAAGGCCAATAGTTGTCTCAATCTTTATAAAGTTGCCTACTTCCACCCCTGCACAGGAGTATGCCAGGAAGATCACCCACAGAGATGCTGCCACTGCTGGCATCAGGGGAAAGAATGCCTTGTTCAATCACTGTGGCAGGACTGGACCTTGTAAAACAGAAGTTTGTTTCTGAGATGATGGACCGTTGGCTTGTGACTGCCTTTGCGGGCATTGTGGTTCAGGGATGAAGGGACATTGTATGTTCCCAGATGTTACAAAGGCACCAATATCTGTATGTGATCTGATTCCTGCCCCACTGGGAGCAGGATGATAGGTGCTGACTGAAATTTCATAGCAGCTCAGTTGCTCCTGCTATTAAGTTGAGGAGCTACACCAGTGATGGTCAATGTTCTTGATGCAGGGAGCCTTGAGTGCATCCCCTGACATGAACAATGAGCTACATATAATATTCAGTGATTGTAATGCTACAGAAAACTAATCAGAGACTGCAGATATGCAACCGAAGATGGACAAAGACAACGGCATGCTCCAAAAAATGGTCAGAGACTGTGAACACGTTATAGGAGCTGCTGGAGACGGGTGATGCTTCCGGCGATCACTGCTATGTAAAGCCCATTTACAAATTAATGCTTACACATTTGTGATTTCTACAGTTCCCTAAAAAAAAAAAAAAAAGTGCTTGGTCATATTTCTTATTTTTCTCAGCAAGATCAATTATAAATAAAAAGTATCTTTAGGTAGAATTTAGCAGCATATTACAAAGAACAGTCAGTATACATAGACAACCATGCTGGTGACCTCATCCATGGCATTTGTCTGGCTCTACTCGGCAGGCCATGAAAAATAATACAATTAAAAGGACTAATGTGTGGTACACATGGGGAGGTTATTTTTTTTTGTTCAACCCAGTGGGCTAAACAGAAAAAACAAACAAACAAACAAACAGAGGTTGCTATGTACTAATACACTGATCAGAATAAGGTACAGAATACACTGATCAGCGCTCATAACCATTGGCTGCAATCGCTGATCATATGCTAATTTTCCAGCATGCTCGTTCAATAAAAGCCAGCCATTTGACTGGCTTCTGTCGGACAGGCTGAAGTACACATGGGCCGAACGGCAGCTGGTTTGTTGAACCGGCTGATATTTCGGCCTGTGTGTATCAGCCTTAACGGTCAGTAGCTTTGTATTTTGATATATAAATATCGGTCTCCTTGATAGCTTCTATATATTTCCACAATATTGAGTACTAAGAGGGAACTAAATCCCCAACAAGTGCTTGCTCCCAGACTAACCAACCATGCTGAGACTTGTAGTTCTTCTTGTCAATCAGTGCCTTAACCAAAAAATACACTAGAAATCACACTGGCAGGCGCAAAATAAAGCTGCAGGCCAAAAAATAATAATTGGAGACCCCATTCTTTTGTGATCTCTCTGCTCAACTGGAGATGACACACCTCACTCACTCAACAGTCACTGACACGCTCTAATATATTTTAAAGAATTTATTCTTTAGTCTTTAGTCTTAGTCTCCTTAAAGATGGCTGCTGCACTTCTGCATTGATGAATATTCAGTTTAACCCTGTCCACACTACAGAAGGAACAGCAACAAAGGAAGAGGTTTCCGTAGCAGTTAGCACAGTCCAAGTTACACATGAGACAGACACCAGAAACAGTCCAAGCAGGTTTGTCCTGCACTTGTATAGCAAGACAGTAAACACATTTGTAATGCAGGAGGGCTTCAAACAGCATGCCAAAAGTACAAACAAACATTGCCCTTGTTCAAGCAACAAACTAAAATCAAGTGCTGGCAAAACAAGTCTGATCCATGGAGGTCCACCTAGCAACTTACAGGACTTAAAGGATCTGCTACTAACAGCTTGGTGCCAGAAACCACAGCATAGCTTCAGAAGTCTAGCGGCACCCATAACCCCCACATACTGCATCTGTTCACGCCTTTACTAGGTTCTAAAAAACGTGTAGCTGGCTTGCAAGCTTGAGAAACAGGCCTTGGCGATTAAAAGCCCAGGGAGCATTGAAATCCCTGCTAGAGTTAACAGTAACAGGGGAAGGGGTTTCCTGACCTTTACTGGCATAAGCCAGAATCACCCTCAGACAAACTCACTGGGAAATGGACGACAAGGTGGCCTTCCCCTAATAATAAAAAAGAAAAAGGCCATTATTTCGTATAGAAGCGACAGCATTCCGGTAAACCCTAACCAAATCCAGACCATGATGAGCTACTTCACGCGAGAAGGACTGGAACAAAGAAGGCAGAACAATGTCCTCATTTAGGTAAAAAGGATGACACCACTATTGGCAAGAAGGAAGGCAAGGATGGAAGACAACCTTACCTCTGTATAGAACCAAAAAAGACTGCTTGAAAAGACAGCACTGACAGCTCGGCCATCCTGCATGCTAAAGTGATAGCTACCAAAAAGGCCACTCAAATGGAGATTTTTTTTGAAGAGCTGACAGTACCAAATTTAAGTCCAAATAGGTCAACTACGTTTACATTTGGGAAACAACCTAACACCTTGTAGGAAAGTACAAACCAGGGGTTGACCAGTCAGAGGGTGTTGAAAGAGGCCAGCCAAGGCAGAAACCTGACCTGTAATATTACTTCAGATCAGATATTTAGCACAAGTACGATTTTATAAATTTACAATCTTCAAAAATGTATACAGTAACTGTGTCCAGTTATGAATTATTGATCCACCAGAAAGAATAATGGTTCCAGCTGTTTTTCTGATATTCATAGACACCAAATACTGATTCTTTATGCATCATAGAATCCAAACCAATGTAACTATACCCAAATATTAGGAACTCTCACATTTTACCATAAAGATGGCAGGTTTTATGATTGTGCACTGCTCGGGATGGGAGTTATGTGTTATTACACTTTTAAAGATTTTGATGACTAAAATACACACATGTCTTAAAGGCTAGGGTAGACTTTATAACTGTGCTAATTGGGATGCAGATACAAATACTGGTGTCCAGTGAGGAACGTATGGAAGCAACCACACAGAACCAACATTTGGCTAATCCGCAACATTGCATTGTTAGAATGCTATGCATATTCCAAATAAACTTTTTCTTGGCTGCATCATGACTGATGGTAAAAATGAAGATAAGTGAATATATGATCTAGGCCTACTTGCTCCTGGCTGGATCACCTAATCCCCATCAACTAATATCGCATTATCCCCACCTCCTAATAACCTCCACCCAATACAGCCCCCTCCTCTTAATACCCCCATTGCCTAATACCCTCAGTACTTAATAATACCATCCCCTCTTTCTAATACTCCCACCTCCCAAAACCTCCACTACCTAATGCCATCCCTTCTTTTCAATACCTCACCACCTAACACTTTCATCACCTACTACCTCGTCATCTTATACAGCCACCACCTAATACACTTATTACCCAATACCTCCACCTTCCAATAACCCCATCACCTAAGAACTCCACCTGCGATTACCCCATACCTTATTACTTCCACCTCCCCAATACCCCCATCATCTAAAACCTCAACCACTCCCATCACCTAATACTATCCCCTCCTTCTGTTACTCCCACCACCTATACACTTGTAACCTAATACTTCCACCATCTAATATCCCCATCACATAATACATTCTTCACCTACAACCCTCACTGCCAAATACTTCCATCACCTATTTCCCCATCATTTTATACACCCACCACTGAACACGCTAATACCTCACCTAATACCTCCACCTTCCAGTACCCCATTATTATTATTCACTTCCACCTCCCAATACCTACACCACCAAATACTTCTTTATACCACCACCTCTTAATAACCCCATCATTTAATATTCCCATCACCTAACTGCCCTACCATTATGAATCTTCTTGGTATTGGTTTCCCCTCAACTATACCTGTCGGTTTATTATTTTTCTTTAGTGGAACTGGCCATTGTTTACAGTCACAACGTATACAGCAGGACCTGCCAATCATCAACTTTCTCTCCACTCTAGCCACCAAGGACACAAGTGATATCATTTTTTTAAATTATTATTATTTCAGGCTATATTGGATATGTATTTCGAGAGGTTTAATAAAGCTATAATTTGTGGGAAAATAAGAAATGGTCGCCCAACCCAAAAGGACGCTGAGTAACTTAGAAGTGCTCACTTCTTATACAACAACTAACTAGATTGTTCCTTTCATACCACCATTATGCAGCTCTAGTAGAAAAAAAAGGTTGACATAACATTTCTCAATGGACTACAGAAACTGTCTGAGATTGAACCTTCGTCTGGCATTTTGTTAAACGAGACCCTCTGTATCCCACTTCAGTGTAGAGTTGTGAAAACAACTGCTGGTTAGTTAGTTACATATGTAATACTAAAAATTACTAAAACAATCAGGTTAGCTCTAAGTGAATATACAGGAACCATTACATCTGGTAAGAAATCCTTTTGCACAGAGTCTTTGCCACTGCCCTACCTCCTTTCTTCTGGGTTATTAGTGGCATCACCATATTGAGGAAGCCCCATCCTTTCCTTCCTGTAAACCCACCAAGTGTCTCCCACTCCTGTCCTTCAACATACAAAGCAGCCACTTCAATTACAAGCCCAATTTTAACTTTCAGCTAGTGTGTGGTAACTCACATTGACTCATTTAAGCAAATGGCACTGGCAGAAATGCAAAGTAGTTTCTTGACAAAAAAACACACTAAGGCTTTGCCTTATCTAAAACATCCTATAAAAATTACAACTAAATTTAGTCAACTTTGTCCTTCCAAAATTTTTTTTAACTTGTATAGGGCCAGGCTGAAAACATTTTAACAGTGTTGTTGATTCATAAAAAGTTAAACTAAGCCCCATTAAGCCAATGAGAATTCCATGTTCCTGGGAAGGAGCCACCTTCACCCAATGGACCGCCGCTGCCTTGATGATATAAATCCAAGAATCTAAAGTGGCGTCCTTGCAAATGGCACAGAAGACACTGCAAAAGAGGCCCGCTTCCCCTTGGGAAAATAGGATTTTATACATTGTATGCCCTGTATGAGCTGTTCTCAAGATTATCTGCCTGTACCATGAGGTGCCAAGATCCCATAACCTGTCCGTAGCTCTACTTAATATCTATCGGCTCAAGTGGGCCTAATTAGCTCATTCAGAATCCCTAATTCCCACTGCCTCTCTCTGATCCCTCTGCGGGGGGTTTTCCGCGCTTTCAGATTGGATGGCTCTTCTGTTTTAATTAAGTACTTTAGTGGAAAATCGTGGAGTTAAGGAAAGAGACGCTGATAATCCAAAAGCTGAGCCTACTACAGCTCCCCTCCTTGTTGGCTTACCTCTATACAGGCTATCCCTCCTTCAGCCTATCATGAATGCTGCTGCCAAACCTCACCTCACCAACCTCTCATTGTCCGCCACCTCTCTCTGCCAACTCCTCCACTGGCTTCTGACATTCCACAAATAAAACTCAAAATGCTAACAAAATATAAAGCCATCCTCCACTCTGCCCAGAGCTATAACCCCAACCTTGTTTCAAAATATCAACCAAACCGTCCTCTTTGCTCTTCGTAAGACCTCCTGCTCTTTAGCTCCCTCGTCACATCTTCCCATGCAAGTCTGCAGGACTTCTCCAGAGCCTCTCCAATCTACTGGAACTCCCTACCCCAGTCTATATCGCTTTCTCCTACTCTGTCTTCTCTAGGCGATATCTGTAAACTCGTCTTTTTAGAAAATTCTATCCCATCTATGCCTAATAAACTGAACATTTACTTTCTCCATTAGCTCTTCCCTCACATCAATGGTTATTGAAGGTTTTCTGCATCACCTACCTCTACATTTAGAAATTTAAGTTCTTATGAGCTGGGCCCTCTAGTATTGATTTTTATTTTAACTATAATGTCTACCTTTAATTTTTAAAGTGCTCTGAAATCTATTGGTTCTATACAAATTCTGTGTAATAATAAAAAATAATATGTTGTACAATTTTGGCTTAGACTGTCAGCAGTGTTGCAGCAATGATCCAGGTCAAATCCTGGTGTGTTACAAGATATCATCTGTGCAGGACAGAACCTTACTTCAGGCGGGCCAGATCGAGAGATGATCTGCCACAATTTTATAATTTACTAAGCCAATCCAAGGAGGTGCAATGACCTAGAACAGTGGTCACCAATCTTTCAGACCTCACGGACCACTAAGCTAACAGTTTTGAATCCCACAGACCACTAACATTAATTTTACATGCCTTATGGCCCTCTACCCCTGGGTCACACTGCTGTCTTATACACACAATACTCTGGCTCCCTATACCCGTCAGCATCTCACTGCTGCCTTACACAGACTCATCATTGGGTTTCACCTCCTTATCCAGCCATATGCTTTAGTTCCATGCTTCCTCCTACAGTCTGTGATCAGCATTGTCATTGGAAGTCTCCTCCTTCACCTCTCACTCTTTGCACTACTCCCCATGCCTCCCTCTGAGTTCACAGGAGCCGGAACTACAGATGGGGCATCAGGTATCACTGCGCGCTAACAGTATTGACTGTTAGCGGGCATTGAGAACAATGGAAACTATTTTGGGCCGTATACATCCACCACAATGTTGATTTGCAGTAGAAACCCCTGGGGACCTCCAAAATTTTCTCATGGACCATAAGTGATCCACAGAGCACTGGTTGGCGACCGCTGACCTAGAATACCCCCAACTGAAAGCATTGCTTAAGTGTCAATAAAGAGTGTACTAATCCATTTTACCAACACAGGTTTAGGAGCTTTTTCCCTTATAGCTCAATTCACTATACACAGAGTAGATGGAAAATGTCCCTTGCCTGCCTCATTCATTCATATTATTTCAGTTTTTTCAATTAAGGAGGCTCAGCACCACGTGGGCATTAACTAGGGTGTTCTGCATGCAAATACAGCCTGCCTAGAACACCCACTTCTTTAGACTGACACCCATCCATCAAGGCATTTTCATATTTGCATATTTCCACCCAGTAGGTGGCCCTGTTTTCGCTTTGAGAAGAGGAGTACGGAGGCACTGGTGGGAGGGGATGGCAGGGTGCTGTACATAGCTTCCTAAAAACATCACAACTCCCTGCCAGCCCCTCCCACCAGAAATGGCCTGCCTGCAATGCACAGAGAAGCACAGAGTCCCTGGGATGACATCATTGGGTGCAAAATAAGGTATGACATGAAAACAGTAGGTTTTTATTCAAAAATGTAATTAGCATGGCAGTGAGGGGAAAGGAATAACCACAAAAGGCAAAAATATAAGGGGAATAAACATCACCTTTAACCCCTTCTCAAACAGCCGCCGCAGTTGTACTGTGGCAGGTTGGCTCCCCTGGACAAAACAACGTTACCTCACGTCAGTTCATGTAGAAAATAAGTGCAGCGCTCAAAATAAATCTCAGAATGAACTGAAAAAATAGTGTACATATATATAGAGAAGTGCACATAAATGATCTGAGAATAAACTCAAAATAATACAAACAGTGTATAGATGTATAAGTATACACTAAAATGTACGTGTGCAGTAAACCTAAAATAAAATTAATATACTAAAGGTCATAACCACAAATGTGAAAATGGAATTTATGTGAAAAATATCCAAGGAAAAAATACAAGTCCTTAATGTTTGGAAAAGTAAACCAAACAATAAATAATAAATATCCAAAACGTGGTTCAAAATAACGGACGCTTGAACTAGATAACGATGTGACATAGAAAAACATGCCCAAGCTTGATGATAAGTGATCCACCACCAGAGAGTCAAAAAGGCTTACCGGAACTATTAAACCCAAATGGGTGTACACCCAATGGGTCAATCAGACTTGTAGGGCTATACACTCAAGGGGAACTGTCACAAGGGACACAACCTCCAACCAGAAGACCAACTCCAACAATAGACCTCAATGGACTGGGTAATAGACAGAGAACCGCATGGATAGTTGTTCCAATGGGACAAGTTTATGAAAAGGAAGAAGAATTAGGCACATAGTGTAATCCCGTTTGAATCAGAATGTAGTGATAAAAAAGGAGGAAACTCTCACATTTTGGTTGATAAAAAGTGCTTTAAAATAAAACAGTGACTTCAGCAGAGCGTTCCGACGCGTTTCGTCTCACCAGACATCATCTGGGGTGCTCATCTGCTGTAGGCACTGTACTTATATAATAAAAATGTACCTGGGTAATGAGCCACAGCCTCATGGTGTCAATTGTGTGGATTAACATCCACTTCCGGGAACAAACAAAATGGCGTCACCGTGTGCACTCCAAGCCTCGTTCTGAAGGTGCCTGAATCGGAAGTGACATCACTTTTGGGTTTAAGCAAAATAGAGCTGCCACATGCTCTCCAAGCCTGAAATGACATTGGCACAAAATAACACCAATCACATCTCAAGGATGAATGCATAAACAAAGATAAATAAGATAAAGGGATGATCTGACTAAACCCAAAAATAAACTAAAAAAACTACACCATCTCAGGACAGACAAAATCCTTAAACAGGGATCAGTGAAATAAATTTAAATTGTGTAAAATGTAAAATAAATATAAATTATGCATAGGGTGACACCATGAGGCGGGACCCATGACACAGAGTCACCCGGCTATACAATATTCCATATAAAACACATACATATAGCCCTAAAAATACATAATAATCAAAACAAAAACAAACACGTTATAAAATATAATTTAGAGAGAACTGAACATCCATTGCACTCCAATGAGAAAATAATAAACATTAACCCTTATTAATAAAGGCGTTAATGTCCCACTCGATGTTCAAGCCACGCGGAAAGTAAGACTAATTCATATATCCAATACATTTCCAGACATGAGACGCTTTTAGTCATGGCACCCCCTCTCTATGGGGGGATATATTTGTTGATAATAATAAACTCTGAACCCTGTGGGTTACAATTGTGGTGATTTCTGTAATGTCTCAGTACATTATTAGTATCACCACTTTTGATCTTAGCAATATGTTCTCCAACCCTAGTGGCAAATGTGCGTATAGCCCTACCCACATATTGCCTGCCACAAGGACAGGTGATCATATACACGACGTATTTAGTAGTGTATGTACAGAAAGGTTTAATGGGGTAAACTCGGTTAGTAACATTGATTTTAAATTCAGTAGTTTTAGATCTCCCACGTAAATTGTGTTGACAAACAATACACCTCTTACAGGGATAGTAGCCCACCAAGGGCTACTATCCCTTACGTACCTGGAGTCAGATTGACTTTTGGCCACTAGGGGGCACGTGCGCACCGTGACGCCGAAGCTGATGCGCGTGCCCGGGCGGTCGCGATGACTGCCGGGCACCCGCGATTGCGCCACACAGAGACAGAACGGAGCAGGCAAATCTTCCGGGCTGAAGTGGTTAAACTGACATTGGTCAAAAAAAAAAAAAAAGTGAGTTTTGTTTAATTCTACTGTCTAATGCTTGCAAAAAAAGACAGTTTCATAAAAAGAAAGCCTTGTTTGTCCTTTAAGACAACAAACATAGACCAAAAACTCACCATGCCTCTTACTAAATACCTTGGACTGTCTAAATTCCAAAAAGGGGGATTTGCAGAAACAAAGAAAAACGTGTTTTTTTTTCAAAATAACTTTGTTGTCTTCTTTCATTTATTTAGCAAAAAAATTAAAAACCCAGTGGGGATTAAATACCACCAAAAGAAAGATCTAGATGTGTGAACAAAATGACTAAAAATGTTGTTTGGGTAAAGTGTTGCATGACCGCACCATTGTCATTCAAAATGTGAGAGCGCTGATAATTGGCCTGGGCAGGAAGGAGGTAAAAAAGTGCCCTATAATGAAGTGGTTAAAGCAGAACTCCACCCAAAAGGGGAAGTTCCGCTTTAAGTCCTCCTCCCCTGCCTCTTTTGGCATTGGGGGGGTACCTAGTTTTGACAGGTACCTGGTCCCATTTCCGTTCGGAGTGGCTATGGGACAACTCTGTGAATGTCCTTGGGAGGCCTAGCCAGAGCCCAGACTTGAACTCAATTGAACATCTCTGGAGAGATCTGAAAATGGCTGTGCACCGATGACCTGATGGAGCTTGAGAGATCCTGCAAAGAAGAATGCAAGAAACTGCCCAAAAGTAAGTGTGCCAAACTTGTAGCATCAATACTCAGAAAGACTTGAGGCTGTAATTGGTGCTAAAGGGGCTTCAACAAAGTATTGGGTAAAGGCTGTGATACTTATGTACAGGTTTTTTTTTTTCCGTTTTAATAAATTTGCAAAGATTTCAAACAAACTTCTTTGTGTCCTATTACAATTCGGCAGCTGCAGGATTTGTAGCTGCTGACTTTTAGTTATTTTTGAGAGTGAACCCCCTCTTTGAGTAAAGACAAGGTTCTTGCAGAATAAACAGGTTCATACCAGAAATGTAAAGATTGTTCTGGTCCATAGGAGGTGAACAGGTGTCCGAGGCGAAGTGGTTAAACCTTGTTCCGCTTATATGAAAATACTTCCTAAGCCTTGTACATGAAGTTCTTGGTAAAGAGGATTGTACAATCAGATTGAAACTAATATGCTGCAACTGAGAGGCAAAAATAAATGACGTTTCTCAGTAGCAAATGAATAGAATTGGCCAAACCAAACACTGATTAACCCGTTTGTGGAATAAATAGAAGCTTTGCTGCTCCTGCTTCTTTCCCTGGACCTCCAGCTCTCATCAGGTGCACGCCCAGGAGTTAATCCCCGCTCAACTGTTCCGCTTGTCAAGTAGAAATTAACAGGAAGCACAATCAAGGAGACCATGATTAAGCCCTTTGAGGGCTGAAAACGCATTGCAGTGGGAGGTGGACAAGCAAGGCTATATGTTGTGAATCCTCTACTTATTATATTAAAGCTGCTTTACTGTAATACAGACAGTCCCCGAGTTACGAACACCCGAGTTACGAACGACTTCTTCTTACGAACGGCCTCAAATGCCGGCCACTTGTGCTCCACGCTGGTCCTGGATACCTCCGGACACATCCCATACTGCAGTACTACATGTACTGCCTGGCCAGAAGAGCCCCAGATAACATAACAAGCACCCGGAACATCCCACATCCATGCACAGGCGGACGTTACACTTACGAATGCAGTGTTCCGACCGGAAGTTACACTTACAAATGCAGTGTTGCGACTCACGAACAACTTGGACTTACAAACAAACCTACAGTCCCTATTGTGTTCATAACTCGGGGACTTCCTGTAACCGCATCAGAATGTGGCCTGATCATTTCTACTTGACAAGAGTAATTAAAAAGTGTATGCAAATCCACACTTTGTAAACAATCCATTCAGTTTAAAATAGAAATAGGGCAAACAATGAGTGTATAGATATAAATTATAATTACTTTTTCCCCCTTTTTTTAAAATAAGTGATCACATACTCTCTATTCTCAGCTGCTCAAGAGTTGGGGGAGGAAATACAGCAGCACAGATATCCTCAATTGCAGAAACACATGCCAGCACCCTTGCACATGGAAACCCTCACAGGCACCCTTACATTTCCCCAAGTTAGTTGTGTATTACCACGCCGCCTCAGCTCCCGTGATGTGGTCTATGCTCCCGATTCGCCATGTCTCGCTCCCCCATGCTGCGCTTACTACCGGGGTTGGTGAGTGTACTGGGTTAAATCTTTTAAATTTAATTCAAACAGAGTGTGGTTTACCTCATTTACTATATTTACAGGGATCCAGTGCATCTGCTCCTGACGAGTGGAAACGAATCCACGAAACGCGTAGAGCTACATGATGCTACAGACACAATGGCCCATGATGTTACTTTTATGAACCCAGCTACCTTAGATTTCTATCATGTGATCATTTACACAGGTGGCAGGCATGCTGTGTTGGGCTTGTTTAGGCCGTTTTGCTGTCACATACTATCTACTTGATTGTCTTCAATTTTATCCTATTTAGTTATATGTTTTACACCCTTGTATTACCGGGTTTACATCTTGTGCATATATGTAACAAATGAAATTTAATAATTTATACAAATAAAACTTTTTATATACCATCACCTCTGTATTTCAACCGCTTCAATTCAAAGTCCCACCTTCCTTTTGATGCATACAGCAGCACACTGGTCTTCCCAGTGGAAGGCGAAAGGCTGCGCGTGGGGGGGGAGGGTTGTCAGGACAAGTCTGATCATTGGAGAACAGGCTGAGTTCTTAGCAAAGCTAGAGAACGGACCACGTTGTCAGGACAAGTCTGATCATTGGAGAACGGGCTGAGTTCTCAGCAAAACTAAAGAACTGACCACGCTGTGCTCTCATACCTAGTGTGGTCAGTTTTTAATAGGAAAGCAGAGGGAATGGCAGGAACACAAGGGATTTCACACAAAGGAAGCAATACAAAGAGGCAATACAAAAAGTTAACCCTCAACACTTTAACCCCTGCCATTCCACACTTTGACTTCCAATGCAACAATAGAAGATGCATCTTCAGCACAGACACCGCAGAGGTAAACACTACTGTAATGCCGCGTACACACGAAATTCCACCAGCAAAACTCAGATGAGAGCTTTTTGTCGGAAAATGCGACCGTGTGTATGCTCCATCGGTCTTTTGCTGGCAGGATTGCAGCCAGCAAAAGATTGAGAGCATGTTCTCTATTTTTCGGTCAGGAAAAGTTCCTATCTGAAAATGCGATCGTCTGTACAAATTCCGACGCGCAAAATTCCTACGCATGCTCGGAAACAATTTGACGCATGCTCGGAAGCATTGAACTTCATTTTCTCGCCTCGTTGTAGTGTTGTACGTCACCGCGTTCTTGGCGGTCGAAAGTTCACCGTGTGACCGTGTGTATGCAAGGCAAGCTTGAGCGGAATTCCGTCGGAAAAACTATCCAAGTTTTTTCCGACTGAAAATCCGCTCGTGTGTATGGGGCATTAGGAAATACCCTAGTACCACATTTTTTATTGCCAAACGGTTTATGCAATCTCTGTGTGTAAAACAAAAATATCAAATTCAACAAAGTGATTAAGGCCCCTTTCACACTACCACGACTTCAAAGTTGCGTGATTTTGCCGCAATTTCAGGGAATGACTGTGTAACTCACATCAAAGTAAGACCAAAGAAGTACAGGGACTACTTTGAAGCCGGTGTAACTTGAAGTCACACAGATATGAATGGTACTCATTGGATATCATGGGGTACAACTTGTCATGCGACTTTGCAGTCCCAAGTCGCAGGACAAGTCGCACAAGTGTGAAAGGGACCTAATAGCTAATTCAGGGGGGTATGAAGCATCATGTATTGGCCCCATAAAGAATGAGGAAGGATATCTGGTTACAAAGGATAGGGAGATGGCGAAGGTATTGAATTTATTCTTCTCCTCAGTCTCCAAGGGAATTGGGGGGCTTCAGTAACCAAAACTGCAATGTTTATCCTCATGACACATCACAGGAAGCACCTCCATGGTTAACAGAGGACAGAATTAAAATTAGACTTGAGAAACTTAACATTAATAAATCACTGAGACCAGATGGCTTGCACCCGATGGTACTTAAGGAACTCAGTAAAGGAATTGCCAGACCATCGTTCCTAATTTTTACTAACAGTCCACTGACTGGAATGGTACCAGCTGATTGGAGAAAAGCCAATGTAGCACCAATATTTAAAAAAATACATCCCTGGGAATTACAGACCAGTTAGCCCAACATCAATAGTATGTAAAATCTTGGAGGGGATGATGAGGGACTATATACAAGATTTTAGTAATGAGAACGGTATCATTAGCAGTAATCAGCATGGATTCATGAAGAATCGTTCTTGCCAAAACAATCTACTAACCTTCTATGAGGAGGTGAGTTGCCAGCTAGATAAAGGAAGGCCCGTAGACGTGGTGTATCTGGATTGTGCAAAAGCATTTGACACAGTTCCCCATAAACGTTTACTGTACAAAATAAGGTCCGTTGGCATGGACCATAGGGTGAGTACATGGATTGAAAACTGGCTACAAGGGCGAGTTCAGAGGGTGGTGATAAATGGGGAGTACTCGGAATGGTCAGGGGTGGGTAGTGGGGTCCCCCAGGGTTCTGTGCTGGGACCAATCCTATTCAATTTGTTCATAAACGACCTGGAGGATGGGGTAAACAGTTCAATCTCTGTATTTGCGGACGATACTAAGCTAAGCAGGGCAATAACTTCTCTGCAGGATGTGGAAACCTTTCAAAAAGATCTGAACAAATTAATGGGGTGGGCAACTACATGGCAAATGAGGTTCAATGTAGAAAAATGTAAAATAATGCATTTGGGTGACAAAAATATGAATGCAATCTATACACTGGAGGAGAACCTCTGGGGGAATCTAGGATGGAAAAGGATCCGGGGGTCCTATTAGATGATAGGCTCAGAAATGGCATGCAATGCCAAGCTGCTGCTAACAAAGCAAACAGAATATTGGCATGCATTAAAAAGGGGATCAACTCCAGAGATAAAATAATTCTCCCACTCTACAAGACTCTGGTTCGGCCGCACCTGGAGTATTCTGTCCAGTTCTGGGCACCAGTCCTCAGGAAGGATGTACTGGAAATGGAGCGAGTACAAAGAAGGGCAACAAAGCTAATAAAGGGTGTGGAGGATATTAGTTATGAGGAAAGGTTGTGAGCACTGAACTTATTCTCTCTGGAGAAGAGACACTTGAGAGGGGATATGATTTCAATATACAAATACCGTACTGGTGACCCCACAATAGGAATAAAACTTTTCCGCAGAAGAGAGTTTAACAAGACTCGTGGCCACTCATTAAAATTAGAAGAAAAGAGGTTTAACCTTAAACTACATAGAGGGTTCTTTACTGTAAGAGCGGCAAGGATGTGGAAATCCCTTCCACAGGCAATGATCTCAGCGGGGGGCATTGATAGTTTCAAGAAACTATTAGATAAGTACCTGAATGACTGCAACATACAGAGATATACAATGTAATACTGACATATAATCACACACATAGGTTGGACTTAATGGACTTGTGTCTTTTTTCAACCTCACCTACTATGTAACTATGTAAGATCTTGGATTCACAATAAACACAAAGTACCTAAAGGGGGAACATATAAAAGAAAATATATCCCCAAAGCTTGGTGTGTTCATCCTCTAGATCAGGGGTCTCCAAACTTTCCAAACAAAAGGCCGGTTTACTGTCCTTCAGACTATAGGGGGGCTGGAGTGGCCAGGAGAAGTAGAAAATGCCCTAGTGTCAGTGGGAGTAAAACAATTACATAGTGCCTGTAGTCAATAGAAGGAGGAATAGTACCCAATCATTAGCATTAAAGGGAGGAATAGTTTTCCATCATTGGTGTCAGTGGAAGGAAAAATGCCCCATTGTTTATGTCAGTAAGAGTAATGGTTCCCCATTGTTTGGGTCAGTGGAGGGAATGGTGCCCTCTTGTTGGTGTCAGTGGGAGGATTAGTGTCCCGAGGGCCAGATAAAGGCAAGCATTCAGCTCACGGGATGTAGTTCACAGACTACTACTCTAGATTATGTGTACTCATCCACGGGCCCTAGGATAATTCAAGGGGGCCACAGGTGAAACACATGTTGCTGAGGGGGGTCACAGAAAAGCATAACCTATCATACTGTATGTTCTCTCTAGTTGACCTATTTTATAACCAGCAATAACAGATGAATTGCCAGTGCATTAGACTGTATAAACCCTCTATATATAGATGCAGAAATATAGGTAAGCACCGGCATCGTTATCACACAGGGAAAACCATCATATAAGTTTATAATTCCAATCCTCGAGGGAAAAAAACTCCAGGAATGGTTTAATTCATGGCTTCAGTGAGGCCAGGAGGGGTGGTGGCATTGAGTTGATAAATCCAACCCAACTCCCGCTGTAGAGGAGCTTGTTCCAATCTCTATCCCAGGGGCTGGGATGGACCCAATCCTAAGACACCACTTTGGCCCCTAGGAAAGATGCTCTCGTGTACCAGTGCCACATATTCAACTTTAGCACTTTTCATACATTTAATGTATCAATAGATGTGCCTGCACAGTACTTGTTTGGTTTTTCCCTATGTAGAACGAAACACATTGGCATGTTAACATATACACAACACCAACCGTCCTACAGTTGATACAATGTGTGGTGTAGAACATTTGCCCATTCGGTAACTTTGGTTGTATCCAAATATCTGCAATACAAGCAGGAACCGCAGGGAGAGGTGCCCCTATATCTACATCTCTTTTTTTGCCCCTGTACTCACTTTGTACAATCATATCTCTAATCAATGTAACACATCTATACATCAGTAGTGGTAAATCAGATACAAATTGACCGACTAAAAAGTCTATCTGTAAAAGATGGCAGTACTTGTTAAGGATACGCCTCAATTTTCCATGTTGATTTGAGAATAGTGTAATAATTTTCATTTGCTCATCCAAATTACGTTTATTTGGGCCATTGAGCAGAGCATTTATAGATCTAGTCCTCACTCTACTGTAGTCTTTCTTTAAACAAGTGTTGGAATATCCCTGATCTAATGTAGTTTGGTCCTCAGTTTGTCTGCCTCTTGTTTCAATATCATATCATCTAAGTAGTTCCAGCAAATTCTGAGGTATTGACTGAAGGGGATAGAACTGCATGTAAGAGGGAGTTCCCAGCTGTGGGCTTGCGATTTGGCCCACTAGCCAGGAAATCCTCAAGTGTCTTTAACCACTTGCCGACCGCCTAACGCAGATATACTGCGGCAGAGCGGCACGGGCAGGCAAAATCACGTACCCGTACGTGATCTGCCTCCCGCGGGCGGGGGGTCCGATCGGACCCCCCCCCGGTGCCATCGGCGGTCGGCATCTGACTGGGAGCGTCGGGAGGCGAGGGGGAGACCATCCGATCGTGGCCCCCCCCTCGCGATCGCTCCCAGCCAATGGAAATCCTCCTCTGCCTGTGTGTCGTTTCACACAGGCAGAGGATGTGATGTCATCTCTCCTCGGTCTGGCAGTTTCCGTTCCAGCGCCGAGGGGAGATGACATGTAAGTGCACAACACACACACACACACAGTAGAACATGCCAGGCATACTTTACACCCCCGATCCCCCCCCGATCGCCCCCCGATCCCCCCCCAATCACCCCCCCCCCCCTGTCACAAACTGACATTAGCAGTATTTTTTTTTTTTTTTTTTTCTGATTACTGCTGTGTCAGTTTGTGACAGTTAGTGTTAGGGCAGTGAGTATTACCCCCCTTTAGGTCTAGGATACCCCCCTAACCCCCCCTAATAAAGTTTTAACCCCTTGATCACCCCCCCTCACCAGTGTCGCTAAGCGATCATTTTTCTGATCGCTGTATTAGTGTCGCTGGTGACGGTAGTTAGGGACGTAAATATTTAGGTTCGCCGTCAGTGTTTTATAGCGACAGGGACCCCCATATACTATCTAATAAATGTTTTAACCCCTTGATTGCCCCCTAGTTAACCCTTTCACCGCTGATCACCGTATAACCGTTACGGGTGACGCTGGTTAGTTCGTTTATTTTTTATAGTGTCAGGGCACCCACCGTTTATTACCGAATAAAGGTTTAGCCCCCCGATCGCCCGGCGGTGATATGCGTCGCCCCAGGCAGCGTCAGATTAGCGCCAGTACCGCGAACACCCACGCACGCAGCATACACCTCCCTTAGTGGTATAGTATCTGATCGGATCAATATCTGATCCGATCAAATCTATACTAGCGTCCCCAGCAGTTTAGGGTTCCCGAAAACGCAGTGTTAGCGGGATCAGCCCAGATACCCGCTAGCACCTGCGTTTTGCCCCTCCGCCCAGCCCAGCCCAGCCCACCCAAGTGCAGTATCGATCGATCACTGTCACTTACAAAACACTAAACGCATAACTGCAGCGTTCGCAGAGTCAGGCCTGATCCCTGCGATCGCTAACAGTTTTTTTGGTAGCGTTTTGGTGAACTGGCAAGCACCAGCCCCAGGCAGCGTCAGGTTAGCGCCAGTACCGCTAACACCCACGCACGCACCGTACACCTCCCTTAGTGGTATAGTATCTGAACGCATCAATATCTGATCCGATCAGATCTATACTAGCGTCCCCAGCAGTTTAGGGTTCCCAAAAACGCAGTGTTAGCGGGATCAGCCCAGATACCTGCTAGCACCTGCGTTTTGCCCCTCCGCCCAGCCCAGCCCACCCAAGTGCAGTATCGATCGATCACTGTCACTTACAAAACACTAAACGCATAACTGCAGCGTTCGCAGAGTCAGGCCTGATCCCTGCGATCGCTAACAGTTTTTTTGGTAGCGTTTTGGTGAACTGGCAAGCACCAGCCCCAGGCAGCGTCAGATTAGCGCCAGTACCGCTAACACCCACGCACGCACCGTACACCTCCCTTAGTGGTATAGTATCTGATCGCATCAATATCTGATCCGATCAGATCTATACTAGCGTCACCAGCAGTTTAGGGTTCCCAAAAACGCAGTGTTAGCGGGATCAGCCCAGATACCTGCTAGCACCTGCGTTTTGCCCCTCCGCCCGGCCCGGCCCAGCCCACCCAAGTGCAGTATCGATCGATCACTGTCACTTACAAAACACTAAACGCATAACTGCAGCGTTCGCAGAGTCAGGCCTGATCCCTGCGATCGCTAACAGTTTTTTTTGTAGCGTTTTGGTGAACTGGCAAGCGCCAGTGGCCTAGTACACCCCGGACGTAGCCAAACCAGCACTGCAGTAACACTTGGTGACGTGGCGAGTCCCATAAGTGCAGTTCAAGCTGGTGAGGTGGCAAGCACAAGTAGTGTCCCGCTGCCACCAAGAAGACAAACACAGGACCGTCGTGCCCATAATGCCCTTCCTGCTGCATTCGCCAATCCTAATTGGGAACCCACCGCTTCTGCAGCACCCGTACTTCCCCCATTCACATCCCCAACCAAATGCAGTCGGCTGCATGAGAGGCATTTTTATGTCCTCCCGAGTACCCCTACCCAACGAACCCCCCCAAAAAAGATGTCGTGTCTGCAGCTAGCGCGGATATAGGCGTGACACCCGCTATTATTGTCCCTCCCCTCCTGTCCTGATAATCCTGGTCTTTGCATTGGTGAATGTTTTGAACACTAGCATGCACTAGTTGAGTTTTAGCGTAGGGTACAGCATTGCACAGACTAGGCACACTTTCACAGGGTCTCCCGAGATGCCATCGCATTTTGAGAGACCCGAACCTGGAACCGGTTACAGTTATAAAAGTTAGTTACAAAAAAAAGTGTAAAAAAAAAAAAAAAACACAAACAAAAATATAAAATAAAAATAGTTGTCGTTTTATTGTTCTCTCTCTCTCTATTCTCTCTCTATTGTTCTGCTCTTTTTTACTGTATTCTATTCTGCAATGTTTTATTGTTGTTATGTTTTATCACGTTTGCTTTTCAGGTATGTAATTATTTATACTTTACCGTTTACTGTGCTTTATTGTTAACCATTTTTTTGTCTTCAGGTATGCCATTCACGACTTTGAGTGGTTATACCAGAATGATGCCTGCAGGTTTAGGTATCATCTTGGTATCATTCTTTTCAGCCAGCGGTCGGCTTTCATGTAAAAGCAATCCTAGTGGCTAATTAGCCTCTAGACTGCTTTTACAAGCAGTGGGAGGGAATGCCCCCCCCCCCCCCAACATCTTCCGTGTTTTTCTCTGGCTCTCCTGTCTCAACAGGGAACCTGAAAATGCAGCCGGTGATTCAGCCAGCTGACCATAGAGCTGATCAGAGACCAGAGTGGCTCCAAACATCTCTATGACCTAAGAAACCGGAAGCTACGAGCATTTTATGACGTAGATTTCGCTGGATGTAAACAGCGCCATTGGGAAATTGGGAAAGCATTTTATCACACCGATCTTGGTGTGATCAGATGCTTTGAGGGCAGAGGAGAAATCTAGGGTCTAATAGACCCCAATTTTTGCAAAAAAGAGTACCTGTCACTACCTATTGCTATCATAGGGGATATTTACATTCCCTGAGATAACAATAAAAATGATTTAAAAAAAAAAAAAATAAAAGGAACAGTTTAAAAATAAGATAAAAAAACAATAATAATAAAGAGAAAAAAAAAAAAAAAAAAAAAAGCACCCCTGTCCCCCCTGCTCTCGCGCTAAGGTGAACGCAAGCGTTGGTCTGGCGTCAAATGTAAACAGCAATTGCACCATGCATGTGAGGTATCGCCGCGAAGGTCAGATCGAGGGCAGTAAGTTTAGCAGTAGACCTCCTCTGTAAATCTAAAGTGGTAACCTGTAAAGGCTTTTAAAGGCTTTTAAAAATGTATTTAGTTTGTCGCCACTGCACGTTTGTGCGCAATTTTAAAGCATGTCATGTTTGGTATCCATGTACTCGGCCTAAGATCATCTTTTTTATTTCATCAAACATTTGGGCAATATAGTGTGTTTTAGTGCATTAAAATGTAAAAAAGTGTGTTTTTTCCCCAAAAAATGCGTTTGAAAAATCGCTGCGCAAATACTGTGTGAAAAAAAAAAATGAAACACCCACCATTTTAATCTGTAGGGCATTTGCTTTAAAAAAAATATATAATGTTTGGGGGTTCAAAGTAATTTTCTTGCAAAAAAAAATTATTTTTTTATGTAAACAATAAGTGTCAGAAAGGGCTATGTCTTCAAGTGCTTAGAAGAGTGGGTGATGTGTGACATAAGCTTCTAGATGTTGTGCATAAAATGCCAGGACAGTTCAAAACCCCCCCAAATGACCCCATTTTGGAAAGTAGACACCCCAAGCTATTTGCTGAGAGGCATGTCGAGTCCATGGAATAATTTATATTGTGACACAAGTTGCGGGAAAGAGACAATTTTTTATTTTTTTTATTTTTTTTTGCGCAAAGTTGTCACTAAATGATATATTGCTCAAACATGCCATGGGAATATGTGAAATTACACCCCAAAATACATTCTGTTGCTTCTCCTGAGTACGGGGATACCACATGTGTGGGACTTTTTGGGAGCCTAGCCGCGTACGGGACCCCGAAAACCAAGCACCGCCTTCAGGCTTTCTAAGGCCGTAAATTTTTGATTTCACTCTTCACTGCCTATCACAGTTTCGGAGGCCATGGAACGCCCAGGTGGCACAAAACCCCCCCAAATGACCCCATTTTGGAAAGTAGACACCCCAAGCTATTTGATGAGAGGTATAGTGAGTATTTTGCAGACCTCACTTTTTGTCACAAAGTTTTGAAAATTGAAAAAAGAAAAAAAAAATTTTTTTTTCTCGTCTTTCTTTATTTTCAAAAACAAATGAGAGCTGCAAAATACTCACCATGCCTCTCAGCAAATAGCTTGGGGTGTCTACTTTCCAAAATGGGGTCATTTGGGGGGGGTTTGTGCCACCTGGGCATTCCATGGCCTCCGAAACTGTGATAGGCAGTGAGGAGTAAAATCAAAAATGTACGCCCTTAGAAATCCTGAAGGCGGTGCTTGGTTTTCGGGGTCCCGTACGCGGATAGGCTCCCAAAAAGTCCCACACATGTGGTATCCCCGTACTCAGGAGAAGCAGCTAAATGTATTTTGGGGTGCAATTCCACATATGCCCATGGCCTGTGTGAGCAATATATCATTTAGTGTCAACTTTGTGCAAAAAAAAAAAAAAAAAAAAAAAATTTGTCACTTTCCCGCAACTTGTGTCAAAATATAAAACATTCCATGGACTCAACATGCCTCAAAGCAAATAGCTTGGGGTGTCTACTTTCCAAAATGGGGTCATTTGGGGGGGTTTTATGTCATCTGGGCATTTTATGGCCTTCAAAACTGTGATAGGTAGTGAGGAGTAAAATCAAAAATGTACGCCCTTAGAAATCCTGAAGGCGTTGCTTGGTTTTCGGGGCCCCGTACGCGGCTATGCTCCCAAAAAGTCCCACACATGTGGTATCCCCGTACTCAGGAGAAGCAGCTAAATGTATTTTGGGGTGCAATTCCACATATGCCCATGGCCTGTGTGAGCAATATATCATTTAGTGACAACTTTTTGTAATTTTTTTTTTTTTTTTTTTTTTTTGTCATTATTCAATCACTTGGGACAAAAAAAATAAATATTCAATGGGCTCAACATGCCTCTCAGCAAATTCCTTGGGGTGTCTACTTTCCAAAATGGGGTCATTTGTGGGGGTTTTGTACTGCCCTGCCATTTTAGCACCTCAAGAAACGACATAGGCAGTCATAAATTAAAGGCTGTGTAAATTCCAGAAAATGTACCCTAGTTTGTAGACGCTATAACTTTTGCGCAAACCAATAAATATACACTTATTGACATTTTTTTTACCAAAGACATGTGGCCGAATACATTTTGGCCTAAATGTATGACTAAAATTGAGTTTATTGGATTTTTTTTAGAACAAAAAGTAGAAAATATCATTTTTTTTCAAAATTTTCGGTCTTTTTCCGTGTATAGCGCAAAAAATAAAAATGGCAGAGGTGATCAAATACCATCAAAAGAAAGCTCTATTTGTGGGAAGAAAAGGACGCAAATTTCGTTTGGGTACAGCATTGCATGACCGCGCAATTAGCAGTTAAAGCGACGCAGTGCCGAATTGTAAAAAGTGCTCTGGTCAGGAAGGGGGTAAAACCTTCCGGGGCTGAAGTGGTTAAATTTGAACATCTAAAAAAGTAATTTGGTTAAAATCAAATGTCACGGTAACCTTCAGATCGAAGTCGTTTGAGTTCATATTGGAGATGCATTACTGTAGTAAGTCAACCGGACCGTTCTAAATGATAAAATTATTATTACGGCTTGCATACTTCGATGTCGTTTCATCCGTAACTTACTGCAATGGGACCGGATCGAAATCTTACACTGGTTTACTAAGTCACTTAACCACTTGCTTACTGGGCACTTTCAACCCTTTCCTGCCCATGCCAATTTTCAGCTTTCAGCGCCGTCACTTTTTGAATGACAATTGCGCGGTCATGCAACACTGTACCCAAATGAAATTTTTATAATTTTTTCACACACATAGAGCTCTCTTTTGGTGGTATTTAATCACTGCTGTTTTTTTTTTTTTTTGTTAAAAAAAAATTTTTGAAAATAAATAACATTTCATAAAAAAGGGAAATGATATAAAGTGGATAAAAGATCAATTGTAATCAATTAATAAATAAAGAGACATTTTGTATGCAATTGTGTTTTGTAAACTGCATTATTATCATTGTTAAAAAGAAACAAGAAAATGATTTAGAAGCCAAGCATGTAAGCAGTGATCTTTTTAACCAGTAATGGGACCCAGGCAGGTGTGCAACAGGAGATAAAGAAAGGGCCACGGGCAAAAAAAAGTTGAGAAATTCTGTCCTAGTTTGTTCATATAAAGTCTAGTACATTGGAGGACAGGCAGCTTATTGGAGGATTAACTTTCCAATGATAGAAAACTGACAAATACTGATAAGTAAAATATGTGTAAGGTCATGACATCACTGGTGAATAAATGTATCTGGTTCTCGGTACACCTGAGGATTGATTTCTCAGGGTTTTGGTTAAATGTAAAAACATGGCTATCAAGCCTTGAATAAAACTGAAAAAGAAAATATCCAGTCCTATGCCATCACTGTATTAATAAAGAGTGTTAATATCTTTACCCCAGTAATACACACTAATACTAAAGGGAGCAGAAGGATAACAAATTTATACAGCAGCTGGTACACAAGCGGGCACTAAGAGACAAGAGATGTCTTTAGAAAGATACCATTCAGTAATGCCTTAGAGTATTTATATGATCATTTTAATAAAAGAAACCAAAATTTGTAGTATTCCAAAATCCCATTTAAGCACAGCTGGACAAATCACAGGAGCCAGATAACCAAGGCTCCTTAAAAATTACAATGATCCCTTAAGGCCTCATGCACGCTGTGAGTAACAAAATTTCACTTTTACAGGCGTTTGGCATTTGTTTTTCTAGCCTGTAAAAGCACCTCTATGTTAGCCTATGTGATCATGTATGAATAGGCATTTATAGGCATAATAAAAGAGAATTTGCATGGCTGAAAAAAAATGACAAACATCAAAACGCGCATTCTGGAGATGAGCTAAAGAGCAGACAAAACGCTAGACGCGTTCAAACGTTTGTGCATTCGAATAACCAGAATAAATTATACTCTGGCAAATGGAATCCGATAACGCTCAAAAGCTTGACGTGCCTAAACATGTCTGAATGAAATACATGGCTTTAGGTAGGTTTTTTTTTTAAGCAGCTTTTCTCCAGCCAGGAAATGCAGAGGCATTCAGAGGAGAAAAGCAAATTCCCTTACAGCCTTAAAAGAGAAGTATGTTTTTTTTGTAATTTTTTTTATTAAGAATCATACTTACCTAGATGGATGCTGCATCTGTCCCCCAACACCTCTGAACTGAGAACCGAGTGATTGAACACAGCCGATCGCTCGGTTCTGACAGCTCCCTGTGCAGAGAGCAGCAGACTGTCAGTCAGAGCTCTCTGCTCTGCCCCCTCCTCGCTTATTGGGGCACTGGGCTGTGGAGGGGACGGGGGGCGGCCGGCTCAGGCTCTCAGAGAGCTTGAGCCGGGTGTCAGTCCAGGGATCTGGTGGTACTTCTCCTTTAAGCTGGTCATAGATGGCTGAAGAAAAATAAAATGATCAGATTCCTCCATCCACAAAGACAAGGTGAATGGAAGAATCCCCCCCACTTGTCTGCCGGGATATTGTATTGTGCCCTAGGTAATGCCCATATGTCATGCTGAACATCCATGATTAAAAGAGCTGAAATTTAAAGAATGAAAGGGGAGAATCAGGGACAGTCAAGCAGGGAAAGAAAGCACTAGATGATACTGGGCGTCCTCCAGCCAGAAAATGAGGTGGGCACTGTCCGTCTCGCTACAGCTTCTAATGCACATTGGAAGAAGCTCACAGTATGTAGTGAAATCAGAGTAAGTGAATTTCAGTCCAGGAGAGGAGCCGGTACAACTGTGCAAGGCTGAAGGGAAAAGCTGGAGGTCAGATTTAAGAACTTTCTTCTCTCTAAACTTCACTTACACATTTCTGCGTCCATCAGTGAGATGAGGAAAATTCAGCTTCACCGCCTGGTGGGAGAAGCTTCCTGGCAGGAAATATTGTCACATGCTCATTTTTCACTCTCCCAGACTGAGGTGTGACAACGCGTGGTGCTGGCGCAGAGACCCGGGACTATCGCTCCACTACACCATGCACACACACACCGGAGTTACATTTCAAAGTCAACAGAACACGTTCCGCATTAACCTTAGAAGAATAGAGAACCGTTTTTCCATTAAATGTGCATTTTCCATTCGTATCTCTGTAGATTTTCCACTGATGCTGGAAGTGGCTTGGAACGGAGTGTAAATTTCCACTGAAGAAGCACGGTGATGCTATTGGCTGAAGTCGGAGTCTTTTCCTACAGATGTGGAGGCTACAAGTGTCAGGCAGGTGCAGCTTTTTTACAAAGCCAATACGTTCCCCTGTGCAAAGTCGCTGATGCTCGGCCGCAACCCAACGCTGTGCACAGTTCAGTGCTGCAAACCAGTGAATAAGCGTTTTATGGGCACGAGGACTGTGATAAATCTATTTCCTAAGTGCAGATGGAGCAAACCCAGACCTCCCAATAACACACAGTGCAATGTGCAAACCGCTGACATCTCAACATAAGGACTCTGATCAATGGGACCAACCAGGTTTCTAAAGGAAATGTATCACTGCAAATCAAAAAAAAAAAAAAGTATGGTCCATTTACACTGGTACATTTGTTACGGTGCTCCCTTGCAGGTGCTCTGGGCTCTCCTCAGGTGTGGAATCTAATTGGTAGTTGGTCTTTACCGGAGGGCCTGATGGTGGAGATGGGCCAGAAACCCTTGTGGACCCGGTCTTCTTTGTTGGAAACAGACAAGGTCGTGGCTGAAACAGAGCATCTATGGTGCGGGGACTGTTAACAGGGCTGCGGACAAGAAATTAGTCAGGTCAAAGCAGGCAGCAAGCAAAAAAAGAGTAATCTGGGTCAGCAGCAAACAGGAAACTGGCAGGTATAGAGCTTTCAGTTCTCAGGTATTTTGTAGTAAAACACAATACCAGCCACTTTAAAAGTTGATGCCTAAAGCAGAACTATATGCAGTTTCTAATTTGTTTTCACCAACAGGCAATGTCTCTTCTGCAACAAAATAAAATTACCTGCCTGTTTGCAGTATCCCCTGGGAATGTACACTGTTTTGCACATGCACAGTTCAGTTTACATTTTCTGGCACATACATCATTCCATGCTGGCCAATCAAAACAGTCAAAGACTGGCACCCGGAGGGACCCGAGAAGATGCCGGCACTGAAGAAGGACCTTGCGGGTGTCGGACCT
Organism: Lithobates clamitans; assembly: GCA_037952925.1. Lineage (NCBI taxonomy): Eukaryota > Metazoa > Chordata > Amphibia > Anura > Ranidae > Lithobates > Lithobates clamitans. The sequence goes on from JBBGZY010000785.1 coordinate 894,019, forward strand.
TTGGGACAAAGGTAAACATCTGTGCCTTTAGTTTTACTTTAATCACCTAACCTTCAGAAGGTTTTACCCCTTCATGATCAGGGCATTTTTTTTTTTTTTGCTATTCTGCACTGTGCTACTTTAACTGGCAATTGTGCGGTCATGCAAAGCTGTGCGCAAATGTAATTTAGATCATTCTTATTTCACACAAATAGAGCTTTCTATTGGTGGTATTTGATCACCACTGGATTTTTTATTATATAAACGAAAAAAGACTGAAAATTGTGAAAAGACCCCCAAAAAATAGTTTTTCTACTTTCTGTTAAAATACATATCCAATAAAATCTAATTTCTTCATACACTTAGGCCAAAATGTATTCTGCTACAGGTCTTTGGTAAAAAAAAAAAATACACTATACTATTATGAACACTAGGATAGTTCTGACGATAGTTCATGATTAAGATACTGATCAGTACAGACACCATACTAGTAATGATGGTAATCAGCAACTTATAGTGTGACTGTGATAGGGTTACGGGCAATATGGAGCTAACAGACACTAGCTGGGTCACTATTGGACTGACACTGATGTCGCTAGTGACACTAATACAGTGATCAGTGATAACACTGTACATTGTACTAATGACGGGCTAAAAAAGGGTTAACATCTAGGAGAAATCAAGGGGTTAACTGTGTGCTATGGAGCTAACAGACACTAGCTGGGTCACTATTGGACTGACACTGATGTCGCTAGTGACACTAATACAGTGATCAGTGATAACACTGTACATTGTACTAATGACGGGCTAAAAAAGGGTTAACATCTAGGAGAAATCAAGGGGTTAACTGTGTGCCTAACAGGCATAATGTGTGCTGCTTTTACTAACAGATCTGGCTGCCTTTTCGCCCTGAATTCAGAGTTGATTTCAGGGAGAAGAAACAGTCAGATCACGGTCTGTGTACAGAGTTCTGTGTGTTTGTCAACATAGAACTCTGTGCTGTGATTGGCCACAGCCAAACACATGCTGGGTCCAATCACAGCATGGGTCTGCATGTATGTGCACAGCCAAACCAGGAAGTACGGGTACGTTGCAGTGCCTGGCTCTGCCACCTATATCTACTGTAAGCAGGCGGCAGTTTCTTGGTTAGAGAGTCACCCAACGTTGGTGTAAAAGCGCTGGAAGTCCAGGAGGTGGTGGAGATCCTAGGAATCCTGAAAGATCCGACATGGATCCTGTGAATACGGGGGGGATGCTAGGAACCCTGGAAATCCTGGAAGACCCAACAGGGATCCTGCGAGTAATACAACAGTGTTGCTGCAATGTGCACTAAGGGCCCCTTCACACTGGGGCGGTTTGCAGGGGCTATTGCGCTAATAATAGCGCCTGCAAACCGACCCGAAAGTGCCGCTGCTTTGTCTCCAGTGTGAAAGCCCCGAGGGCTTTCACACTAGAGCGGTGCGCTGGCAGGACAGAAAAAGTGTCCTGCCAGCAGCATCTTTGGAGCAGGGAAGGAGCGGTGTATACACCGCTCCTTCCCTGCTCCTGCCAATTGAAATCAATGGGACAGCGCGGCTATACCACCAGCAAAGCGCCTCTGCAGAGGCGCTTTGTGGTAGTTTTTAACCATTTCTCGGACTGCTAGCGGGGGTAAAACCGCCCCGCTAGCGGCCGAATATAGACGGTAAAGCGCCGCTAACAATAGCGGAGCTTTACCGCCGACGCCGCCCCCGTATGAGAGGGGCCTAAAATGCATGGCATCACACTGCCCCTATGTATTGTATGTTGTGGTGTCATTTATTGTGAAAGGTACCCCAAGACACTGTACAATAGAGTGCAATGCACAAACACAGCAGCACGCCATAACATATCTTTATTTCCCCAGCTCCTGCAGCCTCTATGCGGCAACTTCTTTTCTACATGTATTCCAGCTGTGGGTGCATGGCTCAGAATGGGTTTTCTGATGGTGACAACAGTTCTACCATGCCTACGTTATATATGTGTTGAAACAACCTCTTGCAGTCTTCATCAAAAGCCAGTGTGACAACACAGGAGCACAACTGGGAAACAAGGACAGAGCATTGTCATCCTGGAAGAGGGAGTACCTGAGCAAGGACTTTTTTGGCAGAAATACCAAAGATTACTTTAACAAAAAAAGTTTAGGAATTACTTTTAAATTGATATGAACATGTTAAAGGTTACATGAGATTTAGTGATAGGATGTTGAACCTCTTCAAGCCTGGATCTCCTTCCACAGTTGGGAATGTATTTATGTGAGGAAGGCACTTTATATGGTAGATTTATGTACATCAAGTTTGCTCTCTTACATCATTTGCTGTCATGTACATGGCAGTGCATATCACGTCTCACTCTTCACTTCATAGACGATCAAGATTTCACGGTTAAGAGAAAAGGAATCCGCTGCTCCAGGTGTGTGCAATACCTCAATTGGAGCCTGGTAAGAGTGCTAGCCCCAGCCCGCCTCAGTGAAAACTTAAGAAAAGAAGAAATGGCTGCACATCCAAAAGGTTCTAAAACAAAATGCCTTTTATTGAACACGACCAGGATACACCAGGGACACCAGGTATTAGTCACGTAGACGCATTTCACACATCTGACCTGTGCTTAATCATTACAAAGACTATACTGAATGCTAAAGCTTATATAGGACCGCTCTGACATCAACGGGTGCTCATTAAGCGGTCGAAAGAAGCATCAGCTACACAACATGATTGATAAATACGTATGTTAAAAAACAACTCTATCCTCCAAAACAACAACTGTGTATAAAAAGTGTACACAAATATTATGAATATATATATATATATATATATATATATATATATATATATATATAAAGACTGTACATACATGAATACATACACCAATATAAACACACATACCTATAAGAAGAAAATCAACACAGATACATGTATACATAATAAACATATTGATAAATAAAATGAAAATTGTATGTTGTTGTTACTACTAATTGGTGAATAAATCAATTGAAAAAATAAATGGAATAAAATGAAAAAAATAAATAAAATAAAGCTCATAGGGCGCACTATATTTATTATCCCATATCAAATTTAGACACCATGTCGCTCATTAAAGTGCATGTATCGATGAAGGTAATCGAACGCCAAAAAAGAGGGAGAACATATGAGAACAAAAGAAAACAAAATAGAATAAAAAAGGGGGGGAGAGACAAAACCCTTTATGTGAAAAGACTGCCATGAAAAAACTGGGCACCATGAAAGATGCCCAAATAAGCATGGACTATATAATAAAAAGAAAATATGCAAATAATGTATGTGGATAAATATGTGTAATATAATATACGTGTATGAATATAAACATAGATAAAATGAAAATAAAATACACATGCATATAGAATACCTGTATATGAGTTCCCATATACAGGTATTATATAGGCATGTGTATTTTATTTTTCCCTTACTCCTTTTATGGATGTAGCACTTTATGGAGGGGTCTGTGTGGGGTTAAACATGTGTTTTGACATGTTCCCCATAGATTTATCGTGGGTCTTTCTGGTGTTTTCTTCTCAGGAATTTGAGACTTTGAGTGACTATGGCTGTATTTTTCCATGCCTTTATTTGGATGTTATATTATGTCTATATTTATCTATATAGACATTTAGGCATTGGCATTTTTGATCTTTTGATTTGTGCATTTTTGGACATTTTTACGCATATATTCCACCCTTTCATTTTATTTATTTTAGGCACATGTGATTCATGACATTAGAAAGGTTGTAAGTATACACGTCTTTGTGTGTTCATTTAGGCTGCCCGTAATAATGAATGTATATATCATATATGGCATGCCACTGTAGACACATTGATACGTGTGAGTTGAGATACCAGCTTGTGTTTCCATGTTGACTTGAGTTAAATATAGAATTTTAAGATTTTTGATGCACTTTACTTTTTAATTTTATGTATTTTTATAGTCATACACGTAATTTATATTACACATATTTATCCACATACATTTTTTGCATATTTTCTTATTATTATATAGTCCATGTTTATATTTGGGCATTTTTATGGCAGTCTTTTTACATAAAGGGTTTCGTCTCTGCCCCCTTTTTTTTTCTATGTTGTTTTCTTTTGTTCTCATATGTTCTCCCTCTTTTTGGTGTTCAAATTAGAGGTTAACCAATATATTGGCCGATATTTGGCCATTTTTGATAAATCGGCATGAGCTGATTATTTTCTAAATTAGGCCGATATTTAACACTGGCCGCCGTTCCTCCTCCCCTCTTCACACTCAGCGCGGCGCTTGATGCTTGCCAGAGCCGCTGAGTGTGTGAAACTGACAGGTAACACAGAGGAGAGAGAGAGGGGATCTGTCAGAATTGAGGTTGATGCCGGGGTGGGCGGGACCCGGCCGGGGTGGGCGGGACCCAGCAGCTATCAAACACAGCCAATAGGATGGGATCTGGGCGGGCCGCTATGTGTATGTGGCCCCGTCCCTTTTCTTAAGCAGCCCAATCATTGGCTGCTGTGTGATAGCTGCTGGGTCCCGCCCAGGTCCCACCCACCCCAACATTAAGCTCAATTCTGACAGCTCCTCTGTTAGTTTCACACACAGTTTACACTGGGCTCAGTGTGAAACCTACCAGTGCCAACTAGTGCCACCTGCCAGTGCCACCTCCAATCAGTACCACCTGCCAGTTTCAAGCCAATCAGTGCCACCTGCCAGTGCCAATAGTGCCATCTGCCAGTTCCAAACCAGTGCCACCTGCCAATGCCTGCCAGTGCCAACCAGTGCCAATGCCAATCAGTGCCACCTAGTGCCTGCCAGTGCCACCGCCAATCAGTGCCACCTGCCAGTGCCAACCAGTGCCTCCTCCAACCAGTTCCACCTGTCAGTGCCAACCAGTGCCATTGTCAATCAGTGCCACCTGCCAGTGCTACCTGCCAATCAGTGCCACATGTCAGCGCCAACCAGTGCCATCTGTCAGTTCCAAACCAGTGCCATGTGCCAACCAGTGCCAACTGTCAGTTCCAAACCAGTGCCACCTGCCAGTGCCACCTGCCAGTGCCAATCAGTGCCACCTGCCAGTTCCAAACCAGTGCCACATGCCAGTGCCACCTGCCAGTGCCACCTGCCACAGCCAACCAGTGCCACCTGTACTAAGGACATCAAGTGTGTGGTAAAGTGACAGGAGCAAGCAGGGAGGAGTGGGTGAGGTTTTTTTTTTTAAATCGACCTAAAATATCAGCCACAAAAATCGGCATCATATATCGGCCATCAGCCACCCTAATTTCTAAATATCGGTATCGGCCAGAGAAAAACCCACATCGGTCGACCCCTAGTTCGAATACCTTCATCGATACATGCATTTTAATGAGAGACATGGTGTCTACATTTGATATGGGATAATAAATATAGTGCGCCCTGTGAGCTTTATTTTACTTTATTTAATTTTTCTATTTATTTATGCACCAATTAGTAGTAATAACATACAATTTTCATTTTATCAATATGTTTATTGTGTATACATGTATCTGTGTTGAATTTTTCTTATAGGTATGTGTGTTATATTGGTGTATGCAGTCATGTATATATATATACACACACACACACACACACACACACACACACACAATATTTTTGTACACTTTTTATACACAGTTGTTGTTTTGGAGGATAGAGGTTTTTTTTTAACATACGTATTTATCAATCATGTTGTGTAGCTGCTGCTTATTTCGACCGCCTAATAAGCACCCGTTGATGTCAGGGCGGTCCTATATAAGCTTTAGCATTCAGTATAGTCTTTGTAATGATTAAGCACAGGTCAGATGTGTAAAATGAGTCTCTGTGACTAATACCTGGGGTGCCTGGTGTATCCTCGTCGTGTTCAATAAAAGGCATTTTGTTTTGGAACCTTTGGATGCACAGCCATGTCTTCTTTTCCCAAGATTTCACGGTTGGTGGCTTGTTGACACCTATTTACTACTTCATGGTTGATGTCCGACTTGTGGCACCAATCTTGCGGTTGGATAGAGGCGGCAGATCACCAACTAATGACTTTCTACCCAGCGGATGGGCACAAGCCAAGAATTTCTTTCCAAGTAGAGGGTGTGGGCCTCTTCTGTAAAACTCTAGGGATTATCTGTAATGATCGCTCTTGGCTTGCCGCTCCCAATAAGAATGGCTATGACCTGTAAGGCATAAAACGTGCATTGTATTTTCTCATGCTGGAATGCATGGGAGATGCCAAGGAGTGACAGCAGGACTGGCACAGCGCCTGAAGATAACAATGCAGGTAGATAGGTGTGTGGGGATTGCTGTGGGCACAGGCTGATTATTTGAAGGTGGGAGGGTTAAAATAGTCTGATGTACATAAGAAGCGTTTTCTTTTCTCGGCAAGGTGCCTGGTGCCGGAGGGCGTCCCTGCAGTGCCCGAGCTCTGCCAGCTTTTTGCCAGCTCAGGTTTGTTTGCTTGGCAGAGTTTCATCAGCTTAAATGACATATAATCTTATCATTTATTTCTTCTCATTCACATAGCAGGCGTGCGTTCTTAAAGACCAAGGAGCCATAAAATCCTGGAGGATTGCAGAGCCATCAGTAAGACCATCCATGGAGAAGAGAGTTTACCCGATTGTGACCACTGCCAGCCTTTTACCTGCAATTCCTCGAGGGGACTCACAATCCCCCCATCACCTGGGTGTTCCCAGATGTTCCCAGAACATCTGCAAGCCCTAATGAATAAAGATATGTCACATCAAAACCCCCAAAAGATAACGGTTATCTGCATCTCAACTGATGGCGTCCGGTAATGGCATTTTATGGCACCCTGAAGCACAGATTTTGTGCCCATTCTGTTTAGAAAAAGATTTGAAACGGGATCAAATCTTCTTCCTTTGGCGCAATACAAGTGCCCGCTGCTTATTCAATTTAGCACTGATTTCCAGGCAAACAGCTGAATACACAGAGGCAATGCGTATGGGAGCCGTTTTACCTGCCAAATGATTTGTATTTCTGCCCATCTAGTTCACAGATTTACACAGCTCTGCCACACAGCAAAGTCCTGTCTGTGACCTCAGTTCAGTGTCCCGGTTCACACAGGGGCGGCACGACTTGCAGGTCGCCTCACTGAGGCGACCTGCACACGACTGCCACGGCGACTTGCAAAACGACTTCTGTATAGAAGTCTATGCAAGTCGCCCCCAAAGTAGTACAGGAACCTTTTTCCAAGTCGGAGCGACTTGCGTCGCTCCTATTAGAACGGTTCCACTGTACAGAACGGGAGGCGACTTGTCAGGCGGCTAGGTCGCCTGACAAGTTGCCCCTGTGTGAACTGGCACTTATGGGTCTTGTCCCTTCCCCCACCTGTAAATGGACAGTGAAGGAGAAGCATTACACTGATGAGTTTTCTCTGTCACTCTGCTCTCCCATCCTATGAGCGTGTTCCTTATTGGCACATGAGCACTGCAGCACACTTGATTGGCTCCTTGTGCTGCACATCTTTCACTCGGTGGTCACTGTGCTGTAGCATGTCATTGTTGAGCTGGTCTCCGCCATCAGATCTTAATTTGTATGATGACATTGGCTCTGCCTCTAGTCTTCTCTGTATAATCTCTGCTGTCAGCCAACGATGTGAAGAAGGGGGAGACGAGGACGCCAGATTTTTCATGAGCTCCAGCTCTGGACCACCCAAAAAGGGAAGTTCCCTTTGTTCGCATACCAGGTACCCGCTCCCACTGCTGGGTAAGATCGCTGCACAACGATCATGGCGATCTACGAAATGTCCAGCTCCTCCTTCCCCCTCCGCTGCCTTCTGGGAGACACATGGATCCCAGAAGACAGCAGGACCATTCAGAAAGAACAGCGCGACTCACGCATGCGCAGTAGGAAACTGGCTAGTGAAGCTGGAAGGCTTCACTTCCTGTTTACCTTAGTGAAGATGTCGGCGCCTGCACCCACAGCCGATGGACGAATCGGCTAGGGGTGCCGACACTGCGGGATACCTGGACAGGTAAGCGTCCTTATATTAAAAGTCAGCAGCCACAGTATTTGTAGCTGACCTTTAATTTTTTTTACAGGATGGAACTCTGCTTTACCCACTTCAGCCCCAGAAGGATTTACCCCCTTAATGGCCGGGCCATTTATTGCAATACGGCACTGAGTCCCTTTAACTTGCGTGGTCATGCAACGCTGTACAGAAACAAAATTGATGTCCTTTTTTTACATACAAATAGAGCTTTCGTTTGGTGGTATTTGATCACCTCTGCGGTTTTTATTTTTTGCTCTAAAAACAAAAAAAGACCAACAATTTTGAAAAAAAAAAACCAAAACAATATTTTTTACTTTTTGCTATAATGAATACCCCCAAAAATTAAAAATTCTTCATCAGTTTAGGTCAATATGTATTCTACATATTTTTGAAACAAAAAAATAATAATAATAAATAAAATTTAAAAAAAAAATCACAATAAGCGTATAGTGATTGGTTTGCGCAAAAGTTATAGCGTCTACAAAATAGGGGATATATTTATGGCATTTTAATTATTCTTTTTTTTTTTTTACTAGTAATGGCGGTGAGCAGCGATTTTTAGTGGGACTGCGGCATTGCGGCGGACAGATCGGACACTTTTTTTGGGACCAGTGACATTTCTACAGTGATCAGAGCTAAAAAAAAATATCCACTGAATACTGTATAAATGTCACTGGCATGGAAGGGGTTAACACTAGGGGGCGATCAAGGGGTTAAGTGTTCCCTAGGGAGGTGTCTCTAACTGTGGGGGGAGTGTACTGACTGGAGGAGGAGAGAGATCACCGTTCCTGATCACTAGGAACAGACAATCTCTCTACTCCCCTGTCAGAACGGGGATTTGTTTGTTCACATTGACAGATCCCGTTCTGGTTCTCTGTGGAGCGATCGCGGGTGGCCGGTGGACATCGCAGGCCACGTGCATCGGCTCTGGTGTCGCGCCTATTGCTCTTAAAGCGGCCGACGTACACATGCGGCGATTTGTGCAGCCGTGCCAAACTGCCACAGTGTAATGACGGCTGGTCGGCAAGCGGTTAACTAGTCTTGGTTATAGGGAAAGTAGCTACATGTAATACTTTTTATAGGTATTGGGTGTAACAGTTCCTTGTGTTATAACAATACTGAGCTCTTCTGTAAGACTAGAGTGATACTTAAATACCATGACTTTTCTCACCATATATTATCTCAAATATATCAGAGTCTAATCTATGTCAGCCATCCGGAAAGAGCAGAATATCTTTATTTCGCCACTAAAACAATTTATTTCAAAGCTGAACTGTAGCTTTCTCTTCAGTCTTGAATGGTTGTACTGAAATTACCTAATCTGACTTCACAGCACACTTTGAGCTTCTCATAATGTGCATTAGAAGCTGCAGCAAATCAGATAAATCCCACCTCGTTTCCTGGCATCATCTAGCCCTTTCCTCATTAGTCTAGCTGTCCTTGGCCACTTCCACTCATTTCAGTTCTTTCAACCATGGAGCATCACATGTGGGCGTAGCCTAGGGCGGCCTGAAAGCAAATGAAGCCTGCCTAGGACCGCTCATTCCTCCAGGCTGGCATCCACCCACCAAAGCATTTATAATTTGCATAACATCTCCCAAGATACTCCTGACTGCTTGCATCAGGGCTGAGGGCTCTTGAGAGGAGCACCCGGGGGCGGGGTGCTGTGATGTGTTCAGGAAGCTATGCACAGCATCCTGCCGGCCCCTCCCACCAGCCATAGTCTGCCTTCACTGTATAGAGAACCACAGAGACCCAGCGATTACATCCGTGGATCTAAAAGATGGTATGTAATAAAATTATAATGTTGATGAGGGGGAGGAAAGAACCACAGAAGGCAAAATATAAAAGACTAAACTTCCTATTTAATATATTATTTGTACCTGTAACACACAAACCTCAACCAAATATCTTGCCCCATTGTCAGAAATTGCTATATATCTATAAATTATTATAAACTTATTCAGCAGAGCTTCTTAGGAAGTACAGCAAGTACCCCTTTCACTCTTAGCAGAATTCAACATTGTAAGGCAAAAAAACAAAGCATCTCATAAATATTCCTCCATGTATAATGCCCTGTACACACGACCGGTTTTGCCATTGGAATAAACTCCGAAGGTTTCTCCGACGGAATTCCATTCAGGCGGTCTTGCCTGCACACAGTCAAACCAAAGTTCGACCATCAAGAACGCGGTGACGTACAACACGTTCGATGGGACTATTAAAATTAAGTTCAATAGCCGGTAGCCAATAGCTTCCGTCTCGTACTTGCTTCAGAACATGTGTCGTTTTTGGTCCGTCGGAACAGCATACAGGCGAGCTGTTTTCCCAATAGGAATTGGTTCCGTCAGAAATATTTAAAACATGTTCTATTTCTAGGTCCGTCAGAATTTTCTTAAAAAAAAAGTCCGATGAGGCCTACACACGATGAAAAGCTTCCATCGGACATTCCGCTCGTGTGTACGTGGCATTAGCTACTCCTTACGTATGATGATTTGCTGAATCTGGCCTGGGATACACGACACACATCAAAGAACACACTCTGGAGCCTATAGACCCAATCCACTCCTGGTTGGCACTGTACCCGCCATATTACCAGAAACATGTACGGAGACAATATGAAGGCTGCGATCGCTGCCTTCTCCTACTGTGTGTTATCTGTTTGATTGTTATGCTCATCCTCCAGTATGATCACAAATCCTGACTTCAGTATGGCTTCGCTTGCTGCATGTTTTGTTTCAGATCCATGGCTAAGCGTTAAAGCCAGACACAGCCAGGAAATTAGCATTTTCAGAAGGGGGTCCGTAACAGAAACCCCTTAGTTTATCTTATAGATTAGAGGGTCCCTTTACAGTGGAACCAAAGTCAGGAATACTCACCTATTCTTCAAAAGGACCAAACGCCGCCAAGGTCCCTTCCTGGTGCCAGCATCTTTTCCTCAGCTTCTTCCAGGTGCTGGTGTTTGGGCCTCTTGATTGGCCTGTGCCTGATGATGTCACTCCTCCTGGAAAACTGGTACTGTGTCAGAAATACATACTACAGACAAGAAAGTGTATTTTACTTTTCTGCAAAAAAAAAAATCCTGCCTGCTCGCAGTTATTTGATTTTTTTTTTTTTTTTTTTTTTTAGCCTTTAGTTCCGCTTTAAGAAGCTGATGCAAAATTATTTTTTTTAGCGGTTCCTGACGTCTGGCGAATAATCCTCTTTATCTGAACCAAAAGGAAAACATCAAAACATCCGAAGAGCTCATATTTGTACAAGTGAATTTATACATTGCATTCAATTAATGGATCTGAAGTCATTTCAGGTGTAATGTGCCAGAAAACAACAATGTACCCGCAGGCCTTCTATCCCTATCCCAGCCTGACTATAGCGACATGCTGCTCTGTGCCTTATCAGAAGACTTATGCACATTGTTGCATAAAATGTTCTATCCCAGTCTCTTACAGCATGACTACAGTCTATCTCTTGCGGCATGTCTGCAGTTTATGGCTGTCTGGCAACATGTCCCTGTTCTTTCTCTTGAAGCATGTTTGTGGTTTATGATTTGCTGCTTGCAGCGTGCCCCTCAGTTCCTGGCTGTCTCTTGCAGCATGACCCCAGGTTTATGACTAACTTTTGCAACATGTCCCAGCCTCTGTCTCCTATAGCATGTCCCCAGTTTATGACTATCTCTTGCAGCAAGTCCCCAGCCTCTGACTGTCTCTTGCATAATGTCCCCAATCACTGACTTTATCTCGTAGCACACCTCCAGTACCTGACTGTCTCTCGCAGCTTATCCCCAGTTTTTGACAGTCTCTTGCAGCATGTTCCCATTGTCTTTCCCCTGTAGCATGTGTCCGGTCTCTGTCTGTCTCTTGCATTTGTGCAGAACATCCCTCTACAATATTGATGCACCATAATAACTGCACTATACCCTTTACATCTATTGCATCTGTACATAGATGGCATCACTTTATAAATAATTCATTATAATGATATTATGTGAGAAAGGCGGGTGTAAATACAGGAATATGGTTGCAGCTTGGTGGTTTTGCTGGTGCTAAAGATCGCTCAGTTTGGCTGGGAGGCCATTGTGCTCATTGGGACCCTCAATACTGCAGAAATTTGCCTCGAAACAATCCTGTCTCCGAGGTCTACAGACAATTCCTTCGACTTTGTGGCTTGGTTTGTGCTCTTACATGCACTGTTAACTGTGAGATAAGGATGAGCTCGGGCATGTTCGCACAGCCAGCCAGGAAGTCGGCACTGCGCTGCGCTAATCACAGGCAGTGAGACATTGTTCCGATGCACGGCTGCAGAGATCGAGAAATGTCTGCCTGTGATTAGCGCAGCACAGTGCCGATTTCCTGGCGGGCTCTGTACGTGGGCTGTGCGAACACGCCAGAGCTCATCCTTACTGTGAGACCTCATATAAACAGGTGTGTGCCTTTTCAAATCATGTCCAGTCAACTCAATTTACCGCAGGTGGACTCCAATCATATTGTAGAATCATCTCAGGCTGGGTTCACACTGGTCCGACAAACGCTCCGACATTGGGAGCTCATGTCGCATGACGTGTGAAATTTAATGTTTCCCTATGGGAGCCGTCCTAACTGGTCCGACACAAGTCGTTCCGACTTTAGAAATGCTCCCTGTACTACTTTGGTCCGACTTTGATCCTACTTCAGCCTATTGACTATCATTGAAGTCGGATCAAAGTCGGATTGCCGTCTCGCATGATCCGACTTCGGCACGCGACTTGTGCTCAGATGATCTTGAGGGGGAACTCCGCGCCAAATTTTAAATAAAAATCCGGCATGGGTTCCCCCTCCAAGAGCATACCAGGCCCTTGGGTCTGGTATGGACCTTGAAGGGAACCCCCTACGCCGAAAAAACGGCGTGGGGGGTCGCCCCCAATCCATACCAGACCCTTATCCGAGCACGCAGCCCGGCCGGACAGGAATGGGGGTGGGGACGAGCGAGCGCCCCCCCCCTCCTGAACCGTACCAGGCCGCATGCCCTCAACATGGGGGTGGTGCCTTGGGGGAGGGGGCGCGCTGCGGCCCCCCCACCCCAAAGCACCTTGTCCCCATGTTGATGAGGACAAGGACCTCTTCCCGACAACCCTGGCCGTTGGTTGTCGGGGTCTGCGGGCGGGGGGCTTATCGGAATCCCCCTTTAATAAGGGGGCCCCCAGATCCCGGCCCCCCACCCTATGTAAATGAGTATGGGGTACAGCGTACCCCTACCCATTCACCTAGGAAAAAAGTGTCAATTTAAAAAAAAAACACTACACAGATTTTTAAAGCATTTTATTAGACAGCTCCGGGGGTCTTCTTCCGACTTCGGGGGTCTCTCCGGTTCTTCTCCGCGCTCTCCGGGTCTTCTGCCGGGCTCCTCCGCTCTCTTCTGCTCTTTTGCTAAAGCGGAGGAGCCTGGTCTTCAATCTTCAATCTTCTGCCTTCTGCCCTCTTCTCCTGATGTTGACACGACGCTCTCTGGGGCTAGAATGCTCTCTGTGCGCTCTGCTCTGATTTATATAGGTGGTGACCCCGCCCCCTTAAGCCGTCACAGTCCCTGGGCATGCTGGGACTGTGACGTTTTAGGGGGCGTGGTCATCACCCGATGACCACGCCCCCTTATGCCGTCATAGTCCCAGCATGCCCAGGGACTGTGACGGCTTAAGGGGGCGGGGTCACCGCCTATATAAATCAGAGCAGAGCGCACAGAGAGCATTCTAGCCCCAGAGAGCGTCGTGTCAACATCAGGAGAAGAGGGCAGAAGGCAGAAGGCAGAAGATTGAAGATTGAAGACCAGGCTCCTCCGCTTTAGCAAAAGAGCGGCAAAAGAGCAGAAGAGAGCGGAGGAGCCCGGCAGAAGACCCGGAGAGCGCGGAGAAGAACCGGAGAGACCCCCGAAGTCGGAAGAAGACCCCCGGAGCTGTCTAATAAAATGCTTTAAAAATCTGTGTAGTGTTTTTTTTTTAAATTGACACTTTTTTCCTAGGTGAATGGGTAGGGGTACGCTGTACCCCATACTCATTCACATAGGGTGGGGGGCCGGGATCTGGGGGCCCCCTTATTAAAGGGGGCTCCCGGATTCCGATAAGTCCCCGCCCGCAGACCCCGACAACCAACGGCCAGGGTTGTCGGGAAGAGGCCCTTGTCCTCATCAACATGGGGACAAGGTGCTTTGGGGTGGGGGGGGCCGCAGCGCGCCCCCTCCCCCAAGGCACCACCCCCCATGTTGAGGGCATGCGGCCTGGTACGGTGCAGGAGGGGGGGGGCGCTCGCTCGTCCCCACCCCCATTCCTGTCCGGCCGGGCTGCGTGCTCGGATAAGGGTCTGGTATGGATTGGGGGCGACCCCCCACGCCGTTTTTTCGGCGTAGGGGGTTCCCTTCAAGGTCCATACCAGACCCAAGGGCCTGGTATGCTCTTGGAGGGGGAACCCATGCCGGATTTTTATTTAAAATTTGGCACGGAGTTCCCCCTAAAGATTCATACCAAACAATGGCGGGGATCCAAGTCGGATCCCCGTTCATTGAAAGTCGGACACATGCCGGCTTCATGTCGCAGGGCAAAGTCGGATCCAAAGTAGGACGGCTGTCGTGTCGCACCAGTGTGAACCCAGCCTCAAGGATGATCAGTGGAAACAGGGTGCACCTGAGCTCAATTTTGAGTGTCACAACAAAGCCTGTGACTACTTATGTACATAGGACTTAAATTTGCAAAGATTTCAAGCAAACTTCTTTCATGTTGTCGCCTACAGGGATATACAATGTAATACTGACACATAATCACACACATAGGTTGGACTTGATGGACTTGTGTCTTTTTTCAACCTCACCTACTATGTAACTATTATGGGGTATTGTTTGTAGAATTTTGAGGAAAATGATGAATTTAATACATTTTGGAATAAGGCTGTAATATAATACTTTCCGGATGCACTGTATTTGAAGTTTAAGTTTGCATGCTGGGGGGCTTGCGTGTGATATGCAGGATAAAGTTTGCGGGCTGGTGGGATATGCTGGATAAGGTTGCGGGCTGGTGGGATATGCATGATATAACTGCAGCCTGGTGGGATATGCAGGCTATGCCCATCCCATGTCTCTGGTATCAGATGGTTTGCACAGCCTGGGAGGGGAAAGTTAGTTCAGTTGCTCTTTTGACGGTTTAATCTCCCTGAAAAAAAAAAAAAAGAATCTCTACAATAGCAGCACATTTTTTAGCAGTGACTGGCAGCTTTTGTGCAATGTTTACAGGCTGGCATAACTATGCCAGGGGAGGAGGGGTGCCCAGAGAGTTGTTCTGTGCAGGAGAGGCAAGAATCTTATTCCAGTAATACATGCTGCATCTTCTGTCCTTTTCCACAGGACATCACTACGAACGTTTCAAGGCAAATGTAATAAGGCAAAAAAGTTTTTTTGTTCCACAACCACGAAGAGGCTTGCATGTCATGAAGCTGGGACATAGAAACTGCAAGAAAGTAATATCTCACACCTTGGGTCCCAAGAAAGGCAACGAGCCAGATGTCCTACAGAAAGGACCTTCATGTTAGTTCACAATATCTACACATCATCTTATCTAATGTTGGTCAAATAAAAACAAAAAAAAGATCAATGGATCACCCTAAACCACATAAATAATACAGTTTTTATCTTAATCTGGGCAGTCCTTCCCCTGAACCAGAAACAAAAGTCATTAGTTCCTATACTGTATCTTCATATGACAATTTCACCATTCATTGATGTGGCTTGGTCTGGTACTCATCTGAATGGCTGGGAACCACTATGAGTACAGACCAGTCTTAAAAACGAATGAGACCAGAGGTATGCACGTGCAGAAGAAGTTGATGTGGCTAGAACTTCTCTGTGCAAAAGGCTGTGCCACAGACTAAAGAAAATGGTAGTAGGGTGGCAGGTAACTATTTAGGTAGGTGGCTTCGACAGGGGGAGGGGTACAACTGCATTAAAAGTAAAGTTGTTCTGTTAATAGCGCAAAGTTTTGCTCATGGAAAATATATAAAATTATTTTATGCAGTTGTGAGACTCATTGGACCTCTCTTATTCTCAATCTACACCTGCTCCTGGGGTCCGCTGATAGTTTCCAATACCAATTCTATACTGATGACACCCAAATATATCTTTCAGCCCCTCAGTTCACCCCATCAGTTTCCTCGCGTATCACTGATTTACAAACAGACATATCAATATGGATGTCACACCACTTCCTCAAACTCAATCTATCCAAAACTGAGCTCATAGCATTTCCTCACCCACGTGCCACAACTCTGCCCCCCAGCTACATCACTGACCTAGTCTCAAAATACCAAAAAAATACTCTCTTCGGTCCTGTCAAGACCTCCTGCTCTATAGCTCTCTCTCTCGTCACCTCCTCCCATGCTCGCCTCCAGTACTTCTCCAGAGCCTCTCACATCCTCTGGAACTCCTTACCCCAATCCGTCCAAATATCTCCTTATCTATCCATCTTCAGGTAAACCCTGAAAACCCATCTCTTTAAAAAAAAGCCTGTCCTGCTCCTAACTAGTAATATACTGTTTTTACTTTCTTCATCAGCTCATCCCCCGCAGCAATTACCTTTCGTATTATTTGACCCCCCTCTTAAATTGTAAGTTCTAATGAGCAGGGCTCTCTGTTTCCTCTTGTGCCAAACTGTATTGTAACTGTACTGTCTGCCTTCATGTTGTAAAGTGCTGCGCAAAGTGTTGGCGCTTTATAAATCCTGTATAATAATAATTATTATAGCTGATCTCAGTTCTATGCCATTATATGGTCCTCACTACAGGGAAATTATATACGTCAGCAAACCCAAGATGTGATGTGGCATGCAGATTTTTTTTTCTTCTAACCAGGTATTGTTGGTGTCAAAACTGCATTTTCTTATGTTCATGTGTTTTGCTTTTGCAGGAAAATGCAAGACAAATCATTTGAAGTGAATGAGCCACAAAAAGAACCACCTACAAAAAAAATAAAAAAATAAAAATAAAGAAAGTTCCAACTAGCTGGACAGTCATTCTGGCAAGTGCTGCTATTGGTAGTTGCTCATTCTCTACCTCAAATGTTGCGACTGTCATCCAGCTCAGCATGTTTTAATTGAAGTTGTAAACCCTCACAGTTTTTCACCTTAATGCTCCTGCTGCTGTCAATCAAATCCAGTGACACGGGAGCCGGGGGTGGGGCCAAGCCCTGCTCTGTGTGTCAATGGACACAGCAGCAGGACTCTGGAGAGTGCCCACACGAGTGCCCCCGCGGAATGCGGCTCTCCATGGGGGCACACGATGCGGAGAAGGAGCGCCCATGGGGGACCCCAGAAAAGGAGGATCGCAGCCGCTCTGTCCAAAACCCCTGTACAGAGGAGGTAAGTATAACGTTTCTTATTTTAAAAAAAAACGAAAAAAAAAGGGTTAATGTACACAGGACGTTTTGCTGCGTTTACATGCCGCGTCTAGCGGCGTTTTGGCGCTTTTGCGTTTAGAAGCGTTTGAAAAATGTATTATTTTTTTTAAATAGCCAAAAATGAAAAACACCTGTAAACACCAGTACCGCGTTTCTGCAGTACTGCATACTGCCAGTACTAAAATATATTTCATCCTATTTAATCTTCCACAATATCGCTGCATCCTAAAAGCATTTAATTGAATGTGTGTCTGTGCATAGATCTATGTGTGTAGGCCTCCATAAAAACATAAAATGTTTTGAACCGCATCCAATTAGCATGACATTAGCCAGTGTTCTATCGAGAAATGCCCCCCCCCCATCGAAAAATGCCTCCTATAGGTCTGCGCATGCGCAGTAACAAACGTCACTCCAGCTGATATGCATGGATGTGCAGCCAACAAAGGAATGTTTCCAACACCTTGTTGAATCCATGCCATGAAGAATTAGGCAGTTCTGAATGCAAAAGGGGATCCAATCCAGTACTAGCAAGGTGTACCTAATACAGCACGTATTGTCAGTAGTAATAGTATTTTTTTTTAAATTTTAACCACTTTCCGCCCGCTTAAATTGCCGGGAGGGCATCCATAGAGGTCCTCTCGTTCTCGTGGGCGCGCGGGGGCGGCACGCTCTGACTCGGCTGATCATAGATCAGGTGAAGGGCCAATCAAAGCAGGACCTTTACCACGTGTTCAGCTGTCAGCCAATGAGTGCAGCCTCATCAGCATAAATCAGTGAAGGAGAAAAATTATTTGTTTGCAAAATATTATAACAAAATATGAAAAACATTTTTTTTTCTCAAATTTTTTTTTTTTTTGTTTGTTTAGCAAACAATGAAAAACCCATGATTAAATACCACCAAAAGAAAGCTCTATTTGTGTGAAAAAATGATAAAAATTGAATTTGGGTACAGTGTTGCATGACCGCGCAATTCTCATTCAAAGTGTGAGAGCGCTGAAAGCTGAAAATTGACCAGGGCAGGAAGGGGGTCTTAAGTGCCCAATAAGAAAGTGGTTAAGAAAAAAAAATAATAGTAAAACACTATAGATAAATTACACACACTGAGGTGCAGATATCACTCGTGACATGGATACTGTGGAGTTAGCACAGTGTATACTGGAGTGCAGATCTCACTGATGACATTGATTCTGGACTGTGAGCTGTATGCACTGGACTACGGATCTGATTGTTTACATGGATACTAGGGAGTGAGCTGCATGTTCTGGAATGCAGATCTCATTAGTGACATGGATACTGGGGAGTAATGTGTGTGTATCCTGGAGTGTGACTCTCACCATTTACCTGGATACTGGGGATTGAGATATGTTCTGGACTGAGTATAGTGTGTTTGTTACACATAGTTTAGTTGTCCTTTACCTGCTGTTTATTACTGCATCGTCACTAGGGTTGCACCGATACTAGTATCGGTGCTAATACTGAGCATTTGCCCCAGTACTTATACTCGGGCAAATGCTCCGATGCTTGATCTGATACCTAGGCAGTCAGAGGTGATCGGTGGGGGAATTACCAGCACCGATCTCCCTGTATAGATTTCAATAAAGCAGCTGACAGTGGCTTCTCCTCCTCTCCCTTCTGCAGCTTTCAGCTGCTTTTTTGTAATCTTTACAGCAGGATCGTGCTTGTAATGGCCCACACTGCCGCACCGATCACCTCTGACTCTCCCCGTATCCTCCACCAGTCCCCCTCTGTGTCCTCCTCCATGCTCCTCCGGTCCCCCTCCGTGTGCTCTGCTCCGGTCCCCCTGTCCTTCCTTTTCCGAATAAACAGAGTCAGTGATCACTGACTCTGTTCATTCATAACTGAGCATCGTAAACTGTGTCTACGATGCTTCAGTTTATGAATGGAGAGGAGCCTCTGTCTCCTGTATATTAATTTCCAGTGCAGGTGAGGCTGCAGAGAAAGGGACTGGGGGATCTCTATCCTCAGTCCTTTTCCATGTCTCAAAAGGGAGATGTTAAGACCCCTGATATCCCACCAAAACCCCCAACAGGGCTGATGAAAAAATAAAGAATTGTAATAAATATTTAAAAGGTTAAATTGTAAAAATAATAAAAAATTAATTAAAAAACACATCGGCAGCGTCAAAAAAAGAAAGCATTGTTAAAAAAAAAAAAAAAAAGTAAAAAATAATAATAAAATTAAATTGTAAAAAAAAAAAAGACTGACTGTACAGCTGAATGTAAAAATAAACCAATGCCGGCAATAATAGACAAATAAGTAATAATAGACAAATTGGTAATTTTTTTTGTTTAAACGTCACAATTAGAAAAGGAAATGGAGTGCCACCCCCCCCCCCACCCTCACTAAAAAAGTGAGTAAAGACACAACATGAGTTTTGGACAAGTACCCCCTGCCTTTCCTGGCCTGCGGGTAGGCTTTTTTTGGATCAAATTTGTGTTTACAACTGACGACATGTGCAATTCCCATAGAAGGCAATAGCTGGGAATTTGCATCTGAACCACACCACAGTGCTCTGAAAATGCACAGGACTCTTTCAATTGGCAGAGAATTTTAGAGGGGCTTTTAAACTAATCAACAACGGGGGTGGGGGGTCCAGAGGTAGAGATAGTCCGCACGGAACAAATTCCGGAGGGTAGTATTGGGGGCATTAGTGATAGGTTGACTAACGCACCTCAACCCGAGCTAAGTACTAAGAGATAGTAGGCGACCGGTCTAAACTACGTGGCATGTTCACCAAGGCTAGGAGTCTGGCGGACAAGATGGGAGAACTAGAGATACTGTTGTACGAGGAGGATTTAGATTTTGAAGGAATTTCAAAGACTTGGTTAAACAGCTCTCATGATTGGCTGGCAACCATTCAAGGGTATTCCCTATATCACAGGGATAGAGGGTAAAAAAGGGGAAGGGGTATGCCTGTATATCAAAAATGATGTGAATGTGAGAAACATCACTAATGGAGCAAGGGAGGAGGTGGAATCCTTATGGGAAGAGCTACACAGGGAGCAAACTAAGGGGGAAGTAATACTGGGAGTATGCTATAGGCCCCCTAACCAGAAGGAGGATCTGGAGGCCAAACTCCTATCACAATTTGGATTAGCGGCAAGGATGGGAAGTGACATTATAATGGGGGATTTTAATTATCCAAACATAGACTGGGTGGAAGGAATCGCGCATTCATCTAAGGCTCGCCAGTTCCTAAATGTCATGCAGGACAATTTCATGGGTCAGATGGTAAATGCACCAACTAGGAACAAAGTGTTACTAGACCTACTGATTACCAACAATACAGACCTGATCACGGATGTGGAAATACGGGGCAATTTAGGAAACAGCGATCACAGGTCAATTAGTTTCAGTATAAATCTATATTTAGACTAAACACAAATTAGATTACACAAATAGGAAACATAAGGGAAAACAAATACACTGAATTTCAAAAGAGCCAACTTCCCTAAACTATGATCTTTGTTAGTAGATACTAAATGGGATCAAATCTTGGGAACAAAGAACACGGAGGAAAAATGCTTTAAGAGCATATTAAATAAGGGTATTAGCCAGTGCATCCCAATGGGAAATAAATTTAAAAAAGCAAATAAAAGTCCTGGGTGGCTAAACTCCACCGTAAGAATGCATATAAAAGCAAAGAAGAAGGCCTTCAAAAAATACAAGGCTGAGGGGTCATCATCAGCATTCCAACTTTACATAGAATGCAACAAGAAACGTAAGGGTGTAAGATAGAACACGAAAGGCACATAGCGGAGGAGAGTAAAAAAAAAAATCCCAAGAAATTCTTTATGTACAAAAATCGTAAGAAAGGGAGGTCAGATCATATTGGTCCCATAAAGAATGATGAAGGGAATCTGGTTACTAAGGATGGAGAGATAGTGAAGGTATTGAATTTATTATTCTCCTCAATCTTCACAAGGGAATCGGGGGGCTTCAGTAACCAAAATTGCAATGTTTATCCTCATGACGTTACAGGAAGCACCCTCATGGCTAACAGAGGACAGAATTAGAAATAGGCTTGAAGAAGTTAACATTAATAAGTCACCGGGACCAGATGGCTTGCACCTGAGGGTCCTTAAGGAACTCAGTTAAATAATTGCCAGACCATTGTTCCGAATTTTTATGAACAGTCTACTGACTGGAATGGTACCAGCTGATTGGAGAAAAGCCAATGTAGCACCAATATTTAAAAAAGGGCCAAGATACATCCCTGGGAATTACAGATCAGTTAGCCAATTGTATGCAAGCTCTTGGAGGGGATAAGGGACTATATACAAGAGTTTAATAAATTACAATGCTATCATTAGCAGTAATCAGCATGGATTCATTAAGAATCGTTCTTGCCAAACCAATCTATTAACCTTCTATGAGGAGGTGAGCTGCCATCTAGATAAAGGAAGGCCCATAGACGTGGTGTATCTGGATTTTGCTAAAGCGCTTGATACAGTTCCTCAGAAACGTTTACTGTACAAAGAAAGGTCCATTGGCATGGACCATAGGGTGAGTACATGGATTGAAAACTGGCTACAGGGGCAAGTTCAGAGGGTAGTGAGAAATGGGGAGTATTTGGAATGGTCCAGGGTAGAAAGTGGGGTCCCCCAGGGTTCTGTTCTGGGACCAATTCTATTTAATTTATTCATAAACGACCTGGAGGATCGGGTAAATAGCTCAATCTCTGTATTTGCGGACAATACTAAGCTAATCAGGGCAATAACTTCTCCGCAGGATGTGGAAACCTTGCAAGAAGATCTGAACAAATTGGGGTGGGCAACTACATGGCAAATGAGGTTTAATGTAGAAAAATGTAAAATAATGCATTTGGGTGGCAAAAAAAAGAATGCAATCTACTCACTGGGGGGAGAACCTCTGGGGGAATCTAGGATGGAAAAGGACCTGGGGAACCTAGTAGATGACAGGGTCAGCAATGGCATGCAGTGCCAAGCTGGTGCAAGTAAAGCAAACAGAATATTGGCATGCATTAAAAAGGAGATTAACGCCAGAGATAAAACAATAAGTCTCCCGCTCTACAAGACTCTGATCCGGCCACA
The DNA here is from genome assembly GCA_037952925.1 of Lithobates clamitans. Lineage (NCBI taxonomy): Eukaryota > Metazoa > Chordata > Amphibia > Anura > Ranidae > Lithobates > Lithobates clamitans. The sequence continues at coordinate 916,507 of JBBGZY010000785.1, forward strand.
CCTGGAGTATGCTGTCCAGTTCTGGGCACCAGTCCTCAGGAAGAATGTGCTGGAACTGGAGAGGGTCCAGAGAAGGGCAACAAAACTAATAGGGACTGGAGGACATTAGTTATGAGAAAAGGTTACGAGCACTGAACTTATTCTCTCTGGAGAAGATACGCTTGAGAGGGGATATGATTTCAATGTACAAATACCGTACTGGTGACCCCACAATAGGGATAAAAGTTTTTCCGCGGAAGGGAATTTAATAAGACACGTGGCTATTCACTAAAATTAGAAGAAAAGCTGTTTAACCTTAAACTGCGTAGAGAGTACTTTACTGTAAGAGCAGTAAAGATGTGGAATTCTCTTCCACAGGCAGTGGTTTCAGCGGGGAGCATGAATAATTAAAAAAAAACATTAGATAAGCACCTGAACGACCACAACATACAGGGATATACAATGTAATACTGACATAAAATCACACATAGGTTGGACTTAATGGACTTGTGTCTTTCTGTAACCTCGCCTGCTATGCAACTATGATGCAAATCTCCTGTTCCCCCACATCCCAAAGGTGCTTTGTTGGATTAAGATATGGTGACTGCGGAGGCAGTTCGAGTACAGTGACCGCATTGCCATGTTCAAGAAACCAGTTTGAGATGATTTGAGTTTTGCTATATTAGACTTTACCAAATATGAGATGGTCAGATTTATGTCCAATTGTGTTAATTTGCTGCAAAAATGTTCTCCATTGAGTTTAACCTCCCAGAAATTAGACATTCAGGCACCATTCAACTGCCCTCCAGTAGCCCTTACATATTTATTTTTTTTATTTTATTTCAGGTACTTACATTGTACATTCACATCAGTCCCTTCCCTCAAGGAGCTTACAATCTAAGGTCCCTAACTCACATTCATACTAGGGCCAATTTAGACAGGATCTAATTAACCTACCAACATTTCTTTGGAGTATTGGGAGGAAACCAGAGTACCCGGAGGAAACCCACACAGGCACAGGTAGAACATGGAAACTCCAGGCAGATGGTGTCGTGGTTGGGATTCGAACCAGCAACCCTTTTTGGTGCTAGGTGAAAGTGCTATCCACTACACCATTGTGCCGCCCTACATATAAACATGTATGCTAAGCCTTCATGATCATTCCTATTTCCATCCCTCACTCTCCTGACCTCCTCTGATCCCAGATTTTCTCTTTGCTGAGTCAGCCTTTTGCCAGATAAGAAAATGTGAGGGCACCCAAGCCTGGCTCCGATAGTAGAGTGCAGCACTCATAATGTATATGGGTTGAGATGAAAGGCGTCTGAGGAATGATAATGGACAGAGGAGGAGATGATGGCTCGCTTTTATAGCAGCTTTCCAAGTTTTCTCAAAGTGATGGGAGGTATATGGATTGTCCTTCCATAAAATATCATGGTATGAATCAGGTTTTATTAGTGTATTAGCACAGACATGCTATACTCACACGCAACAGGGCTGTATATGCATAGCTATCAGCTATCCCTGATTTGGAACAAGGTCCCTCTTTCCTCCTCTTTATTACTCACTTTGGTCTCATCAATATACTGTAATTGTATATAAAATGCACTTTTTAAGCAAATCTTTTTTTCTTCTTTTCATCGAATAGTAGTGGTAAAAAGAAAGCACTTGTGGATTTAAATAATTTTTTTGGACATTTCCTTGGGGGGGGGGGGGGAGTTTGGGGTGTCCTATGCCTACATACTTTTGCCAACAGGTGTCCCTCATTCCCATCTCAAACAAAACGTTGGGAGCTATGTACACTGCTCAAAAAAATTGAAGGAACACTTTGAAAACACATCAGATCTCAATAGGGGAAAATATCACGCTGGATATCTATACTGATATAGACTAGGTAATGTGTTAGGAACGAAGGGATGCCACATCTTTTGATGAAATTCAAAATGATCAACCTACAGAGGGACGGAATTCAAAGATACCCCGAAAATACTCATCTTTTCAGACAGTTTTTCACTAGTTTTGTATTTGGCTAGGGTAAGTGTCACTACTGGTAGCATGAGGCGATACCTGGACCCTATAGAGATTGCACAGGCAGTCCAACTCCCCCAGGATGACACATCAATACGTGCCGATGCCAGAAGGTTTGCTGTGTCTCCCAGCACAGTCTCCAGAGCATGGAGATTCCAGGAGACAGGCAGTTACTCTAGGAGCACTGGAAAGGGCCGCAGAAGATCCTTAACCCATCAGCAAGACCGGTATCTGCTCCTTTGTGCAAGGAGGAACAGGATAAGCACTGGCAGAGCTCTACAAAATGACCTCCAGCAGGTCACTGGTGTGAATGCCTCTGACCAAACAATCCAAAACAGACTTCATGAGGGCCCGACGTCCTCTAGTGGACCCTGCGCTCACTGCCCAGCACCGCGGATCTCCATTGGCATTTGCCATTAAACACCAGAGTTGGCAGGTCCGCCACTGGCTCCCTTTGCTTTACACAGATGAGAGCAGGTTCACCCTGAGCACGTCACAGATGTGAAAGGGTCTGGAGAAGTCATGGAGAGCATTATGCTGTCTGTAACATTGTTCAGCATGACCGATTTGGTGGTGGGTCAGTAATGGTCTGGGACAGCATATCCATGGAGGGACGCATGGACCTCTACAGGCTAGACAATGACACCCTAGGTATTGGGATGAAATCCTTTGACCTATTTCAGACCCTACGCTGGTGCAGTGGGTCCTGGGTTCTTCCTGGTCCACGACAATGCCCGGCCTCATGTGGCGAGAGTATGCAGCCAGTTGCTGAAGGATGAAGGAATTGATACCACTAAATGGCCCCCACGCTCACCTGACCTAAATCCAATAGAACACCTCTGAGACATTATGTTTCGGTCCATCGGACGCTGCCAGGTTGCACCTCAGTCTGTTCAGGAGCTAAGTAATGCCCTGGTCCAGATCTGGGAGGAAATACCCCAGGACACCATCTGTTGTCTCATTAGGAGCATGTTCCGATGTTGTCAGGCATGCATACAAGCACGCGGGGGCCATACAAACTACGGAGTACCATTTTGAGTTGCTGCAATGAAATTTCAGCAAAATGGACTAGCCTGCTGCATCATTTGTTCACTTTGATTTTAGCCCCTCTGTAGGTTGAAAATTTTCATTTCCATCAAAAGATGTGGCATACTTTTGTTCCTAATACATTGCTCAGTCCATATCAGTGTAGATATCCAGCATGATATTTTTCCCCATTGAGATCTGATGTGTTTTTAAAGTGTTCCTTTAAATTTGTTGAGCAGTGTATATGGAAGAGCAACTCCCCAATGTTACATAATCACACAAAAAAAATTTCAGCACTTTGGACTTATCACTTTATTTGTAGACTTTAAAAAGTGTGATTATCCAACAAAATTCATATTTCCTTTATTGCTAAAAAAAAGTTTGTAAATTACAAACTAGTTTCAAAAAAAGGAAAAACACATCCATTTTACAATATGGTATGATGAGTGCGCAAGTACAGGCAATGTGCTACAAAGCATGAAGATGCATTAAAAAGTTAACATGCTTCCATAAACGCATTACAAACACATGCATATTTACAACACAACAATGTGAATGTCATCTTCATGTGTTTATTGTGCATAAATGGCAAGAGTTTTGCTGTATGCTACATACTAGTATTATTATTATTATTATTATACAGCCCTAAGTACAGTTACAATATAATTCAATAAAGAGGGTTAGTAGGGTCCTGATCATGAGAGCCTACAATCTACAGTAACTGGAGAGACAACTGATACAAAATTGTAGTACCTGTAAGGGAATAGTTGATGGAGAAAGTAAAATTGCAGATGCTAGCTGGAGGTGGGATATGCTTCCCTAAAGAAGTGAGTTTTCAAGGATCACCTAAAGGTGAACAGAGTAGGAGATAACTGCATGGATTAGGGTAAGGAGTCCTGGAGGAAGGGAGAGGTTCTGGAGACGCACATGAGAGGAGGAGATGAAGAGGCTAGAAAGCAGGAGGTCTTGGCAGCAGCAAAAAGGATGGATTGGGAGAAGATTTGAGATGAGGCTGGTGATGTAGCTGGGGGTAGATTCGTGATAACTTTGTATGCTGTAGACAGTAACTGTGATTTCTATGTCTTGGATGAGTGGAGACGAGGAGAAAGATTGGCAGAGAGGGGTAGAGGACAGAGTGGTTGGATAGGTGGATTCTGGCAGCAGTATTTATGATAGACTAATGGAAGATGCCTGTGTACAGGTAGGCCAACAAGGAGGGAGTTGCAACAGTTGAGGTGAGAAATAACAAGGAAGTAAATAAGAAGCTTTGTGGTGTCAATTGTTAAGAAAGGAGAGATAAAGATATAGAGATAAAAGGCAACAAGATTTGGATAATGCATCTGGAACTGAAAGTATAGGTCCAGGATTAAACCTTACAGTCTGGCCTAAGTGTAGCGGTTGTTTCCACTGCTGTTGATCATGTTGGGTGAAGGGACTGGGGGGGGGTTAACGGGCTCAATTTTGGAAAGATCGAGTTTGAGGGAGTGGTGCAACATCCATGCAAATATCTCACTTAGTAATTTAGTAATGCATGAGGAAATGAAAGGGGTGAGCAGAGGAGTGGAGAAATAGATTTGGGTATTGTCGGCACAGAGGTATTGGAAACCATGAGGTGGTTATCAACTGACCCATAGAGTAGTTGTAGATAGAGAATAGAAGGGGTTACAGGACAGAGCCTTAAGGGGACTCCTAAGGAAGAAAGAAGAGGAGATGAGCAGTAAGAATTGTAGGTGGCACTGAAGGTGTGCTAAGATAGGAGAAGATCTAGGAAAGAGCAGAGTCTTTGAGGCCGAGGGAGTGGAGTTTCTGGAGGAGAAGTGAGTGAGTGGTCAACTGGGTCAAAGGCTGTAAAATGGTCCAAGAATATATCAGTACAGATTAGTGGCCATTGGTTTTGGTAGTTAGTAAGTCCTTGGTGAGTTTTACAAGGGCAGCGTCTATGGAGTCTTGCAGGCACAAGGCAAGTTGAAAGGGGTCGAGAAGGTTGTTAACAGTGAGGTGGTGGCTCACACAGTTGTAGATTAGGGGGTTCTAGAAGTTTGGAGGAACAAGGATAAGTGAGGATTCAGTGAGGGTTTTTAGCATGGGGGGGGGGGGGGGGGGGGGGGCAGTGCATGTTTTAGAGGGGTGAGAAAGATGGCAAAAAAGACTGAAGGTGTGAGTAACAGAACAAAGAATAGAGTCAAATGACGAGCAGAATAATTGTCATAGAATGGGGCCCTGGGGACAAAAAGGTTAGGTGGGCGCCAGACAGAAGAAAAAGTAAATCCTCTGTGGTAACGGGATCAAAGAAGGAAAATATTGAATATGTTGGCGTTCATGGTATGTTAGGTGAGGGGCATATCAGGACAGTAGGGATCTGGTCACAAACTGCATTAATCTTGTTTTTGAGGTGATTGGCAATGAGTGAGTTAGTGGGTGAAGGCATTGGGGGACAAAGTAGAGAGTTAAAGGTAGAAAAGTGTTATCAAAGAATAGATAAGGAGGTGTTGATGAGAGTGAAATAGGTCTGTTTTGCAACATGGAGACATGAACTGTATTTGTCGCAAGGCAGATTTATGTTGGTTGAAGTCTTGTAGGGATTAGTTTTACACCACAGAGAGCAAGACTATAGGGTTGATTTACTAAATCAGGACAGGGCAAAATCTGGTGCAGCTGTCATAGTAGCCAATCAACTTCTGACTTCAGCTTGTTCAATTAAGCTTTCACAAAAAAAAAACCTGAAAGTGGAGTCCAGTTTAAGTAAAGCAGCCCCATATGTCTTTTGAGATTTTTGGTGTCATCTGTTTACCAAGGTTGTAGCACTCCGGCCTAATTTTGTGGGTGGTGAGGGATGATTATTACTATACAGGATTTATATAGCGCCAACAGTTTGTGCAGCGCTTTACAACATGAGGGCAGACAGTACAGTTACAATACAATTCAATACAGGAGGAATCAGAGGGCTCTGCTCGTTAGAGCTTACAATCTAGAAGAGAGGGTCAAGTGAAACCAAAAGGTAAAAGGCTGTGGGTAATGAGCGAATGGAGAAAATAAAAGTACAGTTATTAGGCAGGGGCAGAATAGGCTTCTCTGAAGAGAAGGGTTTTCAGGGATCATCTAAAAGCAAACAGAGTAGGAGACAGTCGGATAGATTGTGGTAGGGAGTTCCAAAGAATGGGAGAGGCTTGGGAAAAGTCCGGGAGGTGAGCATGGGAGGAGGTGACAAGGGAGCTAGAGAGCAGGAGGTCTTGGGAGGAACGAAGAGAGCGATTTGGTTGGTATTTTGAGACTAGGTTAGTGATGTAGATTTTAGCGATGAAAACAGTATCATTAGTAGTAATCACCATGGATTCATGAAGGATCGTTCTAGCCAGACCAATCTATGAACATTCTATGAAGAAGTGAGCTGTCATCTAGATAAAGGAAGGCCTGTAGATGTGGTGTATCTGGATTTTTCAAAGAGATTTGATACAGTTCCCCCACAAACGTTTACTTTACTATCCGAGGTCTGTCGGCATGGACCATAGGGTGAGTACCTGGATTGAAAACTGGCTACAGGGGCGGGTCTAAAGGGTGGAGATAAATAGTGAGTACTCAGAATGATCCGGTGTGATAAGTGGGGTCCCCAATGATCGGTCCTGGGACCAATTCTGTTTTATTTATTCATAATTGATATAGGGAATGGGATAAATAGCTCAGTCTCAATATTTGCGGATGATACAAAAGTTAAGCAGGGCCACAACTTCTGCGCAGAATGTGGAAACCTTACAACCTTACAAACCTAAATAAAATAATGGGTTGGGCAACTACATGGCAAATGAGGTTTAAAGTTAAAAAATTTAAAGTAATGCATTTGGGGGCTAAAAGTACGAACGCAAGTTACTCACTAGGGAGAGAACCTCTGGGGAAATCTAAGATGGAAAAGGACCTGGGGGATCCTAGTAGATAAGCTCAGCAATGGCATGGAGAAGGAATCCGCCGGCACCGGATGTAGACCATAGAGATTTCCGAGAAACAGATGGTTCCCGGTCATCTCTATGACTCTAGGAGGCCCTGGCGCGACAGAATGGCAGTTGTAAATACTGCCATATACTCCGCTGGAAACCTAGATCTTTCAGGTTTTTTTTTTTATCTCAGGCTTTCCAGCCTGGGAGGAGAGATGTGGGGGGAATTATTGACCCCAGATCTCTCCATAAAGAGGACCTGTCATGCACTATTTCTATTACAAGAGATGTTTACATTCCTTGTAATAGGAATAACAGTGATAAAAAAATCAAAAAAATTTAAAGGAAAGTGTAATAAAAAAAAATTCAAATAAAATAAACAATAAATAAATTAAAAAAATAAAGTGACCCCGTCCCTGCACGCAGAAGCGAACACATACGTACGTCGCACCCACATATGTAAACAGCATGTGAGGTATTGTCGCAAATGTTAGAGCGAGAATAATTCTAGCTCAAGCCCTCCTCTGTAACCCTAAACAGGTAACCTGTAAAAAAAAAAAAAAAAAGTAAAGCGTTGCCTATGGAGATTTTTAAGTACCGAGGTTTGGCACCATTCCTCAAGCGTGCGCAATTTTAAGCATGACATGTTGGATATCTATTTACTCCTGCGTAACTAGGTATCTATTTACTACTGCGTAACATCATCTTTCACATTATACAAAAACTGAGCTAACTTTAGGGATTTTTCTTTCTTTCATGAAACTGTTTTTTTTTCCAAAAAACAAAGCGTTTGAAAAAATGCTGCACAAATACCGTGTAAGATATAAAAGTTGCAACAACCGCTATTTTATTCCCTAGGGTCTTTGCAAAAAAAAAAACAAAAAAAAAAAACATATGTTTGGGGGTTCTGAGTAATTTTCTAGCAAAAAAATTGTGATTCTTATATGTAGGAGCGAAGTGCCAGAATTGGCCCGGATGGGAAGTGGTTAAAAAGGGGATCTGGCCGCATCTTGATTATGCTGTCCGGTTCTGAGCACCAAGAAGGATGTGCTGGAACTGGAGAGAGCCCAGAGAAGGGGAACAAAGCTAATAAAGGGACTAGAGGATCTCAGCTATGGGGAAAGACTACAAGCACTGGACTTATTCTCTCTGAAGAGGAGACGCTTAAGAGGGGATATGATAGTAATATACAAATACTGTACTGGTGACCTTAATATGGTGAAAAAAAAAACTTTTTAGTGAAAGGGAGTTTAAAAAGACATTCGCTGAAATTGTAAGAGAAGCGGTTTAAAGCATTTGTTAACCCCCCCCCCCCAAAAAAAAATAAATAAAAATCCTGTTCCCTTAAAGCAGGGATCTCAAACTGGCGGCCCTCCAGCTGTTGCAGAACTACAAGTCCCATCATGCCTCTGCCTATGGGAGTGATGCTTGTAACTGTCAGCCATGCTATGCCTCATGGGAATTGTAGTTCTGCAACAGCTGGAGGGCCACCAGTTTGAGACCCCTGCCTTAAAGCATGTTATACAGCACTGTGCTTGTGCTGTGTCATTTGGACCCCCCTATCACCTGAAATACCTGGCTGATCCTGCCTAGCTTTGCCCTCCCCTCTGCAAACAGACCACGATAATCATGGCTGCTGAGCCCCTGACATTGTAGTTCGCTTGCTTACCTCCGTCATCTGCAGCCTGCCATCTGTCTCCTGTGTTCTTCTCCCTTCTCCCCGCTCCTGCTACTCTAATATCTTCTATTACATCATCCCATCCTCTCTGCACCATTATAAGAATTTTCCCTGTGCTCTGTAAAAATACTGCATGGTTCTACCTGTATGAGCTCCGCTCCCACTGCTCAGCTGATTGTTGGCGACTGGGCGCTCTGTCTCTCCTCTCCCCATCTCCTCCCCAGCTGATGTCAGCAGGAAGGCTCGGCCCTGCCCACTGAAGCTATGAGCCGGAGATGGAACAGAGGAGAGGAATTAGCTGAGCGCCCAGAGTGGAGCTCATACAGGTAGAATCGTGCATTTTTTTTTGAATACAGAACACAGGCACAGGGAAACTTCTTATAATGGTGCAGAGAGGATGGGATGATGTAATAGAAGTGGGTTAACAACAACTTTAACTTTAATCTGGATAGAGAGTTTTTTACTGTCAGAGTGGTAAGGATGTGGAATTCTTTCCACAAGCAGTGGTATCAGCAGGGAGCGTCGATAGTTTTAAAAAAAACTATTAGATGGGCACCTTATCGATCACAACATACAAGGATATATGACTTACTATTGACACAAACACACGTGAACTCACACATCACAGGTTGAACTGGATGGACTGGTGTCTTTTTTCAACCTTACCGACTATGTAACTATGTAGCTCCGAGCAGAGTTGTGAATGGCTTTGTAAGTTGTTGTTGGTAAGTTATTGGATGATGAGAGTGAGCTGTTATGAGAGTGAGCGATAAGGTCAGGGCAGGACAGGGATGAGATATTGTGATAATGGCAGTCTGTTGTAAAGTATAGAAGAGAAGGTGTGGAGGGTTCTATGAATAGTTAGTTGTTTGCTGGACAGAAAGATAAACAGATCATTGAGAAACTGATAGGGTTTGTGGACAGGGAGAGGAAAAGAGGTGTTTTTTAGAAGTGTCAAGAAGTGCAGAGGTGGAAGAATACAAGGTCAAGGGTGTTGCCATCAGAGTAAGTTGAAGTGTGTGTCTGTTGTGTTGGGCCATATGGCAAGCAGAGGTTAGGTTGGGGGAGCTAATAGGTACCTGTAGTGTTAACATTAATAGGAATGTTAAAGTTACCAAGGATAATGGGTATTTCAGAGGCAGAGAATCCATCAAGGAAGCTTGATACCACTCCTGGAGGCTGATAAGTCAAAATGGAGTTTAATTGGATAAAATCCACACATGATAAAAGTGATCACTGACAAATAAAAAAATGGCAATGTGGGAAGCTTTTTTTATTTGTCAGTGATCACTTTTATCATGTGTGGATATCCAATTAAACTCCATTTTTGATCGACACCATGTGGCGTGCCTTTTTTTCTTCCTCCATGGCTTTACTCTGGATTGTTTCCTTTTGACCATCTCGCTCCAAAACCGAAGGGTGTGCCTGACCGTGGTTCAGCTCCTGTTTATGACGGCTACTCCTTACTGGTGACCGGGACCTAGAGGACATCATTCGTTTGGTCATCTCGGGAGACTATCCCCCATGCTCTATCGACGCACTGCTATACGTCATGTGCGTCCTACGGATCTGGTAAGGGTACCCAACTTTTTCATTTGAAGATTTATGTGCCTTGTCATCTGTGGTCGCCTTCTCATTTGAGTGTCCACTCACCTCATATGGTTTATGGTACCCCACTCTTGGAGAAGATTTCCACTCACCTTCCATATCATAGACTTTGATCCCTTGCGGTCCCATATTTCACCATTTGACTTTTTCAATTTAATTTAGCAGGCCATATTATTTGTTTATTACAGGTTTGCTTTATGTATTCACAGGTGTATTTATAACATTATTCACTTATGTTTTAGCGCTGCACTTAATTATTTATATTCTGAATTGACTTGGTCTGTGTGCTAGCTGCTTTTGCCACACTTTGTTTCTGTTTTTGTTTCTCTTGGGTTAGCGCAGCATTTTCTATATCTTCATTTCTATATTTGCCTAGGTACACATTGGAGCGATTTGGTATGTGATTTCACATCTCAATTTGCATGCCAAATCGACGGCAATGGCACCGTCCGAATCAGTGCGACGCCGCATTAGCGGCGCTGCACCGATTCCCAAAAGTAGTTTTTGTACTACTTTTAGCGACTTTGGGTGCAATTTCCATTGACATATGTGCAACAACCCACACAGATGTCTCTGAAATTGCCCCCGAAGTCGGGACTGACATGCGGGAATGAAATTGTGCGAGTTCACCTGAACTCGCACAATTTCATTACCGCTGTCAGTGTGAACATGGGCTTAATCTGCTTTCTACTAACAATTAAAACACAACATACAAACAAAAAAAGTTATAGGCAAAGAGTTACTAGAGTTCCATGTGCCGCCTTGTGTCCACATAATCTTCCCTCGCCTAGCAGACATGCTGGGCAAGTCAGATCGAGGTCATCCAAGATGAAGTGGCAGGCGGCTTTCATCTCTTCAGTCTGTAAGGGCTCCCTGAAGTGCCCGCTTGTCCTCCGGCTCCACACAAACCCCGCAGCAGGCATACTTGCTCATTTCTAGGCTGGCAGGCTGTGCCCAGTCCATCCCACGCTGGTACCAGGACACTGACACACAGCATGGCCTGGGTTCATTTTGTATCATCTTGGCTGTCACCGTCAATCCAACAAGTTTGTTCCTACAGAAACCCATTACCTAATCTCTGACTGCCACAAAGAATGCCAGCACAGCGCTGTTTTTTTTTTTTTTTTTGCATAATTTACCTTTTGTATTATAAAAGTGAATTGTAGGATATAAAACATTGGTGCAGCAAAATGAAAACAAGAAGCTGCTAAAATATGTCTAATGATCAATGTCCCCATCTTCTCACCCTGTAGTGCAAATGCAGAATGAGGTCCGATATCTTCCTTTGGAGATGCAGAGAAAATGGGGTCCCCTATCTCACCATTGGGGGTGCAGACATAGTGTGATTTACCATTTCTCTATAGGGGTGCAGAGAAAATGGGATCCACCAACTCCCTATTGAAGTGCAGAGAAAATGGGATTGGCTAGCTTTCCACATGGGAAGGGGGGAACCATATGGAAATTGCTATCTTGCCATGGTACAGGCCACAGAGAAATGTCAATCATTTATTGAAGTGGACCTGTTATCAGATATATATTTTTACTACTTTAAGTGCACTATGTTCAGTAATGTGTTAGTGTAACACTTTTAGGTATTTACTGTATTACCCCTCCTAGAGATCACAGTACCCACCCTGACAATGTCTTCAGAAGGCTGGCGAAATTATTTTTTCTGGCACCATTCAGGATCACCAACTACTTCCTGGGCTAAGATTGTGTCATCTCTCAGGCACTATCATTTAAATCCTGGTGTCTGCAGTTCCTAGCCATGTTCTCAAATGTTTGACACAGATCAGTCCTTCCTCTCAGGTTGTTGCTAAAAAGTTACAATGTTGAAATCTAACCACTGGGCAGTGGCATATCATCCATGTGTGCAATGTGTACAGTGCACATGTGCCCCAAGGAAGAGGGGCCCACTGTGCCCTGACACATAATGCACAAATGGAGGAGGTGCCCTGTACCCTTTACACTCCTATGTGCCTTCCTCCCTGCAGCAACGATCCTCTGTGACTCCCTTGCAGCTGCCGGCATCTCCTTCTCTTCCCTCCCAGTGGCATTGAGTGCTGCAAGGGAGCCACAGGGGATTTACCTCTAGATCCCCACACTACTTCTATTGCCCCCCCCCCCTCTTGTACTGCACACCCCCCGATCACTAATCCCTGGTGGCCCCCTCCCTGCAGTGCTGCTGATGGGCTTCCTCTCCTCTCTACTGCCCGCTACAGCTGATGTCAGGATGGAGAGTGCGAGGAAGGGTGTTGGTATGTCATGTCATGTTTATCAGCCCGTTCCAGAATGAACACAGTGAGCGATCACTCCTGTGTTTACTATGCTTCAGCTTGTGAATGAATATGAGCCTCTGTACTGAGACTTCTATTCATTCATATGCAGCACATCTGAGGCTGCAGAGAAACAGAATAAGGACTGTATGTCCTCAGTCCCTTTCTGTCTCAAAAAGAGACATCAGTGGTCTGTTTCAGCCCCCCCCCCAAAAAAATAAAAGCATATTAATAATAACAATGTAAATCAAAGTAAAAAAGAAAAAACAAAATGCCTAGTTTACATGGGGCATAATATAGTGTACACTTGTGCAAGGCCATGTTTACCCACACAGGGATTCAGAGGTGTCCCATGCATTCCTGTTCAGGCAGTCCAATTGGTTTCAACTAGGATGCAGCAGCTGCACACACACAGCTGCTGCTCTTGACTTGACATCTCTGCGGGTGCGGATACATGCCTCTGAACTCACACTGTCTGCGTTCAGGGCTGTGCACCTGCACCCACAGGGATGTCAGATTGGAAGCAGTTACTGTATCCGTGCAGCCGCTGTGTACCAATTGACATGAATAGAACTGCCTGCACAGGGGTGCACAGAACACCTGTGCATCCATATGTGTGCAAACATATCCCTCACATGTGCGTACACTTTAGTACACCTTATGTGATTAAGGTCACTGGAATTTAACAGGAAGTTAGTGCTAATAGTGATTTTAGTATATTTTAAGTGAAAACGGTGATTTAAAAAAAGCGATTTAATAAACATTTGCAAAAATTTTGCAGGACCTAAAATAATCAACCATTGCAGGGACTGTACTATCACTATGTTCCCCAGTAAAATCCCCCTTGGTCTGTTTGATTTTGCGGAGATTGTACTGAGGGGAATTTACAGATAGGCTGACCTTGGGAGGATTATACTGGGGACAGGTTGACCTTATTGGAAGGGGAAGGGGGATTTATATTGATCCTGGGACAGAGAAGTATTATACAAGGGGGACAGACTGACAAGGGGGGATTATATGGGGGGACAGATTGAGTCGGGGGGGGGGGGGGGGGCAAGTCCTCTACTGGGGACAGACTGACCTGATTTTACTGGGGGACAAACTGACCTGGGGGATTATACTGATTGACCTAGGGGAGGGAAGGATTATTCTGGAAGACAGAGTGACTGGGGGGGGGGGGGGGTATTTCATAGGGGGACAGACTAATGCGGTTTGGTTTAACCATGCCACTGAAGCCCCTTCCACAAGTAACACAATTTGGCCACACCGACTGTTCACCGCAGCGCGATATACCCTTCCTCCTGCCTGCAACCGACTTATGACATCATCTCAGCCGAGTCAAAGTCAATGACTGGAGCTGAAGGACCTCTTTTTAAAGATTAAAGCTGGAGGTTGCATGCAGACAAAGACTCCCGTGTGGAAAAACTGATTTAATCAGTAAACACATGCTTGTTCCACTTGTACTCCAGCAGGCTGTAGTTATACAGAGTCCTCTGAACTCCGATAACCTATGATAGCAGAGCACTGGCAGAATCTGCTCAGAGGTCTCCCTGAGACTGGGTGCCTGCAGCGTGGCAACAAATTTCCAAAATCGCGGTCCTCAGACCATCGCATCATTAATTGCTGTCTGTACAAATTGAAAACAGACCGTGGACATTTCACAGGATAAAGTGCTATTTTGTTTTGAAAACATTGTGTCTTAGTTTACTATTGGAGATATTCTAATGAAAATATTGGCTGGTCTTTTGGCAAACTATTCCAAACAAAAGACTCCCACATACCATGTGACGGAGATCTGAAGGTCAACAAAATCAAAAAACTCCATACCAGGACTCACACTCTTCATCCCCAGAGAAACGGTGAGAATACAAATAGAAATGTGCTGAAAAATGTCAAAGTACAAACTCATTGTGAGAGCGCAATATCAACATAGCATTGCACAATAACACAACAATAGGATGGAAAAGGAAGCAGTCAGCCCCCACCCCCCGATATGTCTTACTCTGTGTGCAAAAGATTTAAAAGGGAACCCTGCTCATATTCTTTGTGTATGCAGGGAAGCCTGACATATAGACATCCCAGTGCTCCATACTAACATCCCCACACCAAGCACTTCAGTCCTCCTTCGGCTCCCTCTGCCTGCAATAAAGGGCATCTCCAATCATGTATGAACATTTTAAGCTCCACCAGTATGTAGACCTTACCCCTAACAGTCAAATTTCATCTGGCATATACTTTCTGCCCCTGGCTGCTCTGCTTGCTAAATCCCACATACTGATATTTTTTATTTTCTGAAAGCTCCAGAACTTGAGCATTATAAACGTAGCCAGCGTGATGTTGCCTGGTTCCAGCTTCTCCCCTTCTCTGAGCCCACTGACCCACCCAACATATTAAAGAACAGAGTCAACAGATTTTGTGGTCTTAACAACTTTCCTAGCGACCCTTTAAATGGGCCTTCGTACCCATGAGGTGGCGCAACTTTTTTATGATGTGACTCCTGTGATTGGCTCTCACAGCAGTCACATGATCGGAAGCCCTCCTGCTTGCTTCTGATCAGAAGCCATGAGAGAGAGCGATCAGTGACGGCTCGGTCAGCATGTTGGGAGCATGCAGTAAGTGCACGCTCAGCACACAGTCGCTGGCCACCATGGATGCATATGTGCAGTGGCTTGAGATTAAAGCCCACCCTCTTTGGCACTGCACACATGTTACATATTCAGCAAAAGGTTAAGCTAGCTATACACCCATTCGAAAATGACATGTTTTCGAAAAGTTTGTTCAATTTTCTAATGGTCAGTGCTATGAACTCAAGGACTGTTTTTTGCTGAAGTAGCGAGGAAAATCAAAAGGAAAAGTATGGACATTTTTTCTCATTTCGTAGCTGTTCGAAAGAACAGTTTTGCGTCAGACATAGCGTTTTCTTTGATGGCCAAAAAGTTCAATTTTAGTCCCATCAGACCAGAGCACCTTCCTCCATACATTTTGGGAGTCTCCCACATGATTTTTCGCAAACTCAAAACGTGCCATTTTTTTTTTTTTTGCTGAAAGTAATGGCTTTCTTCTGGCCACTCTGCCATAAAGCCCAACTCTGTGGAGCGTACGGCTTATTGTTGTCCTATGTACAGATACTCCAGCCTCTGCTGTGGAACACTGCAGCTCCTCCAGGGTTACCTTAGGTCTCTGTGCTGCCTCTCTGATTAATGCCCTCCTTGCCCGGTCCGTGAGTTTTGGTGATTCGGCCGTCTCTTGGCAGGTTTGCTGTTGTGCCATATTCTTTCCATTTGGTTATGATAGATTTGATGGTGCTCCTAGGGATCATCAAAGATTTGGATATTTTTTTTTTATAACCTAACCCTGACTTGTACTTCTCAACAACATTGTCCCTTACTTCTTTGGAGAGTTCCTTGGTCTTCATGGCAGTGTTTGGTTAGTGGTGTCTCTTGCTTAGGTGTTGAAGCCCCTGGGGCCTTTCAAAAAGATGTGTATCTGTAATGACAGATCATGTGATACTATTGGGTCACTGGTCCCCAAAAAGGGTCAAAAGTATCACTTTGTGTCAGATTTGTCCGCCACAATGTCGCAGTCCCACTAAAAGTCGCTGATCACCACCATTACTAGTAAAAAAAATAAAATACAAATTCCATAAATATATCCCATCGTTTGTAGACGCTATAACTTTTGCGCAAACCAATCAACATACGCTTATTGGGATTTTTTTTTACCAAAAATATGTAGCAGAATACATATTGACCTAAATTGATGAAGAAATTACATTTTTTTATTGCATATGTTTTATAGCAGAAAGTAAATATATAAAATATTGTTTTTTTGTTTTTTTTCATTCTCGGTTCTATTTTGTTTATAGTGCAAAAAATAAAAACCGCAGAGGTGATCAAATATCACCAAAAGGAGGCTCTATTTTTGGGAGAAAAAAAGGACATCATTTTTATTTGGGTACAGCGCCACACGGCCACGCAATTGTCAGTTAAAATAACGCAGTGCCGTAGAGCAAAAAATGACCTGGTCATGAAGGGAGGTTAAAACCTTCTGGAGCTGAAGTGGTTAAGATAAAAAGCCTTCTGTGTGCAGCAGCCCCCATTAGCCCCCCATACTTACCTGAGCCCCATCTCGATCCAGCTGAATCTACGCAAAGGTTAGGTATGCAATCTAATAGAAGATAAGTGCAGTACTGTCCAAGGTTTAGTTCTGACAGTAAAGTATCTTGGAAGAATATAATAAAAAAAATATAGTTGCAAGTCATGCCTTCTCTCTAATACCAGCTCTGTGCAAGAAAAACCAATAACACAGGCAGAAACAGTTTTTTCTATATATATATACCAATAAAGTAGATGTAAATGGCGACATTATAACATTATGTTTGCTCTGTGCACAGTGCATCATAAACTATTTTTAAATTTAAAACACATGGTTTATGACCTTTTATCACTCTTTATTACATCTCAGTGCTACTCTTTCCTTGCAACCTCTTTTCATCTATGTGCACTTCAGCAATGGCTGCAGGGCATATCCCAGAGGGACTTTCCTGATGGTGACAACGGCGGACCATGCCTGTGCAACGTGTGTTAAAATGGCTGTTTTTAGCTCCCATTGGAAGCCTATGCATCAGGGTGACAACACAGAAAAACAATTGGGAGGCAGAAACAGAGCACTGTCCCCCTATTACAGGAAGTGCCTAAACAAGGACCCTCATGGCAGGATCACCAGGGATTATTTTAATAAAAGTTGCAGATTAAAAAAAAATATATATAAAAAAATAACTTTTTTTATGTCAGTAGCAGGTTGGCTTCTAAGGCATTTTAGTATTCGGGTTTACATCTGCTTTAAAGTGACCCCGTTGCCATTTAAGAATGACTTTATGTGAAAAAGTGACTTTCCCAAAGTGTGTCAGATGCAAAGATTCAACCGAAGGCCACTTGAACGGAGCAAAGATCAAAGTAGTGGGTGGTGGGAGAGGTGAGAATAAGGATTCGTTCACACAGGTGGCCAGAGGGTGGTAAAATAGGCAGGTGAGCAGAGGTTTTATGGCACCCCGACTGCCCACCAAAAGAACGTACATATGCAAAAGCAAAAAATAAACCCCCTGTCATGTTCATCAAGCAGTATCCTTGCCGAACATGACCAATTAAAGTGAATGGGGGCTGTACCACAACTGCGAGGAATGCAAGGCAATTTCGACCTTTTTAGGGTTAAACAGACGGTGAAGACGCTACATATCACCTCCACCGCTTGTCCACTACTCTCCAAAAAGCTATCCACCACAAATCGACATTTAGAGGAGAGGCAAGGGCTGCCACTCATCTGAAGGAGACCTAAAAGGTCTTCATTTTCTGGGATTTTTGAGGGCTAGTTCACACATGAGGTTGGGGATCAGTAAAACTCTGCAGTTAAGGCACAATTTTGCCGCCCCCTAACCGCTACCCCCTTTAGCTGCAGAGTCAGCGGTTGGGGGTGTACACATGCTGAGGCCCCCTGCTCCTTTCAGCACGCTTAGCGCCCGCCAAACACTACCCATTCAAATGAATGGGACCACTGTGCAAGAGCCCTGCAATCGCATGCAATTGTGGAAAGCTAGTGTAGGTTTTAAGATGTGAATAAAGCAGGCAGTGAGGAGGCAATATAATATCTCCTCACTGTCTGTCAAATGCTCTATGAAGAGCGATCCAAATGCAAATCCCTCAGAGAGCAAAGCACATGTGAACGAGCCCTTAAAAGTTTAGTAACATTTTATTACCTTGTAGCTATTTTTATACAGGATTTATATTGTGTCAACAGTTTACACAGCACTTTACAATATAAAATGGAGGCAATACAGTTACAATGCAATAAAATACAAGGAGGGTGAACAGAGCCCTGAGCTTACACTCTAATAGGGTGGGGCAAGTGGTGCAAAAGGTTTTAACTGTGGAGAATGAGCTGATGGAATTGACAGGAGATTAGTTGGAGGCAAGATAGGCTTTCCTTTAGAGATGAGTTTTTAGGGATCGCCTGAAGGCAGCCAGAGTAGGAGATAACCAGACAGATTGAGGTAGAGGGTTCCAGAGGATGGGAGAGGCTCTGCAGAAGTCCTGGAGACCAGCATGGGAGGAGGAGACAAGGGAGCGTGAGAGCAGGAGGTCTTGAGAGGAGCGGAGAGGACAGTTTGGGTGATATTTGGAGATAAGATTGGTGATGTAGCTCGGCGCAGAGTTGTGAATGGCTTTATACGTTGTGGTTAGTATTTTGAATTTAATTCACTGGGCGATTGGGAGCCATTGTAGGGTTTGGCGGAGAGGGGTGGCAGATACTAAGCGGTTGATAAGGTAGAGGAGTCTAGGAGCAGCATTCATGATAGACTAATGAGGGGATAGCCTATGGAGAGGTAGGCCTATGAGGAGGGAGTTGAAATAGTCAAGGCAAGAGATAAGAGAAGCCTATCTGGCCCCCACCTAACAACTGTACATTTATCTTCTCAATCAGCACATCACCCATAGTTATTACCTCTTGTATCTCTTTACCTTCCCTCTTAGATTGTAAGCTCTAAGGAGCAGGGCCCTCTGATTCCTACTGTATCAAATTGTATTGTATTTGTACTGTCTACCCTCAAGTTGTAAAGTGCTACGTAAACTGTTGGCGCTATATAAATACTGTATAATAATAATAATAATAATAATAAGAGAGTGAATGAGTAGTTTGGTGGTTCCATTAGTTAAAAAGGAGGAAATTTTACAGGTGATGTTACAGAGGTGAAGTCTACAAGCTTTTGACAATGATTGGGTTTGGGACTTAAAGGACAGGTCAGAGTCTAGGATTACACTTAGTACCCTGGTGTGAAGGGAGGGATTGATAGTTACATTATTGATTTTGATGGAAAAGTCATGGAGGGGGGGGGACGGGCGGGGGGCAATATCATCAGCTCGGTCATCAGATTTTGTGGTGCAACAACCATACTGATATGTCAGTTAGTAATGAGAGAGGAGACTGTGGGAGCGAGGTGAGGAGTGGAGTGAGATGTGGGTGTCAGAGATTAGATATGTTAAATTAATTTTTCTAGCAAATGTGCAGTTTTCCTTCAAGGTACACTGGAACGGACTTTAGAACAGTTTCAGGGCTTTCTGTTTTCAGTGGTAAAGTGTGAGTTTGGCAAAGCAACCTGACCCGCTGTGCAACATTCCCCTCAGGGAACCCTATGGCACTTAGGTAGGGTGACCTTGAAGCACCTTATGCAGGACCAGCTCCAGATCCCATTAGTAGATAATAAAGAGCACTGGCATCGAACGGGGTCCAGCCTTTATGAATTCCCATGCTGCCCCTCTGATCGCATGCACAGCAGTCATGCCAAGGTGTTCTCATTTTGGAACAGTCTTCTCCTCAGCACAATAGTTCATGGCACAGCACTGCTGTAGCCGGGGAGGGGGCAGGCAGCTGCTGTCTCTTGTAGATGTGGGAAAGTGGCAATTAGTTACGGATAATTGAGCTGGGATAACAGGCAGCAGCATAGCCCGCTCTCTCTAATCAGTCAGCCAGATATACTTCATGATGAAGGAACAGATCACGCCTGGACCTCTCCAGAGCTGACTGCAACCTGACATCCCCGAGAACCAAATTGGACTGATCTCTGGCCAGCTGTTCCCAAATCTCTCACTTGACAGTAACTCTGGGCCACAAGAGAAATCTGTCAGATAACTTCCAAGAAATATTGCAAACATCAAAGGGCTTATTCATTTTACCTTTAATCTAACTTTACTGTATCCTTTCCGAAAACAGATTCAGCAGGATTTTCACAGGGTTTCACAGCTGCAGCTTTGTAAGATGATCATAGCTTCCAATTGTTCCTCATTTGAAGGGACGGTCTTACATTTGGATCTAAATCACTCTGTTCCTCTTTCCTTCTCAGTTGTCACTCCTATTTTCACTGATGTATGGACTATCAAAAGCGTTATATGCATAGGCGTGCGCATGGGGTGTACCTGGGCACAACCTAATCACCTCATGTGGCGCCGATTCCCCCTGCTGTAACAGTACCGATCACTCTCTGTGTTCATTCTTACCTGAAGCATAGTAAACAGTGTTTACTGTGCTTCAGTTTGTGAATGTACAGGAGGTTGCTCAACACAGTACACTTCCCATATAATCACTGTCCAGTGCAGCTGATACTGCAGAGAAAGGGAATGGGGAATTCAGTCCCATTCTATGGCTCAAAAGTAAGACATCAGGGGTCTGTTTAGACTTGTGATATTTCACCACCTTGGCTCCCAAAAAACTGTAAAAAAAAATTACTTCTTATACTATCCACTGCTCTACTGACACCATCTTCTGCTCTTATGACAAAGTCCACTGCTCTACCGACTGACACCATCGGCTATCCTACTGACACCAACTACTGCTCTACTGACTGACACCAACCTCTACAATATATATAATATACACACATGCAAGCATGTTTGAGCTCTGGGGTGCACACCCTAATGCAATAGGCTGCTCACACCTATGGTTATACAGCACCAAATATTTAATCCAACCTCTATACCAAGGTTTCTTAGCCAGGGTTCCTACGGAGATCGTTGGAGGATGTTGCGCAATGAGCAATTTCTTCCTCTTAGATAAGTTCCCTTTGACACCTTTGAACTTTAGCCATCTGTAGAGGGCTTATTCTTCCCAATCACCACAAGTGTAAGCAGCATTCTTCCCACTGACCATCACAATAATGTATAATGAGTTGTAGATATAATGAATTTTAGCAGGGGTTCCCTGAGACCGAAAAGTTATTTCAAGGCTTTCGCTGTGTTGAAAAGGTTGAGAAAGCCTGGTCTATAATATTGAATGTGTTATTTTAAAAGTCCATTTATAGGAAAAGTAGTGTCAAAGACACTTGACAGTTTAACCAATCATTGTTTGTGTATGAATTATTCATGCTTTGCATAGCTGAGGGCTGCAGGGTTGAGATGCAGGTGGATTTCACCTGGGTCTCCCGTTTTTTCCACCACCCGCCTTCTCTCATTGGTTGCTAGGATGCTGGCAGCCCAGACCACACAGCATTATTGATTGCTAGGATGCCAATGGCCAGGCCAGCACAGCATTATTGGTTGCCGAGACGCTGGCAGCCTGGGCTGCGTATTGTAGTTGGTTGCTAAGACGCAGGCAGCTGGGCCCCACAGCATCATCAGTTGTTATAATAACCAATGACAGTGTGTGGCCTGGGGGCTGAACCTTCACAGAGCTGAACATGGACTGAGGACAGAGCATTTGATATAAAAGCTCCAGCCTCAGTGCTCCCAAAAGCGCCTCCTAAACTGGCCTCATGGGCAGTATGGGCCTGCCTAGGTGATGTGGCAGCAGTGTGTTCTGTGTCTAAAAAAATGTGTTTGAGAAGGCCCCGAACACAGAAGGGCCCTATGTGTTCAGGGATGAATGTCCAGCATGCAGTTTAGCTGCATGCCGGGCATTTGTCCCTGAATGCATAGGGCCCTAAACAAAAATATTACTCAGTACAGTAGATGCAGCATATTTCCGCCTGAAATAGATGTTGACAGGCTGCAAGCAGCAGGGCTGGAAGCTGCACCTGCGCCACCTGGGATCGCTCCATGTGCAAGGGGGCCTGATGTGTCCTTTTTCCCATTGCAGCATACTCTCTCACACTTCCACGTGTTTTTGAGGGCAACGAGCTCATAGCGAAGGCAGGGCTGGGACTATGAAACACTCCTGGCTATATTTTTACAAGCTCAGAAGATGAGAAGTTGTAGGAAGTCTTCAATGGCTGTAAACAAATAGTAACAGAGAATTTTTTTTTACATCGTTAACTTGGAAACTGACTTGCATTTTATATCATTATTTTTTTGGATCTCACAAATGTTTTATTAGGGAGATCAGAGATCAGGCAAACATAAAACTGCAGCAATTTCACAGGGTAAAGGTTGAAACAGACAAAATATCTTTTTTTTGACTGCCATTAAAAGAGACAGACTTGTATATTCTAAATTAATCCAATTTTGGAAATAAGAGCAGTAGCTGGGAGATGTCTTACCATAAGAGGCTGAAACAGTCAATAACGAGGATAACTTAAAGCACGAAAAGGTTTTCTTCAAATTACAATATCCAAAACTATAAATATGAAAGCATCAACTATCAACTACCTACCTTTGACTGATCAGGCGAAAATAAACCCCCCCCCCCCCCCCCGAGAACCGAGCAATCAAACACTGCTGATCGCTCAGTTCTCAGAGCTCCCTGAGCAGAGAGCTGGTGACTGTCAGTTGCCGGCTCTCTGCTCTGCTTCCCCCCCTGCGCTCACTGGAGCACTGGGCTGTGGAGGGGGCGGGAGCAGTGGCGTCACTAGGGTTGGTGTCACCTGGTTCGGTAAAACATGGTGTCAACCCCCTCCTGTCTAGGCTGCCCAGCACCCTGCAGGCAGCGTACAGTAACAAGGCGCACCCCAAACTTGCCCCTGTAAATTATAGTATAGGGTGGTATAGTGACAGGTTAGGGTAGTATAGTGGCAGGTTGGGATGGTATAGGGCAGGTTAGGGTAGTATAGAGTGGTATAGTGGCAGGTTGGGATGGTATAGGGCAGGTTAGGGTAGTATAGAGTGGTATAGTGGCAGGTTGGGATGGTATAGGGCAGGTTAGGGTAGTATAGAGTGGTATAATGGTAGGTTGTGGTGGTATAGGGCAGGTTAGGGTATTATAGAGTGGTATAGTGGCAGTTTGGGGTGGTACAGGGCAGGTTAGGGTGTCACAGGGCAGGTAGGGGGTGGTACAGGGTAGGTTGGGGTGGTACAGGGCAGGTTGGGGTGGCACAGGGCAGGTTGGGGGTAATACGGGGCAGGTTGGGGTGGCACAGGGCAGGTTGGGGGTGGTACAAGGCAGGTTAGGGGTGGTACAGGGCAGGTTTGGACTCTATGTAGTGACAGTGTGCTGTGCAGTAACTTATAGCATACCTCATGCTTGCAGATGAAGACCCCGGCGGGTGGGAGGGGCTGCTGTGTCCTCACCTCTATCTCCTTCAGATGTGGGATCAGCGTGAACGGGTCTGTGGGAGGAGTGGATGAGGCGGCCACACCCCCAGCTCCGCCCACCTACTCCAGCTGCCTCAGGAGATATTGGAGATCGGACCCTGAGTGACAGCTGGGGAGTGTTATAGGCAGCCTGAGCCTCTCCTGCATGGCTGAATGCCCTCCTCGCACTGCTCTGCTGCAAGCTAAAGTGTTTAGCGGCAGCCCCGGTGTCACCCCTCTGGCAGGTGTCACCCGGTGCGTGCCGCACCCCCGCACCTCCATAGCAACGCCACTGGGCGGGAGCGGCCAGCTCAGGCTCTCACTGAGAGGCCAAGCCGGGTGTCGGTCCAGGCATGTGGGCAGATCCTGACCATATGGTCGCGATCTTGCCTGGACCAGCTCTGTGACTTCAGCCCGGTGTCTGCAGGAAATGGGTCACAGGACTACAGAACAATTTACACTCCTGTGATCCACAGGAGAAGTACAGCCAAACGAGCTGTGGCTGTACTTCTTCTTTAAACAAAAAAAATATATACATTTTTCCTTTGTGTAATCCTGAAAGCACCTTTGCTCTGTGCCCTTTTAAAAAAAAAAAAAAAAACGGACAGTTTTATTGGTTTTCCAACAGAAAATACAAGAAGGCACGCATTGTTGTAGAAAGCATAGACCTGGAAAGTTGTCTACATACATTATTGCCAGCGGTAAAACTTGGTTGAGACATGCAAATCATATAGCCAAAGACTTAGTATACACATATAGACATAGTCAGATAGAGAATAGTGGGAGAGAAAAGATAGCAGAGGACAACCACCGACCCCAGGACCTCTTCACTGCCCAGGGACACCAGCCACATTCCACCTCCCCGAGATCGAGTTTCATCAGGTTATAGGGGCCTCCAACGTATACCACAGCTCCCACACCCGGTTGTGTGTATCGAGAGTATTGTTTAGGGAAACTGTCAAATATTTTTATCCGTTTAACATCTCTGATCCTGGAGTGCAGTTCAAACAAACAAAGAGGGGGGGTTCCCTCCTTTTCCATTTCAGGGTTACCAAACATTGAGCAGCCATTAGCAAAAAAGAGGGAGGTGGGAGGCCCAAGAGCAAAGTTTTAGGCTTGAACGGCACCCAGGAACCAAAAATGGAGTGGAGTAAGGGAGTGCACTGTCTGCTAGTAGGGAACGATCAGAGGGCAGGACCAATACAACAGCACCAACAGCGGCAATCGGCAGATGGATATATAGAGTGGAGCAAGTCAGGGGTTTGGTACCAGTTAAATGCTTGTATTGGTTTTCTTTGTAGAGCGTACTTATAGAGCTCTTAGAGGCCTGCAACCATATAAGCTGCCATGTCTTCAGGGGTATATCCTCACCCAAGGCCTGCTCCCACTTGCGCATGTAGGCATGTCGAGGTCCGGTTAGCGACAGGTCCATGGTCAGGAGCTGATAGGTGCGCAAGATCATGCCTTTAGGGGACAAGCCCTCTAAACAGATTTTCTCAAACTCAGTTAAAGGGGAGAATTGGAGGTTCGTTACCAAAGATTGCACATAGTGACAAATTTTTAGGTAGCTAAAAAAAGGCCTGTCTGGGTAAGTCAAAAGCATCCTTCAGATCCTGGAAGGACCACAAGGTTCTGGTTCTGGTATCCACCAATTGACCTAGCGAAATAAGGCCCTGTCCATCCAGAAGTGGGACATCTGCGAGGTCAAGCTATCCGGGACATTGGGTGTTAACAGAAATTAGGGGACCAGGGAGGCAGTAGAGGTAAGCAGATACAACGATTTGGCGTGCCGCCATAGCGTTCGCAAGAGCGCCATTGGTCCCAGCAGTTGTTACCCACCGAGCGGTACGTCCGTACTCCACAACATGGAATTTGGGTGGGTGGGGGCCAGCCACAACTTCTCAATTTGTGTCCATCGATTGTATGCATGGAGGGTACACCAAGAGGCTACAGGGCGCAACTGGGTGGCTAAATAATACCTGGCTATGGTGGGGAATGCAAAGCTGTCTTGTCCGCGGGGGGCGTATAGGATTAGTCTAAAGATCCGGTGCCTCATATAGTTCCAGAAAAATTTTATCAAATCGCCCTGAAGGGTCCTAAAGTGCTGGGATGGGGATGGGCAGCGTCTCAAAGAGGTAAAGAAGTTTAGGTAGAATCGCCATCTTGATGGTCACCAGGCGACCAAAGAGATAGCTTTAGGGATTTCCACTTGGCCAGGGAGGCCCTAATGACGGTATACAGTTGGGGAAGTTGGCCTTGTAAAGAGTGTCATAGGAGGGTGTGAGGTGAACACCGAGATATACAGTAGAGTCGAGTAATAGTCGTAAAAGAGTTGTGCAATTTTAGAGGGATGAGATTGAAGGGAGGCAGTTGAGTCTTTGAGAGTTGTGGGTGAAGCAGCTGTCGCCCGCTCATGGAGCTGTCTTGCTAGAAGCGTGTGTGGTTTGTTGGCCTTGTCATAATAGGCTTGTCACAGCCTAAGAAGGGCTTTCTCTGTCTTGCCCAGGTCAATGTCCCACAGCCCAGCCCTAGTGCTTACCACTTACCAGTGGTCAAGGAAGGGGAGGACAATAAGCGTGTCTCCAATTGTCGGAATTTATCTAGCAGCAGCCGGCGGGCCACACAAGCATTACATTTTAGGGCAGTGGAGAGTGCTAGAAGATGGAAGACCGCTTTATGGCCTTCCCACAGGGAAGAGGAGGAAACATCAGGAGAACTGTTTTCTGCAAAGTACAGCTTCAGGGTTTGTTCCAGCTCCATTTTGGAAGGATCATACTTAAGCAAGAACTTGTTTAAGTGCCAGTGACAGGCTCTAAAGCAGGGATATGCAATTAGCGAACCTCCAACTGTAGCAAAACTACAAGTCCCATCATGCCTCTGCTTCTGGGTGTCATGCTTGTGGCTGTCAAAGAGTTTAATCGGGGCGTGGTCAGACCATGATATTACTTGGATATCCAAGCCTATACAGGCTCTCAGGGTTGGGGCATTAAAGCAGGGTTCCACTCAAATTTTTAACTTAATCTTACCCCCTTCAATTAATTGCATAGATGTTCAAATGCCGCACGAAAAATTTTTTTATCGCTGTAATTACCTTTATATTGTACTTTATTTTGGCACTTCCTGTCTCACCTCCCATGGGAGTAAGCGGGTTTATTGCCTTTCCCCATCGCCGCACTGTCTCCTGGGAGTTTAGTGTCAGGCTTCCCAAGATTCAGTGCAGAAACAATGATCATGCTGAACAAGCTGTGAATGAACAGCATTCACCGCATCCAGGAAATCAATGCTTGTGGGCTTCACATGCCCACAAGCAAGATGGAAACAGCCAGCATCACATTTTTTAAGTTATTCTTCAGTACAAAAACAGACAGAGGCGGAAATATTACACCTAAACTGTGAGTATTATTTTGGGGTTAGCAAAGTGTCTCAATGACCTAAAAAAAAAAAAAAAAAAAAAAAGATTGTTAAAGCCGGACTCCCGCTTTAACAAAAAAAAAAATAGTCTAGATGCGAATGGGACTTGTGGGGGTGAGAGTAGAAAGTCTGTGCCCTTTTTTAAGTATCTGTTATATGCACTAAGGCAGAGGAGATACAAAGTCTTATACCCCGATTCTGTTGCTCTGACAGGGAGAAAATACAGAAAATAATAAGATAGCAGCAATCTTCTCAGAGGTATCAGATATCCTCAGATTCAGATATTATAAAAGTTGTTTTTTTTGATAAAGCGCCATGTGGGAAATTTGTTGGCGTTTAATCTTGTATCCTTAGCATAAAGAGAAGGTTTGGGACTTTATCTGAAGTATGCGACCAAATTGCCAATGTGAACATGAAGCGGCTGGCGAGTATGAAATATAAAATAAACCTAGCAACATTGTGTCATCTCATATATACAGAGGCATAACAAACACATTATGTAAAATTGTAGTTGGATTAATTAAATATACATCACATAGTAGCATGTTAGCTTGTAAATTAATGATAATGACACAATAATGGTAATAAAACCACCAGACTCAAGAATCCATGTACAGATAATAATAGCAAAACCATAACATATTGGTATAGGCCAGTAAAGGATATTAAAATAAAAGTTGATGTCACTCTTGATTTGATGATCATAAAAGCATCTACATAGCTTGACGCGTTTCATGGATACCTCCAATATTCAGGAGCAAATGCAGTATCGTTATCTATAAAAAAATCGGTAGAATATCTTAAAGGCTAACCAGATGACAGGCGGGGGAAATAGGAATAAATCTTGGACTAAGGATGATAACCTTGAATAATCCATTGTTACCTACAGATGACCTGTGTGTGTGGGCGAAGGACGCCAAGGGCTGAAACCGGCCAGGGGAGAAAACATATCAGTCCCGGGAGCTGAGCCGGTGACCCCATGGGCAAATAGATGGAACGCCAGTAGGAAATGACTTTCCCTGAGGAATGCTCCACCATAAAGCTTATAAAGTGATATAGCCACATCACCATATACCTAAAACAATATAAAATACTGAAAAGTAACTGTGAATTTATACGTGAATAAGTCACATAGTAATCACTATAGGCAAGGGTGTACTAACACCAATAAGGAATACTTTTGGTGGTGTATTAATAGTGAAACTATAATCAAGGATAAAAAATAAAATAAATAAGTGACACAGTGTTGACCAGTTTGGGGAATTAATGGAGATAATTAAACTAACATGTACACACGAAGGACAAAAAATAGCGTGGGGACAAAACAAGGACAGAGTAACTGCCATAGTATTACCTGGGATTCCCATGTGATTCCATAAAAACCGAATGGTGCATACGAACCACTAATAAGACATCCAACAGGGAATATATAACAGACTAGGAGGAATATATCTACTCCAATGCCGCCAATGGGTGACTGCCAACGTCACGTGGGCGGCTAATTAGAAGGAAGGCAACCCCCACCCAAGCAGATCCTGCCGCCCGGCAGTTGCTGCCAATTCCCTCATGACAGGCGCCCGGATGTGGAACGCACAGCGCCAGCGTAATGACGTAAGGGGTCAACATCGCACGCCCGGCGCTGGGGGGCGTGGCGTCGATGTGCAATGGGACGATCACCTGAACCCCCACGTCACAAAGGACGGAGAGGGAAGGGGAGGGCTCCCACTGTGCATCGCAGCTCCCGGGAATGAGATCCCCAGCAGGTGACAAGGCCCATAAGACACCCACACCCACACCACAACATCTTAATAGCAAAGAAATTAAAAACAGAGTACCAGGCAACGAATGTCAAACATTGCCATAACCAAAAGCCTGTCCCTGGTAAAAACCCAAAAAGGATCCAACAAGAGAGATAATGTAAACTGTATTGATGCTGTTGGTGGACAATAACAAAATGGGAATAAAAGATAATCGGAAACGCATACTTCCATCCCTGATTAATTGATAAAGGAGAGAGGTTTGGGACTTTGTGTGAGGCCAATACATAAAATGTCAGGTACCTCCATCCCTAATTACTATTAGCATAAAGAGAAGGTTTGGGACTTTTTATGAAGTATGCGACCAAATTGGCATTGTGAACATGGAGCGGCTGGCGAGTATGAAATACTATGTGTACATGGATTCTTGAGTCTGGTGGTTTTCTTACCATTATTGTGTCATTATCATTAATTTACATGCTACTATGTTACTATGTGATGTATATTTAATAAATCCAACTACAATTTTACATAATGTGTTTATGTTATGCCATTGTATATATGAGATGACACAATGTTGCTAGGTCTATTTTATATTTCATACTCGCCAGCCACTCCACGTTCACATTGCCAATTCGGTCGCATACTTCATATAAAGTCCCAAACATTTTCTTTATGCTAATAGTAATTAGGAATGGAGGTACCTGACGTTTTAGGTCTTGGCCTCACACAAAGTCCAAAACCACATTCCTTTATTAATCTTGTATCCTGTTCTAATTTGAAATAGACAAAAACAGTAGACATTGTGTGCAATTTTATATAGCACCAACCGTTTTCTCAGCGCTTTACGATATAGGGGGAGACAACACAATTACAATACAGTTAATATCTCATGGAGCTTAAGGTGAGGGGGAGGTGGTACAAAAGGTAATAGCTGCAGGGATGATCTGATGGAGGTGGCCGAAGTGCCCCATTACCAGAGGTATAGTTTGAAGCTTGTGGGCTCTGATGCAAAAGTTGACTTGGGGCCCCCCACTACCACCCAGGGCTCCACTACTACTTCCCACTACCACCCCCAGGATGGACGGCCCTCTGACTTCCAAACTCACATACAAACCAGCCCATCGCTTTCACACAGGCTGCCTGTCCCCACCTTGTGTGCACGCGCATGCACGGTTGAGCAGGGCAGGGAGGAAGGTACTGTACTGGGTGCGCCGCTGGGGGAAATGGGTTGCCACGTAAACCTGTGTAAGTGAAACCGGAAGCTCAGAGGGCCAGTGACGGGCCTGGGCAAGTGAAATATGGTATGGTGAAATATTAGGGGTCTAAACAGACCCCTGATGTCTCACTTTTGAGAGAGAGAAAGGAAATTGATGACACAGTCCTTAATCTCCATCTCTGCAGCCTTACCTGCAAAGTATTAGCCAGCGGTAAGCTGGTTAATTCTGCACAGTCTCCCTGTTCATTCTCAAATGGAAGCATAGTAAACACTGTTTACTATGCTTTAGTTATGAGTGAACACAGCGAGTGATCTATATAAATCCCTCAATGCGTTCATTCGGAAAAGGAAGAGGTCAGTACATGACATTTAGCAGCCTCTTCCCCTGCTTCTCCATCCTGAAAGAATTCCTGCAGCAGCTGGTGCAGTAGTATTTTGCGGCCCCTGACCGTCTGTTGTATGTTTTCGGTCTGTGACCATCTTTTTTAGTATGTTTGCAGTCTTTGATCATCTCTTGCAGTATGTTTTCAGACGCCCTATCTCTTGCAGTACGTTTGCAGTCTCTGTGCATTTCTTGTCGCATGTTTGCAGTCTCTGGGGGTTGATTTACTAAAAAACTAGAGTGCAAAATATGGTGCAGCTGTGAATGGAAGCCAATCAGTTTCTAACTTTAGCTTGTTCAATTAAGCTTTGACAAAAAAACAAAACTTGAAGCGCATTGGTTTCTATGCAGAGCTGCGCCAGATTTTGCACTCTTTGTAGTATGTTTTCAGTTTCTGATCATCTCTTGTAGTATGTGTACAGTCTCTGACTATCTCTTGTAGTATGCCTGAAGTCCGACAATTTCCTATTCTAGCTCCTCCCATAACTATTTGTAGTATTACATTCACCAAATGCTAACTGCAGCCCTTTGGTAATGTTAGGAGCCGCACTTGGAGTTCCCCTATATCAAGTAAGTTGCTCACCGCTGGTCTACAATAAAAATTACACTAATACAGTATAACATATTGCAGTTTCTCTGCAGGTATAGGGACTTTTATATAAAAGATCTACGGGTAACATTCAGAAACATGTGCAATAAAGTAATTTTCTATTTTCTGTTCAGTGCTCCTTTAAGTGACACTGGCACTCACAATTTGGACCAGATCAATAAGCTGAAACATAACTTTCCACAAATCACAGAGGTGTTGGGAACATGGAGGTGAATTGTTGCAAGTGTGATAAGGACAAGCATCTATCTAGTCCTAGCCCCGAACCAGCAGCTGGCCTGGAGCAAAAGATGAAGCGGAAATTCTCTGTTCTGGAAGGTTCAGACTGCAGCCGTCTCACAAGAGATGCCAGCATTAGATGGCTCCAGAGCCAGCCAAGAGTCGCTGTGCCCAGGGCGAGCTGGCATGACAGCCGCAGCTCAGTCTGACGTGATTAGAGCGGGGCGGTATCGGGCTGCACGCAAGACAGAGGGAAAAAAAAAAAAAATGTTGGCTTGGCTAAGCGCTGGAATACTTTGTATTCTTAGAAACTGGAAGAGGACAATTGAGCCAGTTCCATTACGTAACATTATGTTTTGCACTGGTAACTAACCAGAACTGATGTAACAGGCCTGGGAATCGCAGCCGAGTGCAGGGCGAGATATTGTGCTCAGTACTGTGCGTATTGTATGGTGGCAGCACAGTGTACTTTGTGCTTTGTCTGTCACACAACACCAAGTACACAAGCACAAGATCTGCCACTGCTCTAATAATGGAGAACAATTCCGATACAAATCAGAGAACAGAGCCAATGCTCCTTATATCATAGTATGATAAACAATTAACAGATCACTGAAGAAAAAAAAAAAAAAAGATTACTAGGTGTTACTGCATACAGAGAAAATGATGTGGGATTCAAAGACAGTAATTACAATTTATGAATTAACAGGCAGTTTAAATCATAAGGCCTCATTTACATAGGCATGTGAATCAGTGTATCAAATTGAGATGAGTGGCTGTGTCCTTGCAGCCGCTGCTTTGCCTTTCGCTTACACGGGTTGTCTGCATGCAGAATCTGGTGGCTAAAGCCACATAAGGCCCAGTCATAGCCTATGAGTCTCAGCAACTGTGTGAATGAGACTTTACAAATGATTAAACCCTTCCCGCCAACGTAACACATACACTATATTGTCAAAAGTATTGGGGGCGCCTGCCTTCCCACGCACATGAACTCCCCCATGGCACCCCAGTCTTAGTCCGTAGGGTTCAATATTGAGTTGGCCCACCCTTTGTAGCTATAACAGCTTCAACTCTTCTGGGAAGGCTGTCCACAAGGTTTAGGGGTGTGTCTATGGGAATATTTGACCATTTTTCCAGAAGCGCATTTGTGAGGTCAGGCACTGATGTTGGAAGAGAAGGTCTGGCTTGCAGTCTCTGCTCTAATTCATCCCAAAGGTGTTCTATCTGGTTGAGGTCAGGACTCTGCAGGCCAGTCAAGTTCCTCCACCCCAAACTCGCTTATCCATGTCTTTATGGAACTTGCACTGTGCACTGATTCAAATCATTTCATGTAGGGGGGGTTATGGTGTGGGGTTGGGCTCGGCCCCTAAGTTCCAGTGAAGGGAACTCTTAAGGCATCAGCATACCAAGACATTTTGGACAATTTCATGCTCCCAACTTTGTGGGAACAGTTTGGGGATGGCCCCTTCCTGTTCCAACATGACTGCACATCAGTGAATTTATTTTGGGTTGTTTTTTGGTGGTAGGGGTTGGTAGTAACAAGAAATATACTTATTAAACTGCGCAGGGGTTTTTTCACTGTCAGGGCAACGGACGTGGAACTCTTTTCCACAGATGGTGGTGGCTGCGGGGAGTATGAATATTTTTTTTAGAGACTCTTGGATGTGTAAAGAACACAACATACAGGGATATGGGAAATAAGTATAGACATTGATACACCTACACAAGTTGAACTGGATGGACTATTGTCTTTATTCAACCTAACCTACTATGAAGATAAATAAAAATAAAAAATAAAAAATATGTTTTTTGTTTTACTAGTTTGAGACAGTTTTCCTTTGATAATAATAAAACAAAAATATCAGGCGATATCCACAACCATTTACTACTAAATGAAAGCCTAACCTATCCTGAAAAAAAAAGGTATAATCCACCTGGATGCACAAAGTATTTGTACAGTTTTACTAACAAGTGTCAAAATTGCTAAATTGTGCTTAGGCATTTAGATTTGTTTTACCCTTAGGCATAAAGGGGTTAAAAAAAAAATAGTGAAAAACACAATTGTTTATAATACACTTCAAGCAAATACTGTAGGTCATCCAGTTCAAATTTATGTACATTAAAATATGTAAACCCTAATAATGAACTTCTCTTATTTGTCCCCTTTTGGTTGGTTGAATATATCATTGAAAGGGTTTTCTATCTGACAAGTGCAAAAAGAAAATGTTGATCCCGCCAGAACTATTGTGAGCTGATAACTTCCGGTGCCCCCTGGTCTTTGCTGCATTTGTATAATATAGCATTCTTCCTTGCCATCAGAACACTTCAAATTTATGTAATGGAGAAGAAGAGAGGGGGAGATCTTCAGCAGTCCTGAACCAGGCTGAGAATGCTGTTCATACTTAGATATAGTAAGTACGGTGAATGAGAGTGGTCACTCTAGGGCAGGATTCCCCCTCCTCCCAAATTAAAATAAATAAAAGCCTTAAACACTTACCTAAATCTATGGCCACATAATATGCTTGGGCAAGGGGTGTTGCTTTTGCCTAGAGATGAGTGTTAAAGTAACGCTAAATTCTGGTTTTAAAAAATAAGTTCAGTTCACATATGTATTCCTAAATCAAAAAAAAAAGAAGTCTTCGATTGCTCTCAGCCTCTTCAGAATACCTTTATTTTGCTGCTGTGAGCCAACTTTGGGCTCAAAATTTCATGTCCTGAGCTGCTAGCCAGGCCTAAAGGGTTACTCGCCACCAGTTGCCCCACCAAACCCCTACCCTGCCCCTAAACATGCCCATATAAATTATCCCATGAAATGACACTTAATATTTATAACTTAATTCTGCATAAAACATTTAACAACTTTATCAGTGGCCATCAGTGCAGCCTCCACTGTGCCCAACAATGCAGCCTACCTGTGTCCATCAATGCCGCTTTACCTGTGCCCAACAATGCAGACTACCTGTGTCCATTAAAGGTGGGCTCAGGCGTGTTCACAGCTCCACATGCCCGAGCCCACCAGGAAGATTACACTGCGCAGCGCTACTCACAGGCACCGAGACGTTTCCGATCTCTACAGCCGCGGATCGGGAAATGTCTCACTGCCTGTGATTAGCGCTGCGCAGTGCAAGCTTCCTGGCAGGCTCAGGCATGTGGAGCTGTGAACACGCCTGAGCCCATCCTTAGTGTCCATCAATGCTGCTTCACCTGTGCCCAACAATGCAGCCTACCTGTGCCCAACAATGCAGCCAGCCTGTGCCCAACAATGCAGCCAGCCTGTGCCCAACAATGCAGCCTCTGCCCAATAATGTAGCCTAGCTGTGCAGGGGAAGAGAAGAGAGGAAGAGGATTATTGGCTGGATAATCAGAGCGCAGAGGAACATCTCTGTAACAGCTTTTATTTCAATTACACCCCAAAATAGATTCTCCTACCCTTCCTGAGTACGGCGATACCACATGTGGGAGACTTTTACACAGCCTGGCCACATAGAGAGGCCCAACATGCAGGGAGCACCATCAGGTGTTCTAGGGGCACAAGTTTCAAATCTAATTTGACTACCTATTACACTTTTGTGAGGCACTCTAGTGGCATGGATGTGGCATGGATGAGCATGAATGGGAATGGATGACCCTGGATGGAGATGGCTGAGTATAGATGGGATGACTGAGCATGAATGAGTATAGCTGAGTACAGCTGGGTAAGGCTGAGAATGGATGGGGGTGGATGGGATGGCTGAGCCGTGGATGGGGATGGCTGAGTATGGCTGGGATGGCTGAGAATGGATGGGGGTGGATGGATGGCTGAGCATGGATGAGTATTGCTGATTAGGGATGGATGGCTGAGCATGGATGGATGATTATTGCTGATTAGGGATGGATGGCTGAGCATGGATGGATGAGTATTGCTATGGATGGATGGATGAGTATTGCTGAGTATGGATGGATGAGTATTGATGAGGATAGATGGCTGAGTATTGCTGATTATGGACGAGGATAGATGGGATGGCTGAGCATGGATTGATGGATGGCTGGCTGAGGCAGGAATTGTCACATATTAGCGCTGTGGGCACTACACATCCAGCCCACAGCGCTGCAGCACCTGATCGCTCCCCTCTTCACTCAATTCCAAACCCAAATGCTAATAAAAACCTCCAGGACAATGGGGCATGTCCCTTCACATAAATCACACTCTCATATTACCTCCCTCATCCTGAAGATAAATCCCCCAAATATTGGGCTTCCATCTTTTACCTGTGCCCAACGCTCCCATCACCTCATGCCCACTGGCAGAAGCTGCCATTCACAAAATTTACCTTTGATTCCCCTTCTTTCCAAAACCAGCCTCCCCTTCTCTTGTGCCCTTTGGAATGTCCGCTCTGTCTGCAACAAACTGGCCGCTCTCCATGACCACAACTTGCCGTTATTGAAAACTGGCTTTATGAATCTGACACGGCTTCTCCTACTTCCCTATCCCATGGTGGCCACCTCTGGAG
The DNA here is from genome assembly GCA_037952925.1 of Lithobates clamitans. Classification (NCBI taxonomy): domain Eukaryota; kingdom Metazoa; phylum Chordata; class Amphibia; order Anura; family Ranidae; genus Lithobates; species Lithobates clamitans. The sequence goes on from JBBGZY010000785.1 coordinate 952,101, forward strand.
TCACTCACTCCTCCAGATCCAGTGGACAGAAGGCAGGTGGAGTGGGAATCCTATCTCCATATAGCACCTTTCAGGTACTTCACCCACCTCCCTCTGTCACTCCCCTCATTTGAGGCAAATTTTATTTGTCTATTTTCTCCAGTTTCTTTAAAAATTACTGTGAAGGAGAATTCCACATCCTTACAGCTCTTACAGTAAAGAACCCTCTACAAAGTTTAAGGTTAAACCACTTCTCTTCTAATTGTAGTGAATGGTCGCATGACTTTTTAAATCCCCTTTCAATGAAAAGTTTTTTTTCCCTGTACTAGGGGCACCAGTACGGTATTTGTACATTGATATCATATACCCTCTCAAACGTCTCCTCTCCAGAGGAGAATACGTTTTCCCATAGCGGAGATCCTTCAGTGCCTTAATTAGCTTTGTTGCCCTTCTCTGGACTCTCTCTAGTTCCAGCACATCCCTCCAAGTAAAACCATTACGTCCCCTCACTCAATTCTGCTACTATAGATGAGGTTGCTAAACTTTTTTCTAATGCCCATCTAATCACCTGCCCCCTGGACCCTGTTCACTCACAAAAACTACGGTCACCCTCTGGCTTTTTCTTATGCTCTTTACTCACATCAATCTCTCCATTCTCTTCTAGCATCTTCCTCAACTCTCTAAAACCAGGGCCGGCAACCCGCCGATCGCGATCTACCAGTTGACCGCAAGTAGGTGACTGGCAGATCACATGCTTGTCCCTGCCCTGCCGACCTGCAACTGGCAGAGCTGCGCAGGAAACACGCGAGTTCTGGGAACCTGTCAAAAGCCGACAAAGGCATTCCCTGCCCCCACAGCATACCCTCTGCTTATGTGAGGCTGCCGGGCATGGGAAGCATCTGCTGTCTACGTAGCGAGGTTTGGGCTGCAGATCGAGGAAAGCCTATGCTGCCGATGAGAACCGGCGGGTAGAGCGAGGAAAGAATCTGCCGCTGATGAAAGCGTGTGGGCGGGCAGAGCTAGGAAAGCACCTGCCGCCTATGACAGCGGCCAGGGTCTGGCTCTTTCAGAAGGTGCCTAAGCTGGGGTGCATTGTGCTGATCCCTCCCTCCTCCTCAGTCCATCCAAGGCGTTTATGGATGACATCATGTGGGATGGACGAGAGCGGAGGGCTGGCTAGGGTCAGCATAAGCGCAGTTAGATCTGCCACAGTAGCTACATCTCTGCATCAGGTAACAATTTTTTTGTCACCCTAAGCCCCCAGTGGTGTGCTCTCCAAACTCTTCAGTAATGTGCCCCCCGATACCCCAGTAGCAAATTTCCCCCCCCCCCAGGCCTCCAGTGCCATGTCCCCCTGACTCCCCCCATACTGTGCCCTTCTGACCTTCCTGTGCCAGGCTATCCTAAGCCCCTCATACCATGCCTTCCTGACATTCCTGTGCCAGACCAGCCTAAGCCCCCCATGCCAGGCTCTCCTAAACCCCCTGTCTTGCTCATCTATGTCCACTGCCCTACTTTTTCCTGTACAATGCCCTACCTACTACTGACCTCCGTACACTGCCCTACCTACTATGGACCTCTGTACACTTCCCTACCTACTACTGACCTCTGCACACTGCCCTACCCACTACTGACCTCTGCACACTGCCCTACCTACTACTGACCTACACCCTACTGACCTCTGCACACTGCCCTATACACCACTGACCACTGACTTACCTACTACTGACCTCTGCACACTGCCCTACCTACTACTGACATCTGCACACTGACTTACCTACTACTGACCCCTGTACACTGCCCTACCTACTACTGACCCCTGTACACGGCCCTACCTACTACTGACCCCTGTACACGGCCCTACCTACCACTGACCCCTGTACATTGCCCTATCTACTACTGACCCCTGTACACTGCCCTACCTACTACTGATCCCTGTACACTGACCTACACCCTACCTCTGCACACTGCCCTATACACTACTGACCTCTGCACATTGCCCTACCTACTACTGACCTTTGTACACTGACCTAACTACTACTTACAATGGTCAGAACTGAGAGCAGAGAGCTAGGCCTGAAACTATTCAAGCAGATCAGCCTGCAGTACCAAATGTTGAGAGGGTGACCAATTACTCCCTAGTCATTGTGAATGAAAGTAAATGTTGAGTTTCTGGCTGAAGCAAACTTTAAAGGTAGGCTACCTACCTACTGCACCCCAGGGACCTATGATCTCTTCCTTGTTGTCCAGGTAGATCTCCACCTCTCAAAAGGTTGCCTACCATTGCTCTAAAACATGCACTAGTCTTTCCTATACCTAAAAAGCCCCCAATGAAACCCACCAAGCCATCCCTATCTCCTTGCTCCCCTTTTCCTTCAAACTTGGTCTACAAATGACTCCCTTCAAGATTTCGCCCTCAACACCCCACAAAAACTGCTCTCCTATAACTCACAATCTACTAACAGCTAAAAGCAATGGACACTATTCTGTACTCCTACTTCTGGACCTGTCTGCTGCCTTTGACACAGTGGACCACCCCCTCCTCAAAAAAATCCACTACTTTGGTCTCCGCAACTGGCTCTCATCCAACCTACATCATCCTACCTGTTCCACTCCGCCTTCAGTGTCACTTACAATTTTACTTCCTGCTCTCCTCTTCCTTTTTCAATTGGGATCCTCCAAGGTTCTGTTCTTGGACCTCTCCTATTCTCGATCGACACCTCCTCCCTGGGTCCGTTGTTTGCCAGCCATGGCTTCCAATACCATTTCTATGACGATAATTCCCATATCTATCACTCCATCCATCAGTCTCCACATGTATCACTAACTTACTAACAGACATATCAGTCTGGATGTCACACTGCTTCCTCAAACTCAGTCTCTCCAAAACATCTCATATTTCTTCCGCCACGTGCCTCTTCCCTTGACTTCTCTGTCAAGATCAATGGCACAACTATCAATCCGTCTCCGCATGCCAAGGTACTAGGTGTTATCCTGGACTCTAAACTAACCTTTCAGACCCACATGTTCAAAGCTTGCTGCCTCAACACACACATCTCCAAAGTATGCCCTGCCTAACCAAAGACACCACAAAGCTTCTACTTCACTCCCTGATCATCTCTCACCTAGACTACTGCAACTACTCACTGGCTTACCTTTACATAGATTATCCCCTCTTCAGTCCATCATGAATGCTGCTGCCAGACTCCTCTACCTTACCAAGTGCTCCGTGTCTACCACCCCTCTCTGCCAATCCCTCCACTGGCTTCTGCTTACCCAATGAACTACATTCAAAATACTAACGACGACTCACCAAGCTATCCACATCTCCCCCAGCTACATCACTAACCTAGTCTCAAAATTCCAACCAAATTGTTCTCTTGGTTCCTCTCAAGACCTGCTTTGTGGCTCATTTGTCACCTCCTCCCATGCTTGCCTCCAGGGCTTCCCCCAAGCCACTCTCCATTCTATGGAACTACCCACCCCGATATGCCCCACTATCCTTTACTCTATCCACTTTTAGATGATCCCTGAAAACCTCTCTCTTCAGAGATACCTATCCTGCCCACAGCTAACAATTGTAATTTTATTTTCTCCATCAGCTCATCCCTCAGTTATTACCTTCTGTATCACTTGACCCTCCCCTCTTAGATTGTAGACTCTAAGAGGAGCATCACCCTCTGATTCCTCCTATATTGAAATATATTAAAACTGTACTGTCTGCCCTCATGTTGTGAAGTGCTGCGCAAACTGTTGGTGCCATATAAATCCTACATAATGACAACAATAAAAATAATAATGCTGACAATGTTTCTAGGGAGCCCCAAAACCAGGGTGCAGTGCTACATTAATAATGACTTAGGCAAGTAAGCTGGCACCTTTGAGCACCCTATCCCACGTATTTGGTTAGTGAATTCATCCGTCACATGTACCAAGCAACAGCAAGACTCAGGAAGTGGCTTGCAGTGCTCATTCGTGTCAGCATTAAAGAACACACAGGTTTCTGGTCTACCAGAGTGCTCTACAAAGTGATAGCACTGAAGGACCCCTTTAGGTACTACAATGAACACCCTGGGATTGTAATCTGTATAATGCACACCTCAGTGCACAATGTACTATACTTTACCCAAGAACACCTGAGCACGGGCACCATATATTACTGCAGCTAGGTAACTTCTGGCTGGTCCTATTCTTGTTCAACCATCAACACTTGTCAGCCTTGGCCTGTAGGACATATCTCCGATCTTTAGATCTAAACACCTGGTGGAAAAAATGGATGTGCAGACTTGGTGGAGAACTATGCATTTATACTACCCAACATAAATAATTTTAACTGCATGCTTTTTGACATTATTCAACAACCATTTTTATGTGCAATGCAATACTCAGGATCAGTCACATTAGAATAACAACAATTGCACAAGCCAGCACTGTGCCAAGACACAAATACAGAGAAAATCTTTTAATCACAGGCTTACTGCATGCCTAAGTCATGTCGATCTCACATTAATCTACATGAATGTGCTGCAATGCACTAAGAAACAAGAGACCTGTAACAGGTGGGGCAGAATACTCTGAAGAGAGATCAGAATCTGAATTCCATTAGGGGAACCTGTCCTGTACATAGTGATTGTGTATGCGTGCTTTACCATAGGAATGTTATCAGAAATATCATAGCAAACTTCTCGATACTCATCCTCATCAATGTTGGAACAATTTCAGCAATGTATTTGGAATCTTTACGACTGTAGGAGACACCCTCAACAATGTACGGGTCATCCTCAACAACACATATCAATATGAGGAGAGGGAGATCAGGTGCAACAGACCTATGGGCACTACAAACTTAAAAACGATCGTACTTGGTTCCACTTAACATTAAGAAAGAATTGCAGAATATTCACCCCAGAAGCTCCAGATACCATGCCACAGCTCACCATGGCCTCCAGCAGAGCTGCACAGGATGAAGAGGGTAACTTAGGATAAGTGTAGAGGCAACAGCATAAGAACTGCAGACAGCTAACGTGTAGCAATCCCCACACTATGCTTTGGCACTGGTGAATAGAGATTCTTATAGGTGATGTGGTGGCCAGGACATCAATGTACGGTACAGATGTTAAACGTGAAGTACTAATGCGCCGCTAAACGTGTAAACGATATATATGGTAAAGTGCTAAAATGCAAAAAGATAAATATAAAGCAGCTGGCTTCTGAAGTGTTGGCAGCACCAAAAATATGAGTGATATGTAATGAAGCAGCGCTAAATATCTCTTTAGAAATTCTAAATAAGGATAGCTGATAATAAAGTGCTAAAACGTTCCCAAGTAACTCTGAACCAATCTTAAGATATAAAGTGCTAATAATATAACAATATAAAGTTCTAATAACAAAGTTCTTATAACAATACAAATTCTCAATGTGCAAAATGATGCAATAATAATGACATCAAAACAAAAATTCACAGCGATGACTGATGTAACTTCGGATGCTAGGCAAATAGTCTCTATAAGGGCAAATACATCAAAGAAAGGAAAAAGTTCTAATGCAGATAATATAATGACCAATAGGAATCCTTCTCCAATCCACACCCTGTGTGTGCTAGCCTCTCACCTCAAGGGAAGACCCCAAATGGGTCTAGTCGTGTGTCAACAGATCAACAGATGTCCTTTTCCTCCTCCTTGGGTGTATCTCAAACGAATGGTCACTGCAATCTCCAGGCTATTTCTCCACAAACACTGAGTTCCCCGACCGGCTCCTTTTAAAAAAGTTTCTAGTCATTTACTTTTGATTTCACTAGAGGCAGGGATTTCTTTTTTCACCAAATCGGAAATATTTTCTAACTGCCACTGTCTCCAGGTCACACAACACTGTTTCCCCAAACTTTCCAGGTAGAGCCGGTGACTTGCCAAGAAAGTTCCCCCGGCGGATAAGGACTCCCCTGCACTGTGCATGCGCAGTATGAATGACTACGGAGCCGCTGAAAATTGCCGAAGAAGAACAGCTGATCCTCAGCTGTATACGGCGCCTGCGCACTACATTCTAACCTAAGTCCATGTTAAAGCCCCACCATCCAAGTGGACATAGAGTTAGAATATTAAAATGCCGTGCCCAAAGCATGGTAAGCGTAGCGAGCCCGCGAGGGGCCTGTTACAAAGTGTTTTTTTTAACTTTAGCATTAGCACACAGACGCCCTGTACAGCTGACTCAGGTGTTCAGCTTCGGCTCTTTTTCAGCGGCTCCCTTAATGTTCCTACTGCGCAAGCGCTGCGCCTGCGCACTACAGGGAGGTCATTATCCGCCGAGGGGAACTGTCTCGGCAGAACACCGGCACCCTGAATATCTCACCAGCAATGTTCAGAAAGGACAGTACAGGCTCCGGCTGCCATTATTCACTATCAGTGGAAAGTGGCCTCTTCTGTAGATGTGTTCAGCTTAAAGGGACACTGTAGTGGCAAGGTGGGAGAATGCACACAAAGGTGGCTCCATAAACCATCTGCCTGATATCTACTTTGAATTAAAAAAAAAGTCCTTCCTGTGTCAGAAAAGTTGAGTTGCCCATTCATATTCTCTCTCTCTTTATATATATATATATATATATATATATATATATATATATATATATATATTTATTACACACATATATATATATATATATATATATCTCCATCATCAACTAGTCTTTATGCTCTTTTTTATTACACTTAGGCCCCTTTCACACTGGGGCGTCGGCGGTACAACAGCGCTATTTTTAGCGCTGCTGTACCGTCGTTCTTGCAGCGGTATTCGGTTTTAACCCCCGCTGGCGGCCGAAAAAGGGTTAAAATCACTCGTACAGCGCGGCTATAGCCGCGGTATTGCCGCGCTGTCCCATTAATTTCAATGGGCAGGAGCGGTGAATACAATGCTCCTTCACCGCTCCAAAGAAGCGGTTTGCAGGACTTTTTTCACCGTCCTGTCAGCGCACCGCTTCAGTGTGAAAGCCCTCGGGCTTTCACACTGAACAGCGATGGCTGTTTAGGGGCGGTTTGCAGGCGGTATTTTTAGCGCAATACCGCCTGCAAACCGCCCCAGTGTGAAAGGGGTCTTAGAGTAGACCTCTGGGTGTGGGCCTGCATGAGGGGCGGGGGCAAGGAGCAGGGGACCCAAAAAGAAGAGGATCAGGGTTGCTCTGTGTAAAACCACTGCACAGAGCAGGTAAGTATAACATGTTTGTTATATAAAAAAAAAAAAAAAAAATAAGGGTTTACCATCACTTTACTAATCATTGTACAAAGCTGCACACATTTTTAATATCTAATGGGGCCCCTTGACTGCATAGGCTATTATGGAAAAAGGTAAACTTTACCTTTAAAAGGTATACCTTTTCTTAAAGTGTTGTTAAGCCACTTTCACATCTTCATACCATCCCCTCTGTGTTCTAAGCCTGTATGGGAGCCAGCCGATCATGTGATCGCCGAGAAGAGCTGTGAAATGAGGTATAGCAGACTTTTTTTTTTTAGAAATCACTCACACAGGGGGACACATGATTACAACACAGGATTAGAACACAGTGGGGATGGTATGAAGATGTGAAAGTTACTTGAGCAGCGGGAGTTGAGGAGGCAGGCACTATCACAAGCTGACAGGCAGAGAGGGGAGGGGGAGAGCACAGAGGAGACAGATAGCAGGCTGCGGATGACTGAGGCACATACGTCTGACTCCGGTGTCAGGGTTCAGCAGCCCTGATATATCAGAGTCAGAGTACAAGGAAGAGGATATAGCCAGGCAGGATCAGACAGGTATTACAGGGGGCCAAATTACACTGCACAAGCACTGTGCTGTATAAAATGCTTTAAAGGAACAGGATGTTTCTCTTTTTTTGGGTTAAACGCTTTAAAGTACCAGATAATCAATTTCTGCTAAGCTCTTCTAATAGCCCCTAAAGCCTAAAATTGCACAGCTTATACAAACATTTCCTAAAGCTGTCCTCAAGTGCCACCACTTGTGCATGTTCTGTAGGTTTCCTTACAAATGTACAGGTTAGGCAGGGTCTCAAAAAAAAAGTGATTTAGCTACTGTTGCTAGGTGCTTGGCTAAAAATGTACAGTGAGAGAAACATTGGTTGCAGGTGCTCTCTGTAGCTGCTGCCCTGAACTGGTTACATAGTTAGTCAGGTTGAAAAAAGACACAAATCGATCTAGTTCAACCAAAAAAAAAAAAATTATAAAAATCATACAATCCCCATATACACAATCTTTCACTCACAGTTGATCCAGAGGAAGGCGAAAAAAAACCCAGCAAAGCATGCTCCAACAGCGGGGGAAAAAATTCCTTCCTGATCCCCCGAGAGGCAATCAGATTTTCCCTGGATCAAACCTTTCCATATTTGGAGATGAAATCTTTTTTCCTCTAGACATAAAGAGTACCCCCTTGTCCACTGTGATGACTTTAAAGAGAATAAATTTAGTTCCTCTAATCCTCATAGCTGAGCTCCTCCATGCCTCTTATCAGTGTAGTTGCTCTTCTCTGCACTTTCTCCAGTTCCCCGATATCCTTTTTGTGAACTGGTGCCCAAAACTGAACTGCGTATTCCAGATGAAGTCTTACTAATGATTTGTACAGGGGCAAAATGATATCTCGCTCTCTGGAGTCCATATCTCTCTTAATACAAGAAAGGACTTTGCTTGCTTTGGAGCTTGGCATTGCATTCCATTATTGAGCTTATGATCTATCAAAACCCCCAGATCTTTCCCCACTATGGATTCCTCCAGTTGTACTCCCCCTAGTATGTATGATGCATGCATATTCTTAACCCCTAAGTGCATAACTTTACATTTATCAACATTAAACCTCAGCTCTAACCAGCAGGGCCCTCTGATTCCTCCTGTATTGAATTGTATTGTACTTGTACTGTCTGCCCTAATGTTGTAAAGCGCTGCGTAAACTGTCGGCGCTATATAAATCCTGAATAATAATAATAATAATTTGCCACTTAGTTGCCCAATCGGCTTTGTTCGGGTCTCAGGTCTAGTAATCTGCCAGTGATGTCGTGACATCACTGGCAGATTACTGGCATCCTAAAGGCGCCAGTTTTAAGAAATAGAAAGTATTCAAAAACACAGATCTTGGCGTTTTGAATACTTTCAAGAGCAGAGAAGGGGTTTGGGGTCTTAGGCCCCTTTCACACGAGGTGGGCTCCGTTTCCACGGAGCCCGCCTCGGTCCGCCGGCTCAGCGGGAGATCAGTTCGTTGATCTCCGCTGAGCCGGCGGATGACAGGTACCTCTCTGCTCACTGAGCGGGGAGGGGCTTGTCAGGCGCCGCTGCTGCCTATGGAGGGATCAGACGAAAACGGACAGCGTGTCCGTTTTCGTCAGATCTCCCCCGATCCGATAGCGACGGACCTGGACATAGGGGCATCCGTCTTCTTTTCAGCGGATCGGACGTCAGCGGACATGTCTCCGCTGACATCCGATGCTCCATAGACTAACATGGAGCGCCCGTTCAGGTCAAACTGACAGGCGGACCTGAACGGTCCGATCGTGTGAAAGGGGCCTTATAAACACCAGATCCCTCCATAAAGAGTACCTGCCTATTACTGTCACAAGGGATGTTTACATTCCTTGTGACAACAATAAAAGTGATAACAAAAAAAAATAATTAAAAAACGAAAAGGACAGTGAAAAAATAAAAAACTTTAAATCTACAGAATATTGGCACCTGACATCGGCTATTGACCTGAAAGGCAGCCGAAAAATTGGTATCGGCCCTGAAAAAACTCGACACCTACTGGACATCTTCCAATGTGGAAGGAAGTAAGCATGATGTGTCCTTTCATCAGCTGCATTTGAGTTTCCTTGGCCAACTGGTGCAGCTATGCTCCTCAACATTGCCCGATCATTGGTTTCCTCAATGCTGAGAAATACAGGCAGATACTTATCCATCATGTCAAACCATCAGAGGGGTGTGTGATTGTCCCCCAATTTATTCTGCAGCAGGACAATGACCCCAAACATACAACCAATGTCATTAAGAACTATCTTCGTAAAGAAGTGTTGCGAAGAACAAGGAGTCCTGGAAGTGATGGTTTGGCCCCCACAGAGCCCTGATCCCAACATCATGGAGTCGGTCTGCGGTAACATGAAGAGTCAGAAAGATTTGAGGCAGCCTACATCCACAGAAGATCTGCGGTAAGTTCTCCAAGATGTTTGGAACAACCTACTTGCCAAGTTCCTTCAAAAACTGTGTGCAAGTGTACCTAGAAGAACAGATGTTGGTTTGAACCCAATAGGGTAGTCACACCAAATATTGATTTGATTTACAATTTTCTTCTGTTTGCTCACTTCGCATTTTGTAAACTGATAAAAATTAACAATTAAAATATACATTTTTGAAATCATTCTTACTTTACAATATTTCTTCACCCCTGCCTAAAACTTTTGCCCAGTACTATACCTTCTGTGTGTTCTTTTATGCTCAAACTGCTGTTTATTCTAAACCAGTACCAATACACTGAGTTAATTTACCACTAAATGGTCTTGTGCCTATTTACTGGTACTAATTTACAACAAAGTTTTTTGTAAAATTATTTTTTATTAATTTTAAGACATTATACAAACAAGGTATCATAGATACCCAAAACTCAAAAAGAAAACGATAATCAGTGGCGCAGGCTTGTAATTTACAAACAAGTTAAAAGGTATCTACACTTGTGTTCTCATAAGTGCTTGCAGTAACTTTCATTCAACCAGGTGTGCCAGAGGGCCTGAGGTTGTTCTTGGAGTCGAGGCGCAGAACAGAGAACCCAAATTACCAAGAGGCTCCTTCAGGGATAGCACTATTCTACCAGTGTGGAACCACAAAGCAAATGAATCTTAAAGCGGTATTGAATCCAAAACCAAACATGTAATCTATTGCAGCTTACCAATCAGATGTGGTGGCTGTATTAGTTTTCTTTTTTCCCCTCTGTTTTTTCATGGTGATCTGGGCCAGGAACATGCGTCCTGTTTTATACAGATATCACTCTGGATGAAAGAGCATAGGGGGCAGATCTGGACAGCAGCACTGTCAGCCTGAGGGGAGTGTTAGAAGTACTAACAGATTTAAAAACAGCAACAGATCAAACCTGAACTCCAGCTAATACTTTATAATCAGTTACAGCAAACAGTGTTTTTCCTTTTGGGATTAAGGTTTTACATACATAAAAAAAAGCTGATCATTTTAGATACTACTGCCAGTGTTAAATGGTTTGTTTCAACCGTGTAACTGCAAGAGACTAAGAATTGGTAAACTGCAATATAATAAAATGTTTGCTTTTGGGTTGTAGGCCTCATGTACACTGCTGCTAAACTCACGTTTAGGAGCTTTCAGCGTTTTTGGGGTTAATTTACTAAACTGGAACGCCCAGAATCTAGTGCAGCTGTGCATAGAAACCAATCAGCTACTAACTTCAGCTTGCTCAATTAAGCTTTAACAATAAAACATGGAAGCGGATTGGTTTCTATGCAGATTTTGCACTCTCCAGTTTTAGTAAATAAACCCCTCTGTGTCCATGAACACATATGCTTTTACCGGAGTTTAGGAGCAGCAGTGTTTAGAGGCATTCAAAGCTCCTCTCCTGAGCGCAGAAGAATCGCATTCAGGAGGGGAGCTTTAGGGCAAAAAAAAAAAAAAAAAAACACCAAAGGCTCCTAAACGTGTCCAAATGCCTTTAAACGCTAGGCGCGATTAGCACTTCAGAGTTTCTTCATTTCAGTGGCCAGAATAAATTAAAATTCTGGCTAATAAAATAAACTTCCAAACACCAAATGCTTCTAAACCCTGCTAAACTCACCTAAACTGGTTTGAAAAAAAACGCAGCTTAGGTGAGCTTTTAACACTGATTTTCTTCTGTCAGGAGACAGTGTGCATGAAGTCTAATACTGCTTTAAAGCTAGGTTTGATGAATACGGTTCTAGATACTTACTACCAAGAAAGTCTGCAGTAGCAAAACAATACTGGGTCTTCTTGCTCCTATCTTTTTCTTTCTTTTATGGTCCAGCAAAGGTGTAACAATAGCCAAAGTGGACCTATCAGCTGCTATGGGCCTGAGGTGGAAGAGGGCTCAATTAAAGGGCATGTTGAGGCATTTTAAACATTGAAAATACCATATTTGTAGTCAGAGTCTTCAAGTAAGAAAGCGATAACCCTAATAACCAAGGCCTGAGGTGTGCCTTGGCCTAGCTGGACAGTATGCCTGAAAAGAGGGCAAAAGACACATGTTTAGGTGAAGACGGGTAGGTAGAGGTAGAGTAGCGCACACCTGGATAACAACAGTATATGTATCCGGTAAGTATCCGCTATGACAGGAGAAACCCACCGACTCATGACTTGTGATAGCAGAAACCCCCTATTGAACCTGCGAAGCAGCCCAGAACTTAACTAAACATCCCGTGAAAGATGGATTGAGCCTGATGCCCGAGACAACCCAGACATGAGAATGAACCGCTTGTGATGAGAGGATGCGTAGGCGAAATGGAGCAAAGGCTGGTCCGAGGAGCCCCTGCAAAATGAAGGCCGAGAAGAACGAAATACAAACGGACACCAGTGAAGTAGCTCTGAGAAAATCCCCCAACCCCTGTCCTACCCATGCTTGGTATGGGGAAGTGAGCGGGCGAGTTGCAAAAATGGACAACTGGCAGGAGTCTGAAGTGCTGGATACCTGATGGATATGCTAATGGATTAGGCGGATAGGCCAATGCGCTATGGTACAGAACACTGGTTCCACCTGGACGATAGGATCGTGCTTCTGCCTGTAACCTGACAACCGAGACTGAGTCCTGAATGCACCAATTATCTTATCCGATCAACAGCAGGACTGATGGAAGGGAGTGCAAAGATAGTTGAAATCGGTGTGGATGCCAATACAACACCCCCCCCCCCCAACTGTAGCAAGTGCTGAATCGCCAGAGCACGGACGAGTACCTTGATGAAAAAAATCTTTGCAGGAAAGAGCAGCCAAAAGTAACAAATGATACTGGGATTTGCCACTAGGCACCTTGGAGGCCCGGCCCCCCACCTTCAGAATAAAGGTAAAGAACCAGACCAAGCACCCCTGGAAGTCGCTGCCTCCAGTAACTTGATTGGTAATGAAAGCATGACTGACTGCCGAAGCCAAGATACTTAAACTAAACCTGATGATATAGTGATAAGGCCCATGCGCAGGCCTGGAAATACTTCCAGCAGGGCTGTCTGAGGACCAGGGATGGGAGATTCCAACACCACCCCTGACAGGGAACATACTTGGCCCAGACAAAAAGACGGACCAAGGGGATGCTGACCTAGCCTGCAGGAATGGAAGAAGAGCAGGAGCTGTGGGTGCGTAGACACCCTGCTTCTGACTGCGTGAGCTTCAGTCACCTCCATCCTGACTTGCAACCATACCAGGTTATGGAGAGCATGCTTAGCCCACATGAATCTGCATTCAAGAACAATGCCTAGCACATGTACCCTGCTGGTGGATCAGATGAAATTGGAAACAAACCGAAGCGGACCGCCGTCCCCTGTGCCAAAAATCAGCCGAGAGCTGAATTATGGACTGACTCCTTAAGACGGGGTGCTACACTGTTCTAAACCCCCTCATGGTTGAAAGGATGAACGTGAACTAGTCGTTACAGGAACATGCGGCAAGCCCAACCTAAAGAAACACAATAAAGAGAAATGACAAACAAACAGACATGAGAACAACAACGCCCCTCTGGCCTACCTAAGTATGAGAACCTGAGCAGAAATGTCAAGACCACCACGCGTGAATGAACCTGATGCGCCCCCCCCCCCCCCCCCCGTTCGTGTAAGTGGTAAGTGAGCCCGAGTAACCTGCTGCGCAGAGACAGGTAATTAACTGAACACTCAGGAATGGTGTACCCACAGACCGTGGTGGGTGGTTGTACAGGCGTAATGAATGAACGTGCATCGTTTGACATATGGTATACGGGTGAGAAGATTGTGGCCAACAATCATTTAACAAACGAAACCTCAGCCTGTATGGATCTTTAGACGTGACAGATCCCGAGATGTGAGCCCTAGCTAACTAACCCAGGTACAAACATGAACAAAGATACGATGAGACATGACAACCAACGAAGATGAAAACAGCTACTGAAGTATATGCTGTGACTGCGTGGCACTGAAATGCTATAACAGCCCACGCTGACAGAACCCCCCGCTAAAGGCAGAAACGCTGTGACCGAAACGCTGAGGCAGAAACATAATGACCGAAATCGTGGGGCAGAACGCTATGACCAAAACGCTGAGACTGAAACTCAGAGGCAGAAATGTAATGACAGAATCCTGGGGCAAAAACGCTATGACAGATATGCCGAGACAGAAATGCTGGGGCAGAACGCTATGACCGAAAACGCTGAAGCTGAACACTGAGGCAGAAACAAATGACGGAACTCCTGTGGCAGAAATGCAAGGACAGCAACGCTATGACAGCAAACGTTATGACAGGAATGCTGAGACTGACCATGAGGAAGAAACGCAATGACTGAATCCTGGGGCAGAACGTTATGACAGACAACGTTGAGACTGAAACGCTGAGGCAGAAATGTAATGCCAGAAATCCTGGGGCAGAACGCTATGACAGTCAAGTAAACAGGAGATGACGGCTCGGTGATTTCCTGCATGAGAGATGGTGAGGCTGCAGATGGGCATCAGGCTGCATTGATGGGAGATGGGCGCAGATCAGGCTGCAAATGGGCGCATATCAGGCTGCATTAAGGCTGCAGATGGGCACAGATCAGGCTGCACTGAGGCTGCAGATAGGCGCATATCAGGCTGCATTGAGGCTGCAGATGGGCACACATCAGGCTGCAGATGGGCACACATCAGGCTGCAGATGGGGACACATCAGGCTACAGATGGGGACACATCAGGCTGCATATGGGCACACATCAGGCTGCATTGAGGCTGCAGATGGGCACACATCAGGCTGCATTGAGGCTGCAGATGGGCACACATCAGGCTGCATTGAGGCTGCAGATGGGCACACATCAGGCTGCAGATGGGCACACATCAGGCTGCATTGAGGCTGCAGATGGGCACAGATCAGGCTGCATTGAGGCTACAGATGGGAACTGATCAGGCTGAATTGATGGGCACTGACCATTATTTTGCTTCAAAGTGGTTTATTTTGAAAACTGAAACTCCCCTCTTAAATTGAAGGTGCGTGTTATACGTCGATAAATACGGTAATTTGCATGTGAAGATAACACATACCCATCACTGTATAATTAAGGATTGCAAGGGTTCTTGTTGACACGTACCCTTTACCCTCTGTGACATTTGCAAGATGTGCTGATGCCAAATGTAGATTTATTGGCCTTTAAAACATCTAGTCACCCCAGCCAGCACTGAAATTACCCTGTATGCCTAACACAGACTTACTCAGAATATAAAAACCCCCCAAGTTAAAAAATGACAGGTGTTTGTAGTTCTGAAAAAAAAAAAAAAACATTCCAATAGTTCAAAGACGTTTATATTAGGCCCCTCTGGGCTTTCACAATGGAGACACAGCAGCGGCTCTTTCAGGGCGCTTTGCAGGCGCCATTTTAAGCGCTGTAGCGCCTGCAAAGCGCCCCAGTGTGCCTAAGGCTGGGTTCACACTAGTGCGACAAATGCTCCGACATTGGGAGCTCATGTCGCATGACGTGTGAAAATCAATATTTCCCTATGGGAGCCGTCCTAACTGGTCCGACACAAGTTGGTCCGACTTTGAAAATGCTCCCTATACTACTTTGGTCCGACTTTAATCCTACTTCAGCCCATTGACTATCATTGAAGTCGGATCAAAGTCGGATCGCTGTCTCGCATGATCCGACTTTGGCATGCGACTTGTGCTCAGATGATCTTGAGGGGGAACTCTGCGCCAAATTTTAAATAGAAAACCGGCATGGGTTCCCCCTCCAAGAGCATACCAGGTCCCTGTATATATCACTGAAGTGATATATACAGTATTACAAGTTGTATGGGACTATCACATTCATAATTATATGGACTTTTAATGTTTTTTTGTTCTCGATTTATCCATAATTTTCTCTGATTATTTAATGGTTGCTGAAAACAGATACATCATCAGTTCACAGCCAGAAAACTATTGGTGACAAAACAGTATTCATTTATTTATTTATTTTTGACACATTTAACCACTTCAGCCCTGGAAGGATTTACCCCCTTCCTGACCAGGCCATTTTTTTGATAGGGCACTGCGTCACTTTAATTGACAATTGCGTGGTCGTGAGATGTTGTACCCAAGCAAAATTTATGCGTTTTTTCTTTTGGTGGCAGCCCATCTGTGCCATGTGATTAGATCACAACAAAACAACCTGAATTAATCAGTTTGCTATAGGCAAACATAATGTGTAAAAAAATAAATAAAAAAATAAATTATATATATATATATATATATATATCACTTCCCCAGAGTAGTACCATGCTTCTATGGTAACATTATATTGCTCTGGTCATAGTGCTAAAAGGATCATAATGAAAAAAAAAAAGCAAAAACAAAAAAATTACTTTTTTTTTTTTTTACTACCATCACCAGTCAGTGTCCCTGATCACTACAACACCAGCTATACAATAATGCTGTACTGCACTGGTGACAGTTTTAAACATTTTTTTTTTTTAAATGTGAATTTTTATTCTCTTTAATTTCTTAATTTTCCAAAAAATTATGACAAAAAATGACAACTTCAAAACACCCGCCATGCCTTTTACTAAATATCTTGGACTGTCTACTTTCCAAAAAGGGGTCACTTGGGGAGTATTTGTAATGTCCTGGCATTTTAGGGCCTCAAGAGATTAGACAGTCCATCAGTACATCAGCATTGATCAATTTTCAGATACTATACATGCCATAGTTTGTGGACTCTAGAACTTTCCTACAGACTATACTGTACACTGATTTGGGTTATTTTCAGCAAAGAAATGTAGCAGAATACATTTTGGTCTAAATTTATGAACAATTATTTATTTGCAATTTTTTTTGTTTATTTAGAAAACAAAAAACAAAAACAAAAAACAGTGGTGATTAAATACCACCAAAAGAAAGCTCTATTTGTGTGAACAAAAAGATAAAAATTTAGTTTGGGTACAGTGTTGCAATTGTCATTTAAAGTGAGACAGTGGTGAAATATGAAAATTGTCCTGGGCAGGAAGGGGGTAAAAGTGCCCTATATTTAAATGGTTAGGAAAATCGACAATAGGGAGGCTGCCGGGGGGTACCACGGGGCCCCTAAATCTGTAGTTACACCCCAGTTGTCATCCTTAGCCCCACTGCATCGCGTACCAGCCAGAATCTGTTCGTTATGGGGATCTGACAACTTCCAGTGACAGCAGGTTAAGAATAACATTTAGCCATGCTGTAGGTTTTTTTTCAGCCAGACACACAGTCAAGTTCTGTATGAACATGAGTATAAACAGCTGCCATGCCAATTCCACAAGGAATATAGAGCAGGGACATAACTTTCCTTCAGATTTCACAATGAAATGAACTATTTTCAGTTTAACAAAAGAAAATGATGGACGTGAATAGGCCGGGATGAGATTACACAGCAGGGTAAGTCCCGTTTAGTGGACAATCACTCCTGCAGGCTGAAGACTCCCAGATCTTGGTAAAAACTGCTTCTTCTCAGAGTAATTGTACAGGTCAGGGAACAGAAGGCAGAGATCTGCTCTATGTACCATGACAAACACTGCTGTACATCACAATGTGGACATATTTATACCACAAGGAAGCACCCAGGAGGAACTCCCCTCCACAGATGTGCAGAACACGGATAATTGGAACAGACATGTTTAAATTCATAGGTGGCACCTGCAACCTTAGCGCTGCTTTGTCATCTTTCATTTTTTGTGATTTCACAAAAAACATTTGAACAACAAAGCAGACACTTGACAGCTCCTCATAGCGGTATAAAAATGCAGGCCTCCGGCTACTGGGAACAGTTTAAGAACAGTATGATACTCAGAACTGAGAGAGCTGCAAATAAAGACAAAAAGCAGGAAGTTCCCTATTATGTAAATATATTTGTGTGCTTCCAGGAACTTCTTCATATTCCCATCGCACACATTCCTGGATGAGCTCACGAGTATGGGTGCTGCAGCAACAACCAGCTGGATACTGGTTCAAGTCACAATGAAGATATTTGCCAGGACACCATGGAACGACATAGATAGCGTCCAAACTTATAATTTATTGCATGATCACAACAATGTGATGACATGCCTGACGAAGGGGTCCTGCGTGACTCCGAAACGTTGCACTCTCCTTGTGTTGTGATCATGCAATAAATTATACGTTTGGACGCCATCTACGTCGTTCCATGGTGTGCTGGCAAATATCTTCATCATTCATTTTTCTAGGAACTTCTTCTCCGAAAAAAAAGAGAGAATGCACTAAAAGTCGGTACTTAGAAGCTGTGCCTTAAAAAAGGCAGGCAGAAAAAGGTAGGGAGATGACTTACCATGCCTTCTTCTGCACTGTGTCATCTGTCTGGAAGTACCCATCTGGATAGAGGAGCGGGGCTTTGCCTCTGCACGTCAAAACTGCCCCCTTGATGACTGGTAAACGGATGACTGGTGGAATATTATTATAGATGGATGATCCACAAAACAAATGAAAAAGAAGCAGGGAGATCCTTGCACTGCAGGTCATCAGTTACTGTTACCGCTTCTTCTCTAGCAAGGTGAACAGTGAGCAGAAGAGTAGTGAAATCACCAAATCCCACTTAAAATCTGGAAAGACTAGCAATCAGAGGCAGCAGTGCCTTGGATCTCACACTGCAGATATACAGCTGTTGCGTACCTGGTAAGTGAGCCTGACAGAGAAAGGCTTCCCTTTCAGCTCTGGCTCCGGGGGCCACTCATAGTTAAACAGTAGCCGCAAGACCACGGCGAGGTATGAGCGCCTATGATCAGTCCAGTAGTCTACGCTGGTAGTAGTTGACACGTCACTGGAAAGGTGCCAGGAGGCGGAAACAGCTGACAGCAGGCAGATGAGACCGCAGGACAGGTTGGCACAGGGCTTGGCTGTCGGCAGACTGTGAGGGCACAGCTGGAAGCAGGAGCCAGAAGATGATGAGCTGGACTGACGGAGCTGTAGAAGGCTGGAAGAGCTGGATGCAGGGTCAGATGAGCCAGGTCGGTAATGGGCGGGCAGATCAGGCAAAGACGACAGACAGCCGGGTAGTCAAGTCACAAGCATTGAGCATGGAGAGTGGATCAAACAAGAGCAGAAGGCAGAGGCAGGTAGCAGGCAAGGATGGTCAGAAGTATGCTGGGTCAAGATCAGAGGTCAAACACAGGAATCAGGGACACACTCACAGAACACTGTAGACCAAACAGCAAATAGCCAGTGCAGTAGCTTTGCTTACAAAGGCAGTTTGGCGCCAGTATTGGTGACAGGCACGCGGCTTCAAATGCGTGTGAGCACGCGCACATCTGCACACGTCTGTTCAATATCTGCCTGGCCCATTCCCAACCAGCATGTGTGCCTTGAAACTTCATCTATACTATGGCAAAGCCTTTCCTGACAACAGCTAACAGAACAGGAGTGCTTAGGCACAGTAAGTGCTCTGCTATTTTTCAGGAAGGATTTAAGGCAAAGGTTGATTGATTTTTCAGGGTACTGCTTAGGCACATTTACATTTTATAGAGGTTCCTTATAACATCATTATACAGGATATATATAGCACCAACACTTTGCACAGTGTGATAGGCCTCTCTAATAAGATCTGTTTTCACAGGTTGCCTAAAGGTGGATAGAGTAGGAGACAGTTGGAGCAGACTGGGAAAAGGAGTTCCAGAGGATGGGAGGGGCTTGGGAGAAGTCCTGGAGGCAAACATGGGAGGAGGTAACTAGAGAGCAGGAAGTCTTGGGAGGAACAAAAAGAACGACTTGGTTAGTATTTTGAGACAAGATTGGTAATGCAGCGGGGGCAGAGTTGTGGATGGCTTTGTAGGTTGTTTTTAGTATTTTTAATTTTATTTGTTGGGTGAGCGGAAGCCAATGGAGGAAGGACTAGCAGAAAGGGGGAGACGATGACACCAAATGACTGGTAAGGTGGGGGAGTATGGCAAAAGTATTCATGATGGACTGAAGGGAGGGAAGCATATGTAGAGGCAGGCCAATGAGAAGGGAGTTGCAAAAGTCAAGGTGAAAGATAACCAGGCCGGTAATTAGTAGTTTTGTAGTATGGTTGGTTAAGAAGGGGTATATTTTGGAGATGTTCATAATCTAGGATGTGGCATGTGGGAAAGGATGGATAGTTGTGCCATTGATCTTGATGGAGATGTCTGGGGATGGGGCATGGGTGGAATAATGTGAGCTCAGTTTTGGATAGACAGAGTTTGAGGAAGTGTGACATTTATACTGATAAGTCTGTTAGTAAATTACAGATGTGTGAGGAGATTGATACAGTAAGCTGAAAGGTAGAAAAATAGATCTGTGTGTCGTCAGCATAGAAATGGTATTGGAAGCCATGGGGGCTATCAGCTGACCCAGGGAGGAGGTGTCGATAAAGAATAGGAGAGGTCCGAGGTCAAAATAATGCAGGACCCCATTGTAAAAATGAAGAGGAGAGAAGGAAGTAGAAATGTGACACTGAAGGTGCGGTGAGATAGGTAAGAGAAGAACAAACAAACAAAACAAAAAAAAATCAGAGTCGCAGAGGCTTTGGGAAGGGAGTTTATTTTATTTTTTTATAAGAAGGGGGTGGTAAACTGTATCAGAGGCAGCAGACAGAAGAGTAATGCCACATACACACGGTCAGAATTTCCGACAACAAATGTTCGATGTGAGCTTGTTGTCGGAAATTCCGACCGTGTGTGGGCTCCATCGGACGTTTGTTGTCGGAATTTCTGACAACAAAAATTTGAGAGCTGGATCTCGAATTTTCAGACAACAAAATCAGTTGTCGTAAAATTCCAATCGTGTGTACACAATTCCGACGCACAAAATTCCACGCATGCTCGCAATCGAGCAGAAGAGCCGCACTGGCTATTGCACTTCGTTTTTCTCGGCTCGTCGTATGTGTTGTACGTCACCGCGTTCTTGGCGACCGGAATTTCCGGCAACATTTGTGCGACCGTGTGTATGCAAGACAAGTTTGAGCTAACATCCGTCGGAAATAAATCCAGGATTTTGTTGTCGGAATGTCCGATCGTCTGTACGCGGCATAAGAGTACAGCGTAGTGACCATTGGTTTTGGCAGTTAGTAAGCATTTAGTGGGTTTTAAGAATGAAGTTTCTCTGGAATGTTGTGGGTGAAATCCAGACTGAAAGGGGTTAAAGGAGGTTGTTAGTGAGGAAAAGACTAGGCGTTCTAGAGGTTTGGGGTTAAATGGCAGCTATTTTTGGGAAGAATTTAGGACAAAGGGTTGATTTTTCAGGGTACTGCTTAGGCACAATTTTTCTTGAGGTTCCTTATAACTAAGCAAATCTATACTTTTTGAGTGTAAGTCCATTTTAAAGGTCTCCTGGCCAGCATGGAAGCTGAAAAGTAACTGTGACCATTCTTTCAAGTACATCATAATGAGGTGTCTTCAAAGAGTGAGGTATGACCAAAGTTTTTTTGGCCATACTTCTCTGTGGGTCACAGGAGTACCTTACTTTTGTTTATCTGTGACAAAGAGTCAGCTGATAGGGAGCTATTGCTCCCTATCAGCTGATGAGGCAAAGCCCATTAAGACTCTGAAAGAATCCCAACAATGTTGTCAAGATTCACTTGACTGCCTGACAACTGACTCCACCTCTCTGAGAGCCAGCTGCTCCCACCCCCTCACCAGCCCGGATGTCCAGTGGAAGCATAAGGTGTAAAGCAGACAGCAGTGACCGTCAGTCACTGCTCTCCACTAAGAGCAGACCAAGAACTGAGCGACTAGGCACATTTATGGCTAGCTTAACATGTGAACTATTTTACCTGCCAAACAATGTGCATTGCTACTCAGCCACATATGTGATTCACTTTCCTCTGCCACAGCTGTCTGGCCATACACCGCTATTTAGAGCTTGCATTTCTGCAGCTTCCTATATAACATACTGATTATCAGCCTGCTTGATGGGACTATGAATAGCCATCATCACACCAAAATGGGTCAGCTGCTCCTGAAAGTTACAAATACCCAAAGATAGATTTGAAATAATAAAACTAGTAGTATTTAAAATCTTATGGGTTTTAACTAATAAATAATTGGGTTAAAAGTGTGTTATGTTTGGCTGGAGTTCCACTGTAAATGCCCACAATGAATATCACATTAAAATTTAAATGCAATCAAGTAAAATAGCGTACATGAATGTATGAATGGGCCAGCGCAGCTCACAGATAATCCAGTCAGCAGCTGTACTAACAGATAACACAGATTTCCACATAGTGTGTTCTGATTAAGCTATTGCTAAGTGAGAGTTTTGACCCCAAAGGATGGCAAAGAGTCTATTTTTTGGGCTACTGAGTCATCAGAAATTGGTGCCACATCCCTGAACAGAACAAGAAGAGTGATACTTTGGAAAGGATTTTTAGGCACCATTCAAAACCAATATTATAATAAAATACAAAAAGTTTAATAATATAATTGCTTAAAAAACAATGTGTTTGTAAAATTTATACAATTTACATAGGCACAATCACATATACAAAGAAAGAGGGAGAGAATCCATTAAAAGGACAAAAATGACAAGAGGGATCCAGCGCATTTCGACTCGCAAAGTCTTCTTCAGGGGTTCTTTAAAACAATGAGATGGATAGATTTTGCAAGGTAAATAACAGCCAACAAGTAAAACCAGAACAAAAAAAAAAAAAAATATACACGTTGAACAATTTAACATTCTCGGATACAAAATGACTCACAAATGTGCTAAATAGAGACCAGATATATGCAGACACCACCAGGACCTCCCCAGGTAACCCAGCGGCGAGGAGGTAATTCAAGGGACAAAGGCCTAATGTCAAAAAAGTTATACATAAATGTAAAAAAAACACAAAAAGAAGAAAAGGCACAACATATTTGACATGGTACCAGGGTAAGCTTGTAGAGTTTCTGGACCTGGATATAACCAGCTCCACAGAACAATGCTTAATGTGCTCATAGATGAACAAGTATTTACTAAAAATGTGAACGTGGATAGGGCTGGAATTGTTGTAAATATATCACATAAGAAGCCCCGTTGGTTCCGCAAGATGGAAGGTCATATACGGACTACATCAAGGAACCAGACAGTTATAAAAAAAAAACACTCTAGAATCTGACATGTGCAACAAAATGTGTGCAACTGGCTAACCATAATTCAAAAAGTACCGTGGCCAGCACATTCTATGTCCTGAGGGATCCCAGAATAATGCGGAGGTTCCTACAGCATCCACTTATATACAGAGCCTTGAAAAAAGTATTTACACCCCTTGAAATTTTCCATATTTTGTCATGCAACAACCAAAAACATAAATGTATTTTAACAACTTCCCGATCAGCTGCCGCAGTTATACTGCAGCAGGTTGGCTCCCCTGCGTGAGCCGTCGTAGCTGTACATCGGCTCTTTAAGACGTTGTAGCAGGCGCGCACACCCGCAGCCTGTCCCCGGAGTCGATGCACGTGCCCAGCGGGGCACGCTGACCGCTGGGTATCCGTGATCGCTCGTGACAGAGCGAGAAACGGGATCTGTGTGTGTAGACACACAAATCCTGGTTCTGTCAGGAGAGGAGAGAGATTGTGTGTTCCTACTAAGTAGGAACAAGGATCTCTCTCCTTCTCTAGTCAGCCACATCGCCCCCACAGTCAGAACACACATTGGGAACACAGTTAACCCCTTGATCGCCCCTAGTGTTAACCCCTTCCCTGCCAGGGACATTTATACAGTAATTAGTGGCTATTTATAGCACTGATCGCTGTATAAATGTCAATGGTCGCAAAAAAAAGTGTCAAAAGTGTCCGATTTTTCCACCGCAATGTCTCAGTCTCTAAAAAATTTCAGATAGCCGCCAAAAAATAATAAAAATGTCATAAATCCACCCCCAATTTTGTAGACACTATAACTTTTGTGCAGACCAATCAATATACGGTTATAGCGATGTTTTGTTACCAAAAATATGTAGAAGAATACTTATCGGCCTAAACTGATGAAGACATTTTTTATTTTTTGGGGGGGATATTTATTATAGCAAAAAGTACAAAATATTGTGCTTTTTTCAAAATTGTCGTACTTTTTTGTTTACAGCGCAAAAAATAAAAAAACACAGAGGTGATCAAATACCACCAAAAGAAAGCTCTATTTGTGGGGAAAAAAAGACATTCATTTTGTTTGGGTACAACGCTGCACGACCGCGCACTTGTCAGTTAAAGCGACACAGTGCCGTATCGCAAAAAAATGTCCTGGTCATTAAGGGGAATATCTTCCGGGGCGGAAGTGGTTAAAGGGATTTTATGTGATAGACAAATTGGCACATAATTGCAAAGTGGAAGGAAAATTAGGACCACTATTAGTTGCGCACGCCACAAATCTGGCCTTTATGGAAGAGTGACAAGAAGAAAGCCATTGTTGAAAGAAAGCCAAAAGAAGTCCAATTTGCAGTTTGCGAGAAACACTGTGTGGGACACAGCAAACATGTGGAAGAAGGTGCTCTGGGTCAGATGAGACCAAATTTGAACTTTTTGGCCTCAAAGCAAAACACTGTGTGGCGGAAAACTAACTGCACATCATCCTGAGCGCACCATCCCCACAATGAAACATGGTGGTGGTGGCAGCATCATGGTGTGGGGATGCTTTTCTTCAGCAGGGACAGGGAAGCTGGTCAGAGTTGATGGGAAGATGGATGGAGCCAAATACAGCGCAATCTAAAAAAAAAAAAACTGTCAGTCTGCAAAAGACTTGAGACTGGGGTGGAGGTTCACCTTCCAGCAGGACGACCCTAAACATACAGCCAGAACTACAATGGAATGGTTTAGCATATGTATGTGTTAGAATGGCCCAGTCAAAGTCCTGACCTGAATCCAATTGAGAATATGTGGCAAGAATTGAAATTGCAAAATCCAGGCACACTCCCTTCGGACAAAAGTCTGATGCTTTGTCTGCAGAAAATACGATCGTGTGTACGAGGCTATACCCAAAAAGACATGCAGCTGTAATTGCAGCAAAAGGTGGTTCTACAAAGCATTGACTCAGGAGGGCTAAATACAAATGCACGCCACACTTTTCAGATATTTGTTAAAAACTGTGAAAACCATTTTATCATTTTCCTTACACTTCACAATTATGTGCCTCTTTGTGTTGGTCTATAACATAAAATCCCAATAAAATACATTTATATTTTTGGTCATAACATGACAAAATGTGGAAAATTTCAAGGAGTATGAATACTTTTTCAAGACACTGTAGCATCTCACAGAAGGTGGGAATTAAAGGGCACCAATAGCAATCCTACATGCTGACTGTCTCATAGACCATTGGTCACCCTGTCCAATCATATAGCCCATAATAGGGTGGATACACACCAACTAAACTATAATATATGGATGGCTCATCCCACAAATGTGGTAGGCCACTTAACAATTGTGGCAGAAAGGCAGGAATCCTACCATTAGCCACGTGTGGCATGCATCAATGCCACCATAGCATCCTCCACCTCGCATGCGGCCGAAGATGTCACTTCCGGCGTGTCTGCACCGTTGGTGTGCATACCCTCCAGAACGTCTGAAGTGCCAGCATGGATGGGCGGCTCTGGAGCTCCTGGAATGCGCAGATGCAGCCAAAGGGCCCAGGAGCTGCACAACCTCCAAAACTGCATAAGCAGTCCATCTCCGATGATGGGCAGGGCGGAACAAGAAAGCTCCAGAGCCATGCATGCGTGCTGGCACTTCAGACGTTCAGGGGGTGCGTGTGCCAATGGTCCAGAATAGCCAGAAGTGACACGGTGGCCCGCCAGAAGTGACGTCACCTGCTGCATGCAAGGTGGGGGACGCTATGCTGGCATTGAAGCACGCCACATGCAGCTAATGGTGGGATTCCCCCCTTTCTGGCACTATTTTTGAGTGGCCTACCACATCCATCCATATATTAAAGTTCGGTTGGTGTGTATCCACCCCTGGTACCCCCTATTATGGGCTATATGATGGACAGGGTGACTAATCTTCTATGAGCCAGTGAGCATGTAGGATGGCTATTGTTGCACTTTAATTCCCACCTTCTGTGAGATGCTATATAAGTGGATGCTGTAGGAACCTCAGCATCATCCTGGGATCCCTCAGCACATTCAACATGCTGGCCAAGGTGCTTTTTGAAATGGGGTAAGCCAGTTGCGCACATTTTGTTACACATGACAGATTCTAGAGTTTGGTTTTTTTATAACTGTCTGGTTCCTTGATTTAGGCAGTGTATAACCTTCCATCTTGCTGAAACATGTTCCAATGTGATATGTTTACAATTCCAGCCCTATCCACCTTCACATTTTTGGTAAATACTTTTTTTTTAAAAATATATTATTGTTATTATTTAGCCCCTTTTGTAGTGTGTGATTGTTATATACTCTGTAGAAGGTTGGCTGTTATAACTGCCTTTGTAAATTGCTTTCTTTATATAAATGCACATTACAAACTCCCTGGCTACCCCATGGCAAAAATCTATCTATGTCATTGTTTTAAAAGACACCCCTGAAGAAGACTTTGTGAGTCGAAACGCGTTGGAGTCCCTCTCGATATTCTTGTCCTTTTGATGGATTGAGATTCTCTCCCCCTTTCTTTGTATATGCGATTGTTAAAATGCATACAATTTACATATGCACAAACACATTGTTTTTTTTTAAGCAGTTCTATAATAAACTTTTTTGTATCTTATTATAATATTGGTTTGGAATGGTGCCTAAAAAACCTTTCCAAAAGTATCGCTTTTCTTGTTCTGCTCAGGGATGTGGCACCAATTTTTGGGCAGCTAAGGCATATCTGATACAATATACCTAGAATGCAAAACTTCAAAGATTGAGCAGCATCTTTGATAGGGGTGCACACAGAACAAGAAAGTAATTGACTTCTATGGATACCATCATTGTTCAGCAACCTCTAAAATCATCACAGCTGGTAGGTAGGATGTGTCCCATTTCTGATGACTCAGTAGCCTAAAAAATAGACTGCCATCCTTTGGGGTCAAAACTCTCAATTAGCAATAGCTTAATAAGAACACACTATGCGGAAATATCCTGTGTTATCTGTTAGTACAGCTGCTGACTGGATTATCTGTGAGCTGCGCTGGCCCATTTATACATTCATGTACACCATTTTACTTGATTGCATTAAAATTTTAATGTGATATTCATTGTGGGCATTTACAGTGAAACACCAGCCAAACATAACACTCTTTAACCACTTCCGGACCGCCCACTGTCTTTTAAATGCTGACTTTGAAGGAGGATATCGTTGTTATGGCAGTAGCTAGCTGCCATAACCCCGGTATCCTCATCTTCAGCAGGCAGTCCGCTACAAGATAAAAGTGGTCTCTGCGGTGCATTCGCCATGAGATAACTTTTAATCGGCTGCGGGAAAGTGCCCTCCCACCGCGATCCGGTGCCCTCCGCCGCTTACCGGAGCCGTCGGCAGCAGCGGAGGCGATCGTGTGTGTCCCCTGCCTGGGTATGGAGACGAGTGAGGGGAAGATGGCCTCCACCCGTCTCCATATCACTGCAGGGCGGAAGCAATGTCAAAACGTCACTTCCGCCCATAGCTTTTAAAAAGGGCCATATTTTTCGTTTTCATTTTTTTAAATGACAAATTTTTTTTTATTGCATTTTAATGTAAATATGAGATCTGAGGTCTTTTTGACCCAAGATTTCACATTTAAGAGGTCCTGTTATGCTTTTTTCTAATATAAGGGATGTTTACGTTCCTTGTAATAGGAATAAAAGTGACATTTTTTTTTTTTTTTTAAAACAGTGTAAAAATGTAAAAAAAAAGGTAAAATAAATAAGAAAAAAAAATAAACGCGCCCTGTCCCGACGAGCTCGCGTGCAGACGCAAACGTATACGTGACTAGCGCCCGCATATGAAAATGGTGTTCAAACCACACATGTGAGGTATCGCCGCGATCGGCAGAGCGAGAGCAATAATTCAAGCCCTAGACCTCCTTGTAACTTAAAACATGCAACCTGTAGAATTTTTTAAACATCGCCTATGGAGATTTTTAAGGGTAAAAGTTTGGCGCCATTCCAGGAGCGTGACATGTTGGGTATCAATTTACTCGGCGTAACATTATCTTTCACAATATTAAAAGAAAAAAAAATTGGGCTAACTTTACTGTTGTCTTATTTTTTAATTCAAAAAAGTGTATTTTTTCCAAAAAAAGTACGCTTGTAAGACCGCTGCGCAAATACGGTGTGACAGAAAGTATTGCAACGACTGCCATTTTATTCTCTAGGGTGTTAGGAAAAAAAAAAACGTATAATGTTTGGGGGTTCCAAGTAATTTTTTAGCAAAAAAAAGGTTAACTTGTAAACAACAAATCTCAGAAAGAGGCTCGGTCTTTAAGTGGTTAAAGCAATTAATGATTAGTTAAAACCCTGTCTATTATGTCCCTACTGGGATATCAATCCAACTATTGACTCAGTCTGACCCTGTACTTGTCTATGACCACGTTAACATTGTTCTGTGAAGCTGGTTACATCCAGGTCCAGATACTTTACAAGTTTACCCTGGTACCATGGCAAACATGTTTTGCCTTTTTGTGTTTTTTTAGATTTATGTAAAACTTTATCCCTTGAACTACCTCTACCTGGGTCACCTGGGGAGGTCCTGGTGGTGTCTGCATATATCTGGTCTCCATTTAGCACATTGTGAGTTATTTTGTATCCGAGAAGGTTACATTGTTCAACATGTGTATATTTTTTGTTCTCATTTTACTTGTTGGCTGTCATTTACCTTACAGAATCTATCCATCTCATTGTTTTAAAGAACACCCTGAAGAAGACTTTGCAAGTCAAAACGCAATGGGGTCTCTTATGTCATTCTTGTCCTTTTGATGGATGGAGATTCTCTCCCTCTTTCTTTGTATATGTAATTGTTAAAATGCATACAATTTACATATGCACAGACACCTTGGTTTTTAAGCAATTATATAATCAACGTTTTGTATTTTATTATAATATTGGTTTTCAATGGTGCCTAAGAAAATCCTTTTCATAGTAAATGGAAATGGTAAGTATTGCATTCTACTCTGAATGCTCAATAAAAGGCATGATCCCAGTTCTGTATTGATAAATCATTCTAACAGAGGTTGTAGCACTGGGGTTCTGAGTTCACAGTGTTTTTTTATTTTTATTTTATTTCCTGAGTAATCCAGTTTCTTCCTAATGCCTAAAACCACAGCGGGTACAGGCTACCTCCTCTCTTGACAAAGTATAGTTACTGCTGCATTCCCTTTGTAGATATTTGCCAGCACACCAAGGATCATCAATTTCATCCAAACGTTTTTTTTATTCAAAGAATGATCTCATCACAAAACGGTATAGTGCAATGTTTCGGAGCCACGCAGGACCCCTTTGCTAGGCATGTGACGAAGGGGTCCTACATGGCTCCGAAATGTTGCACTACACCGTTTTGTGATGTGATCATTCTATGAATAAAAAAAAAATGTTTGGACGAAATTGATGATCCTTGGTGTGCTGGTGAATATCTACAAATGGTAAAGGTTCCGTTATCTAGCTGGCGGTCGTTCCAGCACCCAGTATTCTAAGAGCTTATTCCAGGAACATGTGCGATGGGAATATGGACGGTTGTGTTCCCGCCCGTTCTGCTAACCTCAAAGACTCCCGACTCCATACATGGTGTTTTAGCATGCCACACAGTTGACACTGCACCAGACCCGACATTCCCTATGGCCATCGCAGCTTTATACCAGTACAATGCATTACTGCAAAGCACTGGTGTGAGGATGCCTGCCTTAGATGTGAAGGTATATCACCACAATCCCCAGATTCAAACTTAAAGACAAGAGATGCTCATTATTTGGCCAGATCAGGCAGGTGACTAGATCAATTCTATGGAATCTGGGGGGAAATGTCCTCAGATTCCCCTGTCCTCCCTGCTCTGAGTGGTGCCAGAGTTGTCTGCCCACTCCTCTTTCAACTTGTCATGCAGACCTGGGCAAACATGCTTAAATGGTGTCTGCACATTTGTGAACGATGGAAATTAGGTAGTGAAGGAACTCCATTGCGGTTTTGATTTTTCTTTTCTTTTTTTTTTTTAGCTTTTGGCATATAATCAAAGAAATTGTTGATCAGATGACGGAATACAACAGCCAACAGCCGTTTCTGGTATTTAAACAATCCCTCTTAACAGGGCTGTGTGTAGACTGTAATTAGCCCTTCTGCTGCTGGCTCTCCTTTTTACTTCAACAGCCAAAACCCCTACACAAATCTGGCAACCACCACCCTATCCAGGCGGACTCTATTCATCCTGCTTCTCAGGCCAGAGCCCCTCACAGCCACCAATTTATGAGCCAAGGCTGCAAAAAACTTTAGACTTACCGGTAACGGTATTTCTACGAACCTTCCAGGATGGCAGGCCTGAGAGATGAGGGCTCCTCCCCACAGGAAACACAATCAATTGATGGCTTGTTATAAGTCCCCACCCTTCCCCTTGATCCCCAGTATGTAATAAAGTAATCCTGAACTGGTTCACAAGGAGCATTGCTCCACATAGGCCCTTACCACCTAGCGGTTAGTTTATCTTTCCCTCCACATAGGTAGAAATACCGTTACCAGTAAGTCCAACGTAGGTTTTCTCCTATCTCCATCCAGGACGGCACACCTGAGAGGATAATCAAGTAAACACAGCCATACATTCAGGGTGGGACCACAGCTTGTAGGACCTTCCGACAAAAAGCCAAGTCTTGTCGTGACAACACTTCCACAGGGTAGTGCTTCAGGAACGTATCCTGACTGGACCAGGTGGCCGCGCTGCAGATTTGTTCCAGGGAGGCCCCTGCTTTTTCAGCCCAGGATGTTGCTAGTGATCTGGTTGAATAAGCTTTAACCTTTGCTGGTGCTGGAACTCCAGAACTCTCATAAGCCATGGTCCCTGATCCATCTGAAGACTGAGGCTTTAGAAGCCTGAAGTCCCTTCCTAGACCCAGCGTACAAAAACTAGCAGGTGACTGGACCTCCTAAAACTTTGTTCTTTCTAGATAGGGAAGGAGACACCTTCTTACATCCAGACAATGACATTTTTTCTTTCTCATTTTTGGTTTATCACAAAAGGACGGCAATGTTATATCTTGCGTCCTATGAAATAAGGATGCTACTTTTGGTAGATGCAAGGGATCTGCCTTGAGGGTGACCCTATCTGGCTGTACCAATAGGAAAGGTTCCTTCATGGACAGCCCTTGCAATTCCCCGACCCTCCTGGCCATGCTAATTGCTAACAAAAATGATAATTTTAAGGTTAGAAACTTAAAGGGAACCTCTTCTATAGGTTCAAATGGGTGTTTAGATAACGCCTCTAACACCGTTGTCAAGTCCCATGGTGGGAAACTACTTTTGGAGATGGGGGAAATTCTTTCCCTGGCCAGCAGAAAACGTTTAATGAGGTCTTTGCCAATCTTACATCAAGATAGACCGAGAGGCCGCTATCTGAACCCGAAGGGTGCTGACCGCTAGACCTTGGTCTACTCCATCCTGGAGAAACTCCAGGATAACCGGAACAGTGGTGGAGGTCATCTGTCTCTCTTTACCCCAGGGACAGAAAGTCTTCCAAACTTTAGAATAAATCTTTTTAGTCACTGGTTTCCTATTCAGAAGGAGGGTACTTATTACTCTCTCTGAGCAGCCCTTACTTTTTAAGATCTGGCGCTCACTAACCAGGCCGTCAGCTGGAAAAATTTTGGCCTTGGGTGGAGTCTGGACCTGGTGCCTCAAGTAGGCTACGACAGTGGTGTTGTCAGAGCTCACTTGAACCTCCTTGCTCATGATGCTCTTTTGAAAGGCTTTTAGGGCCTCCCCCCTGCTTAGAGCTCCCTGTAGTTAGACGACATCCGACCTAGCGAGCTGTTCCATTGGCCTTGGGCTTTCTCCTTTCCAAGGTGGGCCCCCCACCCCCAGGAACTGACACCGGTGGTAACTTTTACTGGATTCCACTGAGCCCACAGCCTGACACCCTTTAGGCTTTTGGGTACTGTCCACCAATAAAGGGAGGACAGGACCTGAGGGGTTAGTAATATCTCCTGATCCAAGGACTCCTTTTTGTCCCATGAAGACAGGAAGAAGAAGTAAAGGTCACTTGAGTGAAGTTGCGCCAAGACTATGGCTGGTATACTTGCTGAGATCAGACCTAGGGTTCTTAGCACTTCCCTTCTGGAGCATGACGGGGTCTTTATCAAGCACCCCACTGATGAAGCTAGTTTTGTTACCTTGTCCTCTGGCAAGAAGAGCTTCTGCAGTCTGGTGTCCACTCTGTAACCTAGGTCTTGACATGTTCTGGTTCGAGGGAGGATTTTTCCGTGTTGATTATCCAACCCAGGTTTTTTTAGAACCGACATTGGTATCTGATCTGACCTGGGTGACTGATGGTCCGGAGATCAGTAGATTGTCCAGGTATGGAATTAGAGCTATACCCTGGAGATGTAGAAAGGCTACTGCCTCTGCTAGGATTTTTGGAAAAACCTTTGGGCTCGCTGTTAACCCAAATGGAAGGGCTCTGAACTGCCAGTAAAAAATCTCCCCTTCGAATGCTACCGCGAACCTCAGGAATGCCTGATGATCCACGTGATTTGGCACATGCAGGTAGGCATCCCTGAGGTCCAGAGTCATCATGAAGGCCTCCTTCATGAGGCTTTTGTGTACGGAATAAATACCCCTTATAGTAAACTTTATGTATTCCAGGTACCTGTTCAGGTTTCTTAAGTTTACTATCAGCCGATACTTTCCTGACGGCTTGCGAACAATGAATACGTGGGAGTAGAATCCCTGGAACTGTTGTTCCTTTGGTACTGGTACCACCACCTGCTGTTCCACCATTTCCTGGATACTCTCCAGGAGGGCAGATCTTTTCAGGGTATCACTGGGGGATGTGTAAGGGTGATCATAGAGGGGGGTTTTGCCAAGAACTCCAGACGTTAACCCTCTCGCAGGATCTGGCAGATGTAAATGCTATCAGATATCATTTCCCACTGAGGGACAACCGTCCCCCCACCCTGATCTTGGCGTCACTTGGTTTCTTTGGTGCCAAACTTGGGGGAAGAAAACAAACTGTTCTTTTGCTTTCCCCTACCAATGCCCCACCGTTTGTTGGGCTCCTTTTTTGCTCTATGCTGTTGTTGCCCTGGGGGGGCCTCGAAAAATTCTTTTAAATTTTTCTTTTTTGTGCTTTATTGGGAATTTTTTACCCTTTTCTGATGACCTAGACAGAACGTCGTTCAGGCCCTGGCCAAACAGCAATGAACCCTGAAAGGGAAGGCCACAGTTTACCCTTTGACGTAACATCTACTTGCCAAGCCTTAATTCAGACAGTTCTCCTAGCGGAGTTGATTAATGCGCCGTTTTAGCCGAGGCTCTTGCAGACTCAACTGCAGCATCTGCAAGGTAAGCGACAGCTTTTCCTATCACTGAAAGGGAGTCAAGGACATCACCCGCTTCAGATTCCTGAGACAGGTGCTTGGTCAATTTCTCCACCCAGAAATCTGCATTCCTGGCTACACAGGCTGCTGCTAAGGCCGGACCCATGGCTGGCCTCCCAAGCTTTTCTAAGAAAGGATTCTGCTCTACGGTCCATCAGATCCTTAATACTGCCAGCATCCTCAAAGGACAGGTCAGACAGCTTGGCTTGACTTGAGACAGGGCAGCGTGGGAGTTTAAAGAAAGTCTCTTCGTCAGTCTGATTAAAGGGAAACCTCCTTTTCCAAGTTTTTTGTCTGACAATCCTCCTTTCAGGCTCCCTCCATTCCTGTAGGACCAGATCCTTAAGGGATTGATAGAGTGGGAACACTCTGGATTGAGCCTTGCTCAGCCCCCTCTATACCTTGTGCTGAAGTTACTCTAGGGGCTTCTGGAATCTCATCAGTAGCATATATTGCCTGCAGGAGTCCATCCAGATCCTCTAGGGTAAAGAGGTGTCTCCTTAACTTGGCATCCTCCCGAGTCTGACTTAACAGGTCTGGATCCAGCTCCCCCTCTGAGCTGTGTTCTGACCTGGCCTGGCTTTCCATATCCCCCCCGTCCTCCTCTTCATCCTCTACCTGGGCTAGAGGGAGTGACTGAGGGTGGGAGAAGGGCACTAGGTCCCCCTCCAAAGAGGCTCTCCTGGGAGGATATGCCTTCTCTAGGGGTAAGTTCCTCTGTGTCAGGGCCCTGGGTTGTTGACTGCCCCGCGGCCTCATAGAAAGCTTTGGCTGTTGCCAGCATTTCCATTTGCGTAGATGAGATACATTTTTTCTTCAATGCAGAAGCTTCTTTTCCTGTTAATTTGTTTATACAGTTACAGTAGAAGGTCTTTGAGTGGGACTTTGGGAGTTTATCCTTACAGTACCCATATTTTTTTGAGGAGCTATGCCCTGTAGCGGCAGGAGTGTGTTTATCTGGGGCCTCCTGGGCTCCGCTGGGGGATTCTGTAAGACAAACGATATAGCACATAACATTATTTTGTCTTCCCCCTAACTGCGGGCTTGTACTGGAGAGGGGGGAAGGGTAAGATGATTGGTGAAGTCCAGCATGTTCTGGCCATCTCAAAGATTCTCAGACACCTAGAATCCAGGACCTCTCACCCCCTTCCCCTCCTCCCTTTCCAGGGGGGGGTTTGTACTCACCGGGCCCCAACCTGGATCTGCCCGCAGTTGCAGTTGCCTTCCCTTCCTCCTGTTCCATGAGGAGGTTAGCAGGGGCCTGGGCTGCTGGTACCGCTAGCAGGGTTAGTAAAGCAAGCCGACCGTTTTCCACCGCCTTGCTCTGTCTCCACGCTGCTCTCCACGCTTTCTCCCTGCGTTTCTAACACTTCCGGATTGCGCTGTAACTACAGGGCCGCCCACTTCCTGTGATGCGGCCATGTACCAGAGTGAGTCTTGGAGAGCAGTACTTCCTGTAAGAAGATTCCCGGCAATGGGAGAGAGCGGCTGGCGGCGGTGGTTCATGCACATTCAGCGATGGCGCGCACTCCCTGCGGCCAGAGCGCTGGTGCAAACTTGGGGGCGACCTGTGAGAATGACAAACCTGCAGGTTAGTTCAGCCCTACCTAAAAGCTGTCTCAACAGGGGACCATTAGACCCTCCCCGGTCATTTGGTCTTTAAACAAAACAAACATGCTGCTGTGTTCGGGAGAAACACAATCAATACTGGGGATCAAGGGGAAGGGTGGGGACTTATAACAAGCTGTCAATTGATTGTGTTTCCTGTGGGGAGGAGCCCCCATCTCTCAGGCCTGCCGTCCTGGAAGGTGATAGGAGAAAAACTTTTTTTTCATACTGCCCTTGGAGAAGGGCATTTTGGATTCCAAAATGTGTTGGGTATTGTATTCAAACTGATATAAAAAAAAAAAAGGTTTTCTTATGCCGTGTACACACGGGCGGACGTTTCGACCGGACTCGAGTCCGGTCGAAAAAGTCTGCTCGTCTGTATGCTAGTCCGACGGACAAAAACCGACGCTAGGGCAGATATTGGCTACAGACTTCCATATTTTAGTACGGTCGTACGTCATCACGTACGAATCCGTCGGACTTTGGTATGATCGTGTGTAGGCAAGTCCGTTCGTTCAAAAGTCCGTCTGACTTTTGTTGCTGAAAAGTCCACCCATGTGTACGCTGCATTAGGCTCACTTTGGTCTGGCAGTCTTTATACAACTTCTTAGTTCTTGGATGCTCACTGTAAGGGCCCCAAGTTACGGGATCCTGTTTGGCAAGAGCAGTCTCATCAGGGCCATTACAAAGTTATTTGGATAGGTTGGTGGCAATTCTGTATCACTAATCACCATTGCTCATAGTGTGTCACCGAGATTTCTTTGGACTTTGTCTCATGATGACTACCTAATAACCCCGGGCCAGCTAAAACACACATTGTCTCATTAATTATACAGCTTTGTCTGCACTCCTTTCTTCCTGCTTGACATATCACGTCTTACCTGACCTGAAATAAGATGTTTAATTCAATGAATGTCTGTTGGTTTCCTGAATGATTCATTTGTCTTTATCAAGAGTGCAGAATGCTTTACACACTGTCAAAGCTTAAGGTAATTTACTCAGAAGACAGGTTAGCCGAATGCTTAAAAAAAAAAAAAAAAAAAAAAGGAAGAGCATTAAGCATTCACAGGAATATAGGGGAATCACAGCTGATTTGGTAGCACAGCAGATATTTCTCACCATAATAGACAAAGCTCCATGTATACTCATCACAAATCTATTTCAGTGTTCATAGACACATCCAAATATTAAATCTCTCTCACACCTACTACTACATGGATATCTCCCCATTGTGATATTGGCAAAAACAAACAATTGTGGCATAATATCACCATTGTAGGGGGAACAGGGACACAAACTACTGCAGGGAAATCTCCCAACTGTATGAGGGTGGAAACGCAAACTGTGAAAATCTCACCATTGCGGGAGGTGTGGAGACACAAACTACTACAGAGAAATCCCCCATTGGTGTAGAGCAGTGGTTCTCAACCTCAAGTACCCCCAAGGGGCCATGTTTTGGGAACATCTCTTAGATAAAATAGCTCCTATCAATACTATGTCATTGATATTGATTTAAAGCAGCTGTGCAAAGTAAAGCAAAACCTGAGAACCTGGCCCACTGGGGATACTTGAGGACAGAGGTTGAGAACCACTGGTGTAAAGGCAGAGACAAAACTACTGGGTGGGAATCTCACCCCTGGGGAAGGAGCAAAGACACAAACTACTGCAGAAAAATCTCAAGATCGTGGGAGGGGCAAAGGCACAAAATATTGTGGTAAAATACCATCATCGTAGGAAGGGCACAAACATATACTACTGTTAAACAAAAACATTGTTATATC
Source organism: Lithobates clamitans (assembly GCA_037952925.1). NCBI lineage: Eukaryota > Metazoa > Chordata > Amphibia > Anura > Ranidae > Lithobates > Lithobates clamitans. The sequence goes on from JBBGZY010000785.1 coordinate 989,069, forward strand.
TCTTTGATACTCAATATTTTGTACAATAAAAAAAAAAAAAAAAAAATAGAAAAGAAAAAAGAAAAAAAAATTCTTCTGGCTGCCATCTTTGTGCTAATTCGAATAGCTGTTCAAGAGGTGCAAAAAATACAAGAGGATTCTGTCATATATCAAAATCTGCCCTTTACACTCTGCAATCTTATCTCAAACAATAGTACCAAGAAGTGTGTTAAGCTAGCCATACATTATACAATTCACTTTATTTCTTCCTTCCATTACATAGTTAGTGAGGTAATAAAAAGACCAGTCCAGCCAGTTTAACCTATGATGTGTGTGTGTATTTATGTCAATAGTACATCCTATACCCCTAAATGTTGTGGTCGTTGAGGTGCCCATCTAAAGGGTTTTTGAAAATATTGATGTTGCCTGCTGATACCACTGCTTGTGGAAGAGAATTACACATCCTTACTGCTCTGAGTGTAAAGAACCCTCTACGCAGTTTATGGTTTAACCGCTTCTCTTCCAAGTTTAGTGAATGTCTTTTTAAATTCTCTTTCACTAAATTGTTTTTTCCCAATGCTAGGGTGGCCAGTACGGTATTTGTACATCTATATCATAACCCCTCTCAAGCGTCTCCTCTCCAGGGGGAATAAATTCAAGGCTTGTAGTCTTGCCCTATAGCTCAGGTCCTCTATTCCCTTAATTAGCTTTGATGCCCTTCTCTGGACTCTCTCCAATTCCATCCTTCCTGAGGACTGGTGCCCAGAACTGGACAGCATATTCAAGATACGGCCAGACCAGAGTATTGTAGAGTGGGAGAATTATCGTTTTATCTCTGGAGTGAATCCCCTTTTTAATGCATGCCAATATTCTGTTGGCTTTCCTTGCAGCAGCTTGGCATTGCATGCCATTGCTGAGCCTGTCATCTACTAGGACCCCCAAGGTCCTTTTCCATCCTAGTTTTCTCCAGAGGTTCGCCCCTAGCCAGTAACTTGTGTTTGTATTTTTGGCACCCAAATGCATTACCTTACATTAAAGGTAAGGCATTCAACATTAAACCTCATTTGCCATGTAGTTGCCCCCTCCTTTAGATTGACCTAAACCATATAATACGAGGTCAAATCTGCAATCAGGCAGGGCCTTACACTACATAGTTGAAGGTAAATCTAACAGAAATTGAACATGAAAATTGTATAATGTATGGCCAGCTTTAGTCTAAGAGGTAGAATTAGGAGTTTTCAGTACCTCATTTGAGCACTTTGATGAAGAGGCAGGTGCCCTAAAGCATGTAGATGTGGAAGTAGACTTAGGTGGGGTACACACTAAGAAAATCTGGCGAATGATCGTCTGATTTTCCTCGTTGTTTCCAGAGCAAATCAGAACCTATGAACAAAGTCATACGAACATTCTCGTAGGACAAAGGCTTTTTTTTGTGTTTATGGTTTCTGATCTTGTGCAGTCTTTCTTTTCTGAATTTTCCTGTACGAAAATCGTTCGTTCTGTTCCTGTACGAGAAAAATTTTGGAGTTTGTCCCTTCAGGAATTTCCGTGCGAAAAGTCAGAATTGGCTGTCGAAAGTTGTGTGCACACTACACGAAAATCGTACGAAAGTTCTTTGGACGAAAATGTTCGCCCGATTTTCTTAAATTGTGTACGATTGTGTGTTTACTCCCAGGGTATAACTTCAGAACCCATTCTAGTGGCCATTTTGAGAAGAAACAGCACTTGCATAAACTTTGTGTCCAAATTCTCCTCACTGCATTCAGCTTTCATTCATTCCTCTGACGTCCACTGCTTCCACACACGATTAAGCAAAGCTCGGGAGTCGTACACCATTTCCAAGAGGTGAAACCAACTTTATTTTTCAGCACAAATACAAAAAACTCCACCCAGGAGCCATCCTCTAACATGTTTCGTCTCCTACTGGGGCTTAATTATAGAGCCCTGAAGATCTATGATTAGGCCCCTGTAAAGGGGCGAAACATGTTAAAAGAAGGATCCTGAGTGGCGTGCCTGTGATTGGGCTGAACAACAAAATTGATTTGACTCTGGAAGTGTTGTGCAGCTCAAAGCTTTGCTATACTGTTGATATAACCTGAGATTTCTAGGAAGTGGCTGTCTTCCTGGTTTTATGCCCTGATCAAGTCACTGTTTGAGCACATTCTTACAATTTTATTAACCAGTTGCCAACCAGCCACCACCGTTATACTGCTGCAGGTTGGCTCAGCTGCACGAATCGCTGTAGCTGTACGTCGCTCATGTCCGCTGTCCCCCCGGCGATCTGATTCGTTACAGAACCAAATCGATCTATAGGCCCAGGCCAATGACCTGCTGATCGGTTCTTGCGAATGAAATGCCTCCTCTGCCTGTGTAACATAAACACAGGCAGAGAATACAATGTCATCTTCCCTCGTGGAGCCCTTTTCGGTCCCAGCGTGGGAGAAGACATCTACAGTGAGTACACCAAGCACTACACTGACACCAGGACCCGTAGGCACAGTTTTCACCCCCTGATCACCCGCCCGTTAACCCTTTCACTCCCTGTCACAGTGTCACCAAGTGCAGTTTTCAGATTTTTCACTGATCACTGTACTGGAGTCACTTTAACACTAATCAGCGTAAGGGCAGTTAGTGGTAGGCCCAGGTAGGTTTAGGCTACCCCCATATATTCCCTAATAAAAGGTTTTAACCCCTTGATTGCCCCCAGTTAACCTTTTCACCCCCTGTCACAGTGTCACTAATATAGTGTACAGATCTCTTTTCTGATCACTGTATTCTTGTCACTTGTGACTAAACAGCAATAGGGCAGTTAGCGGTAGTCCCAGATAGGTTTAGGGTACCCACCATATAGTCCCTTATAAAGGTTTACCCCCTTGATCACCCCCCAGTTAACCCTTTCACTCCCTGTCATTGCGGCGTTAGTGTAGTGTACAGATCTTTTTTCTGATGACTGTATTAGTGTCATGGTTTAGCTAGTTAACATCAGTTAGGTGTCAGCGTCAGTTAGCTTCAATCCCAGACAGCATCAGATTTGAACCCTTTGAGTGCCATTAGCTAACACACACACCTCTCTTACTAGATTAGTGTTTGAACGGATCAATATCTTTGATCTGATCAGATCTATACTAGAGTCCCCAATAGTATAGCGTTCCCAAAAACGCGGCATTAGTAGGATCAGCCCAGACACTTACCAGCACCTGCGTTTAGCCCCTCAGCCCAGCCCAGCCCACCCAAGTGCAGTATCATTAGATACTTGGCATTATGATAGACCTTGGCATTATGTCTATACACTGTGATTAACATATTGATGTATTTTAGAACTCTCTGAGTGGGCATGGATGATTGCAGCGCTGCTGAGATTCTGATAGTGTGGGTTCTTCCCTTTCCTACTTCCCTATTATGTTTATCAATTTCCTATTGGTTAAGGGACATGCCTCTTCCCCTATTGGCGGGTGGTCCCATTGGATAATTTAAGGCAGTCAGCTGACTCCTCTTTGGCCTATCAGGAGCTGACCTATCATGTGACCTTATCATTGATGTTTGATTGGCCACACTATTTGTGCAGTTTTTATATAAATTTATACAGTGTAGGAGATGAGTTTGATGCCCCAGTTGAAGTCCACGTGGATGAAACGCGTTGGGCGAGCCTTACTCTTCCCTACACTTGATTTTATTGTTTTTTACGTGATTACGCTTTTTATATTGCTTGTTTGATTATTGGTGATATCCAATAAAAATACGTCATTTGATCTGCACTATTGGCGTTTTTATATCTTTTTGGGAACCACCCATACTCCGGAGACTTTCCTGTGGCTGTGGCCCTCCCTCGGTCTTCTGAACCGGCAGTCCTGACGTGGATTACAGAAGAAAGATCCCCCTTGAGATCCGGGGTTTCTGGGACCAACCATCATCCATCATGGATCTCTGAGCCTGTTTGATTCAGTGTCACCGGCATCCGAATCCACTTCCTTTGGTAAGCGTATTTTATCTGTTTCTATTACACGGTTGTATAATCTATGACATACAGAGGAGAAGATTCCCACATCAGTTCAATATTTTATATACAGCGTATTTTGGGACTTTCCGTTGTTCGATTTATGGCTACACATTGGGACATTATTGTATTTTACCTATTACCCATTATCATTTACCATGTCACATGTGTTTCATCTTTGTGCCTTTTCTAAGGGCCACTGTTACTGATGTATTTTTCACCATTGGTCATCATTATTAGCGCTACATTTCATTTCTATTTGTGTTTATAATATTGGTCATATTTTATGTAGCTGCTTTTTTGTATTGGGTTAGCGCAGTGTTATTTACATTTTCTTCAGTATCATTAGATCACTGTCACTTACAAAACACAGCACACAAAACTGCAGCGTTGGCAGAGTCACGCCTGATCCCTGCTAGCACTAACAGTTAATTTTTTTGTAGCGATTCAAGCATTAGCTGACAACCAGGTGCTCTTTTACTGGTGAGTCGCACTAGTTGTACCTATAAATTTAGTGGCCAAAATGTCCAAACAGAGGTACACTAGTGAAAAGATGTACACGTTGCTGAGCATGACAGATGAGAGCGAAAGGGAGACCTCACTGTCAGATTTAGGCTCAGTATATGAACCTGTAGAGAGCAGTGGAACCCTGACAGATAGCAGGGACCGCTACTCAGTCGTCAGAGCTAAGGTTAGGCGTACCCGACCCCGTTCCTCTGTTGCTGAGGTGCAACCGCGTGGTTCTCATATGGAGCAGAGAGCCAGTACTAGTGCTGCTCAACCTTCTGGTGAACTGGCAAGCACCAGCGGCCTAGTACGTCCTGGTCGTAGACAAACCAGCACTGCAGTAACATTTGGTGACGTGGTCCCATAAGTGCAGTTCAAACTGGTGCGGTGGCTAGCACAAGTAGTGCCCTGCAGCCACCAAGATTTTAAAGACAGGCCCGTAGAGCCCATAGTGCCCTTCCTGATGCATTTGCAAATCCTGATTGGCAGCCCACCACTTCTGTAGCACCCGTACTTCCCCCATTCACTGGCCAACCCGGAATTCAGGTGGAAACAGCGGATTTTAGTACCCTTGACTTTTACAAGCTGTTTTTCACAGAAGATCTGTACAGATCTTTTGTGGACCAACACAATTTATACTGGTCAATTTATCGCTGCAAATCCAAATTTGACCCTTGTCAGAGAATTTGGCTGGAAACCTATAACAGTTGCCGAATTTAAGACCTTTCTGGGCCTATTCTTCCTCATGGGCATTATTAAAAAGGTTGGAGTTGCGGTGACATTGGTCCACTGACCCAATTCACCATATGCCCGTGTTCTCTGCTTCCATGACCAGAACTAGATACGAGCAAATCTTGCGGTTCATGCATTTCAATGACAATGAAAACTGTCATCCTTGGGGTGACCCGGAATATGATTGGCTCCACAAAATTCGGCCCCTCGTAAACCACTTCAACCAACCGTTTACAGCCTTGTTTATTCCCCATCAAGTTGTCTGTATTAATGAGTCCCTGATTATATTTTCTGGCTGTCTTGCTTTCAAACAGTTTCTCCCCAGCAAGCGTGCCAGATATGGGGGTCAAAATGTATAAAGCTCTGTGACAGGGCCACAGGCTATACATATAGTTTTCTGTATTGTTTGGGACTTGGTGTCACCCTTATTCGGAAAGAGGTACCAATTGTATGTGGACAATTATTACACAAGCGTGCCACTTTTTAATCACCTTTTTGATTTTGGAGTTGGCGCAGGTCGCACAATGCGATCTAATCGCCGGGGCGACTTGTAGAGCCCCGACTTAGACAGGGGGCGAGAGCCTGGTTGAAGTGTAATAAATTGCTTGCAGTGAAGTGGAGGGACACATGGAATGTTTTCGTTCTGTCCTCTATTCACGCAGACACGATTGTCCAAATTCCAACAGCGACTGGTGTTGTTGAGAAGCCCCTCTGTGTCCACGAATACAACCTCAACATGGGAGGGATGGACCTCAACGACCATATGATGGCGCCATACTTAACTGTCCGTAAGGCCAGACGCTGGTAAAAAAGTATCTCCACACTTATTCCAATTGGCTCTGCTGAACGCTTTTGTGCTATACAAAGAGTCAGGAAGAACTGGATCCTTCCTAAAATTTCAGGAAGAGATCACAGCCTGTTGGTTCCAGAGAGTGCTGTGCCCCAACTTCCCAATCCAAATGCAGTGAGCTGGCTGCATGAGAGGCATTTTTCGTTTGTCCTCCGTGGTACCTCTACCCAAAGAACACCCCAAAGAAGATGTTGTTTCTGTAGAAAACACGGATATAAGTGTGACACCCGCTTTTATTGTCTCTCCTGTCCTGACCAACCTGGTCTCTGCATCGTGACTGTTTCTGTCGCTACCATACACTAGTTGAGTATTGGAATAGGGTACAGCACGGCACAGTCCTAGGGCACACTTTCACACAGGGTCTCGAAAGATGTTAGATGGGCATCGCATTTTGATAGAACCAAAGCTGGAACATTTATAGTTACAATAAAAGTGTAAAAAAAAAAAAAAAAAATAATGAGAAAAAATAAAAAAGCCAAAAATAGTTGTCGTTTTATTGTTCTCGCTCTAGTGTTCTGCTGTTTTACTGTATTTATGCTTAAAGCAGAGTTCCACCCAAAAATGGAACTTCTGACCCCCTGACTTGCCACATTTGGCATGTCATTTTAGGGGAGGGAGCGGGTACCCAGTTGAGTCACCCAGCTCCCACTTCCTCCCCTGGCGCCACGGCACCAGAAAGAAGTTCACCTCTCCCCCCTCTCTCGCTGCAATCTTCTGGGACACGTCACAGGTCCCAGAAGATTGCCCCGCCATACACAACGTGCAGCACGTCTCGCGCCCGGCTGTGGCTTCACAGCCGGGCGCGAGACGTGCTGCACTTCCAGCAACGCAGGGAGGAAGGGGAGAGGAGCGAGGCTTTGTGCGCCCGCATCACTGGACTGTGGGACAGGTGAGTGTCTGTTTATTAAAAGTCAGCAGCTACAATTATTGTTGCTACTGACTTTTAAATGGGTGAAACTCCACTTTAACTGTAATATTTTATTGTTACTCGCTTTTATCGTGTTTGCATTTCAGGTATGGCCTACTGTTATACTGTAATGTTACTGTGCTTTATTGTTAACCATTATTTGCTTTGCAGGTATGGCATTCAGCTGCAGCAGGAGTTTATTTTGGACAGCAACAGGATTTGCTCTCACGATACATAAATCCGTGACTCCAGCGCTGTAGGAGGCGATTTCACCACCACAGATAAAAAAAATTAATTAATTAATTAAAAAAAAAGAGCATATATGCCAAAGCACGGGGCAGGGGTGAACGTTAGGGGAGTATTGCCCCTATGCTTCGGCATATATTTTTACTTTTTTGTGCCAAAAAAATACTTTTTTTGGCACAGATTGCGATACATATAAAAGTTGTTTCATTGAGTTAATGTTTTATTGTTACTGTGATTTGTTACCATTGTTTGCTTTGCAGGTACGCCATTCAGCTGCAGCACTGATTTATTTATTTTGACAGCAACAGGGTTTGCTTTCACGATACGTAAATCAGCGACTCCAGCACTGTAGGAGGTGATTTCACCACCACAGTTAAAAAAAAAAAAAAAAAAAGAGCATATATGCCGAAGCATAGGGGCAGGGGTGGACATTAGGGGCAGATTGCCGCTATGCTTCGGCATATATTTTTATTTACTTTTCTTGGCAGAGATTTCTTCATCCCATGGGCATGCATGTATGCCCATCATTAGAAGTGGGTGGATGCAGGGCGGTATTCTAATGGTTGGCATACCACCGATCGATCAATGTGAATGGAGGAATTGGTTAGGTTCTCTTTTTACATTTAACCCACAGGCTACATTAAAAAAAAAAACAAAGTAAAAACACATTACAATATATGCTCAACCAGAACCAGGGACATACTGGTATGTTACTAGAATTTGAGTGGTTATACCAGAATGATGCCTGCAGTCTTATGCCGCGTACACACGGTCGGACTTTTCGGTTACAAAAGTCCGACATCCCGTCCAACAGACTTTCGATGGACTTTTGGCGGACTTTCTAACGAACGGACTTGCCTACATACGATCACACAAAAGTCCGACAGATTCGTACGTGATGACGTACACCGGACTAAAATAAGGAAGTTGATAGCCAGTAGCCAATAGCTGCCCTAGCGTGGGTTTTTGTCCGTCGGACTAGCATACAGACGAGCGGATTTCTGGGTCCGGCGGAGTTACGACGTAAAGATTTGAAGCATGTTTCAAATCTAAAGCCAGTCAGATTTGCGGCTGGAAAAGCCCACACACGATCGGATTGTCCGCCGGATTTGGTCCGTCTGCCTTTTGTAGACGAAAAGTCTGACCGTGTGTACGCGGCATTAGGTATCATCTTTTTCAGCCTGCGGTCAGCTTTCATGTAAAAGCAATCCTAGCGGCTAATTAGAATAGCTTCTTCAGGACAACCTAGAAATTCAAGCCTTCCCCTCTCAAGAACCACACCCTGAGGTGTAGGCAGGATGGGCATGGGTGTAACGTCGTCCCTTAAGACAGTAGATCCGGCCTGAGAGGTAGGGGAACTGGGTCTTGATAACTGAGGAGTGATAACAGAGGGAACCACGGCCTGTTGGGCCAGAAAGGAATCACTGCAATGATCTCTACCTTCTCTGTTCTGAGCCTCCGGAGAAACTGAAGAATTACCGGTACCGGAGGGAAGGCATAAGCCTTCTGAAACCTCCACTGGTCTGAGAGAGCATCTATTCCATATGCTTGAGGGTCTCTGAACCTCAAATAATATCTGGGCATTTTGTGATTGCATGGGGAAGCAAACAGATTGACCTCTGGAAGTACTCCCAGGGTCAGAAGCCACTCGAACATCCCTCTGTGGAGAGACCACTCGTTGTCCATTTGAACCCGCGAGAGGAAGTCCGCCTGTACATTCTGAATCCCCGGAATGTAAACCGCCGAGATGTTGGATAAATACTTCTGAGCCCAGCTCATTATTGGCTCCACTTCCTGTAACAGAGACCAGCTGCGAGTTCCACCTTGCTTCTTTATGTAAGCCACCACGGTTGTATTGTCCAACCTTAGCATTACTGATAAATCCTTTATTAGATGGCGAAATGACAGGAGTGCCTGAAAGGCGGCCTTCAGCTCCAGAATGTTGGAGACAATCCCTCGAGCAGGGAAAATCCATCTGCCTTGAGCCACTTCTGAAAGGCAGCGAGCGCCCCATCCCCGATTGCTGGCATCCGATGTTATTGTGACCCATGAGATGGGAATGATTGAATGGTGATTGCGCAGATTTTTCCCTTGAAGCCACGAAAGGAGAGATGTTCTCATGGTTGGAGTAAGGTGTATGCGCTGGACTTGGCTGGAAGAATAGACCTGTGAACTGCAGATGCCGATTGCCTACCGCAAAGCGGAGGAATTGTTGGAAAACGTTGCCACCGGCACGTGAAAGTAAGCATCTTTCAAATCGATTGAAATCATCCAATCTCCCAGATGTACTGACTGTTGAATCGTAAGTAAAGATTCCATTTTGAACTTTTCCTTCCGAATAAAGGAATTGAGATGGGTTAGGTCTATTACTGGCCTCCATGTACCGAACAGAGGTGAATACATGCCTTTGCCTCTTTCGTCTCCTGGAACAGAGATGGCTGCGCCTTGAGCCAAAAAAAAAAAGTTCACGTAGGTTAACAGAACCTGCTTTTTTTCTCCTGAACCTGGAAGAGTTGTAGGGACAAATCTGAGTTTTGGGGTGTTGTTGAAGACCCACTTGTGACGGGAGGAGACCGTTTTGATGGTCCAGTAACCCCGGATTGAGGCCGCCCAGTCATGTCCAAAGTGGCGAAGACGAGTCCCCACCTGGCATGCCTGAGCGGGCCCAATCAAAAGGACTCAAAAGGACTTAGTGGAGTACTGGTTTCCAGAGAAACCACCCTTTGTGGGTTCCTTAAAAGAGGACTGCCTGGATTTCCAGGACCTTGAAAACTCCCGACCAGGCCTGTAGCTGCGCGCTTCCCTAGCGGGATCAGAATTTTGTCTTCTAGGAAAATTGCGTTTCTGATTTTGTAGACGTCGGTCTTGAGGGAGGAAACCAGACTTACCGCCCGTGGCCCAGGTTATGGCACTATCAAGCTTGTTGCCGAATAAAGAAGTTCCTTCAAAAGGAATTCGGCACCAAGCTTGCTTGGAAGCCAGATCCGCCAACCACGGATGGAGCCATAAGGCACGACGTGCTGAAACAGCCGCCAACATAACCCGGGACATCAGGCAGATGACATCAATAGAGGCCTCCCCAAGTAAGGCTGATGCTAGCCTGATCTCCTGGATAGGAGAATCTTTAGCTGTTTCAATAGAGATACCTCTTAAGAACTCATCCACATTATCAGACCAAGATTCCAAAGCTTTGGAAACTGCAGCTATTGCAAGTACTGGCTTACATGCCATTCCTGATGTCATGTAGATCCTTTTTAGATCTGAATCAATTCGTCTTTCCAGAGGATCTTTAAAAGATACAGTATCCTCTAAGGGAAGAGTTACATATCTTGCTAGTCTCATCAGTGCTGCATCCACTAAAGGAGCTGACTCAAGGTGTTTTACTTCCTCTTCCTTAAAAGGATATAGTTTCAAGACTTTTGATTGCATGGAACGCTTCCTGTCCATCTTGCTCCATTCCTCAGATATGATATCGCCCAGCTCAGAGAGAAAAGGAAAATATTGTCGCTCCTTATTGAGCTGCTTGAAAATTTTTCTCTGTTTTGGGGGGAAGTAACCGGATCTTCCCACTTCAGGGCCTCTCTCACTGCTTTCACTAAAGAAGGGACTAAAGCATATTCAAACCCCACGCCAGGATCTTCCAGATCCGATTCGCTGTCTGAAACAGGAGCAGAATGGCGACTTGTCTGGGAAGACTCCCATGTCTCATGTACTGAACCCTCTCCCACTGGAGGGCATAATGGGTCTGATGGGGAATCAAGGGGTTGTTGAGCCTCCCTTTCCTGTAGAGATCCTTTCACAACCCGTCTCACCATAGATTCTAAACGCTGGTCTGCACCATCCCTCTCATCTGCAGCTTTAGAGAAGCAGTGATCACAGAGAGATTTGTCTACTGGAATAGGCATCCTGCACCCCCAGCATGATTTTTCTGATCTCTTGCTAGAGTGAGATGAAGCGGGGTGAGAAGGATTTTTACTGCGCTGTTCAGATATGGAAAGAGATCTATGATGACTAGACCTGGAGGAAGATCGCCGGTGGTGTGATTTTGATGATCCACTTACTTTATGGGAACTACGGTGTGGATTAGACCTAGAAGGGCTGTAAGGAAAGAAGCAAAGTAAAGATAGAGACAGAAATCATATAGTGTCCCACAATCCTACTCTCAATTCTTGCACAGGTAAAAAAGCATAAATGCAAACATACCTGCTGCAAGCGGGCTGGCCACTAGGGGGCAGTGAGTCCATAGTGTCAACACAATAGGAAACTGCAGAGACAGATTCACACATCAGCTGGCTTGACAAAGACCTCATACTCAGACAATAGAGCTTGTCTTACCTTGAATCATCAAGATAGTTGCCCCGGGAAGTCGCAGTATCCCCCACGATCATTCCCGGGGCTCTGAAAGCTTACCACAGCTTTTAAAAGTGGCACCCGTGACGTCATCGTCAGACGCGAGACGCTTGCGCGCATGCGCAAACCAAGCCTCGACTTCGTATCGGGTCCGCGCATGCGCAGAGCGCACACCGGTACCAGGAAACGAACGAGAGAGCGGCTGCTGGAACGCAGTAAGCGTCTGCGCCAGCTAGGACACCAGCGATGAGGGAAAAACATACAGGAAAGGTACAAACAACACATAAACACTGCTGCCATGTGTATATAAATCTGAAAACTTACCCCTCCACCTACGATCACCTGGGCCGAGGAACCGCCATACACACACATACCGGACTTGGCAGCAGATAATGGTCACCTGAAACAATAGGAAAACAGACCGTGCACGCATAGATGAACTGATCCAATCTTCAGCGCTACTCTGCTATACACTCCATACCCTGCTTAACAGTCAGGGCCTATCGGAGGAATAAAATTGGCACTCGACTGATTCGATCCTAGGGAGGATTATCTTCTTCAGGTAGGAGAACCAACACCTGGTCCTACGGAGGAGGACAAAAAAGGTACATGGATAGCAGCTTAGAGCAAAGATTTATGGGAGAGGGGTCCTATTGGGTAGTTATGGAGGCGGGGCCTACCCACACGTATGCTGCCATGGAGCCTGTCAGGAAAATATATATATATATATATATATATATATATATATATATATATATATATATATATATATATATATATATATATATATATATATATATATATATATATATATATATATATATATATATATATAATCTTTGGGGGTTCTTTTCTAGCAAAAAAAAAATAAAATGATTTTAACTAACCAACAAATGTCAGAAAAAGGTTTAGTGTTTAAGTGGTTAAACTTTTTTCACTTACACAGTAAGTCTATTCCATTGACAAATTGTTACAATGTTTATACTTAAGTTCAACTGATAAAGAATGTTTTGATTATTGGCCTACTGCCCAGTTTTTCTCTTCCTTTCTTTTGACTGCTGTGGCTTCAGAAGAGCAGAGAGAATTCTTTGCATAGAAAGAATTGTGAAACACTTTAGTCAAGATCACGAGAACGATTCTTGACGATTAATTGTGCAGCTCTAGTACAGTGTTGCATGACCACGCAATTACTAGTTACAGCAGCGCAGTGCCAAATTGTAAAAAGTGCTCTGGTCATTAAGAGGGCAAATCTTTCCGGGGATGAAGTGGTTAAAATGTTTTACCTGCACTTTGTGCGCTCTGTTTTCTTATCATACAGAATAGTTCATGTAGGAACCATCACAGCAATTACATTATTTGTTTAATGAGCAGCGAAGAGCAGGTTACAGGTACCCAATGAAAAGGGCGATGCATGGTTTTCCCTGGGGCCATTCTGTACTCAACCCTCTGAAGAGAGACAAGAGAGCTGAAAAGTGGCAGATAAATAAAAGTCCTTACTATCATTATAACCTCAGGACAATGTTCCCCGGCTTCCTCCACAGAAAATGAGTCACTTCCAAAGTAAACACACAGCACAAATTACTAAACAACCATAAAAAAGAACCAGAAACCTTCCAATACTCAGCTCCACATATTGCTTGGAGGAGCGGGCCAAGATGAGAGCCATGAGCTGCTATTCCTGGTCAGGGGGTGAATCATGCTGGGAGAGAAATTAATAACAAGGACGGGGCTCCTTCCATCAGAGGATCGTCCACTCTAACGTGGACAAAAAACAGAAAGTCACAACACTGGGCTGATTTACAAATCGCCCTGTTTATTTTATGTTCGGGATCCATGCCAATAACAAATGTTGTAAAAAGAAACACCAGTACAGAAACGCTTTCACCTAATAGTATTTCATATCCCCAGAGGCGAGGCTAACCTACACAACATGGCAATAAGTCAAATAAAGATGACACCCCCTTCCCCCAAAGAAAATCAGTAAGATGTTATGATAAGCAATAATAGCGCTTTTAATAACAGAGGCACACTGCATTAAAGCTAAATTTTGAAAGGAGCCTTTCCTTCAATGTTTTCTTTCAAATGCCATTCAAATATCTCATAGTTTAGCCGCTTTACTAAAAAACAATTGCCATAGTATCTTGGGTTTCCTCCCAATTAATTCAGGCAGTGGGAGTGGCTGCCCTGTAAATTGTGGGAGTGTCCTCCTTGCACAATGTAGGAGGGACTCCCTTGTAAGCACTGGGGGTGGCTGCCGTGCAAGGTGTAAGAGTAGCTGACCTGTAATTTGTGTCTGCCCTGCAGGGTGAGGAGCAAATGGCTGCCCTGTAGGGTGAGCGAGTGGCTGCCCTGTAGGGTGAGAGAGTGGAGTGGCTGGCCTGAAGGATGCGAGTGGCTGCCCTGTAGGGTGAGAGAGAGTGGAGTGGCTGCCCTGAAGGATGCAATTGGCTGCTATGAAGGATGCAAGTGGCTGCCCTGTAGGGTGACAGAGTGGAGTAGCTGCCCTGAAGGATGAGAGTGGCTGCCGTGTAGGAGAAGAGCGGCTGCCGTGTAGGAGGAGAGCGGCTGCCGTGTAGGAGGAGAGCGGCAGCCGTGTAGGAGGAGAGCGGCAGCCGTGTAGGAGGAGAGCGGCAGCCGTGTAGGAGGAGAGCGGCAGCCGTGTAGGAGGAGAGCGGCAGCCGTGTAGGAGGAGAGCGGCAGCCATGTAGGAGGAGAGCGGCAGCCATGTAGGAGGAGAGCGGGTGTCGTGGAGGATGAGATTGGCTTCCCTGTAGGATAAGTGGCTGCCGTGTAGGATGAGAGTGGCTTCCCTGCAGGGCATAAGAGCCTCCCCTGTAGGGTGTGAGTGTAAGGAGTACGAGTAGCTGAACTGTAGGGTGTACAAGTAGCTGAACTAAGGTATACTAGTAGCTGAACTGTAACTTTTGTGGCTGACCTGTAGGGTGTGAGAGTGGCTGACCTGTAGGGTGTGGGAGTGGCTGACCTGTAGGGTGTGGGAGTGGCTGACCTGTAGGGTGTGGGAGTGGCTGACCTGTAGGGTGTGGGAGTGGCTGACCTGTAGGGTGTGGGAGTGGCTGACCTGTAGGGTGTGGGAGTGGCTGACCTGTAGGGTGTGGGAGTGGCTGACCTGTAGGGTGTGGGGGTGGCTGACCTGTAGGGTGTGGGGGTGGCTGACCTGTAGGGTGTGGGAGTGGCTGACCTGTAGGGTGTGAGAGTGGTTCTCTTGTAGGGGATGCAAGTGGTACCCCTGTAGAAGATTTGAGTGACTGCCCTATAGGATGCGAGAGACTGCCCTGCAGGGCATAAGAGGTAAGTGTGCTGGCTGTGTAGGGCGTAAGAGTGCTTGAAGCACTGAGAGTGGATATCGAACGGGCATTTGCAGTGTCTACCTTGTAAGTTAATAAATTGGGGGTGGGGATGTACCTGAGTGAGTTTGCAAGGAGTAAGCACAGGGTGGGCTTCACCAGTGCTGTCATATAACTTGCATCCTGTAACACCATTATAGCAGGTAATAGGTGTTGTAGTGACAGAGCCAATTAAAAGTGTAGTTATACTCCTTATACCATGTAGCTGTAATGCACTGCAGAGATAGAGAGACCACACAAATAGTTTTTTTTTATTTTAAACATTTTTGACCAATCAAAACTTATTTTCACACAATAATGTGTGAAGTGCACTGAACCATAGCAACCAATCACATTCATTTTACAGTAGTCAGGTAAGTGAATGTGAATTCTGACTGGTTACTGGTTTTAGATTTATTTGCTTGTTAAAAGGGGATTTTCCACTTTAAACACAAGTGTATCCAATCCCCTACTGAAGGTTCTAGATAAAAGGATGCCAAGTCCTCCAGTATTCAGGTTGCATGCCATTACTCACTCATACAGAATAATCTTCCTTTTATGTTTCTTGCCCATACTGGTAAAAAAGAGCACCTTGAGCCTGGCATTTCATGGATTAAAATGTTGTTTACTGACCTGCTTGTCCATGCTACTCAACAGCTGGTACGGGTGCTTTTCATCAAAAATGCATAACTGGACTGTAGGATCTCACAGACCAATAATTAAAGGGGGGGGGGGGTTCTTTTCTAACTTTAGAACATTTCATGGTGCCAAGGTGGCTAGGTAAGGCATAGTCAACCAGAATAGTCCAAAGCTGCAAACAATAACAACGCTTGAGTTCCAGAGGTGTAGTTCATCTAATATTTCCTCACACCTTTATTTGGTTAATGACCTACATTTTACAAGGCAGTAGGTGAGTCATGTTTATATTGTTTCAAAACATACTATAAACCAAAATTTCCCTTCAACAAGCCCTGAGTCAGTTTGTTTCCTCCCCGTACTAAAACCAGTTCTATAATAGAAACACAAGAATCTTTCTGCCAAGACTAGGAGCAGATCCTGACCAGGCCTGGGGTAATCTCTGTTCTGACATCTCCCGTATGTATATCTAAAACAACCTAGCTGGCCTGAAGGAACAAAGAACATGTGGACAACTAATAAAGTAAAGTATTTTAGTGTTAAAATGTAAACTGGCGCAACAAGGAATTGGACGCCGGACGTTAGTAATTGTTCAGAAAGTGGCCAAGGAGCTGAAGTCTGATAGCTCTGCATTTCAGACGGATTACAGTGACAAGCACAATTTAAAGCTGTGTGAACAGAGGATGATTAACAAACCTGTCATCTCAGAAGAGAAATGTGAAAAGCGTTGGCACATAACCACAAGGGGCAATTTAGAGCCAACGGGAAAAGGCAACAGGTTGTCAGACACAACAAGAGAAGGTGTGAATATTACCAGAATCTAAACATTTTGGTTCCCTCCTTACAGCAATGCAGAAGCAATGATAATGGGCAATGTGCAGTATCCTACAGTACAGGTGTCAGCAGAGCCTAGGCGTAAAGTGCCCCACTACTGAACCCATCTCTCACGTTTTTGTTTTTTTAGCCTTTTCTGGTCAATGAAAGTATGTTTCTTGGCTTCTCCATGCACAAGGTGGAGCTGATTTACTGAAGGAGCAAGGACATGTTCACTTTGCAAAGCGAACATGTTCTACTCGCTTATGAAATCAAACACTATGGGGTTGATTTACTAAAACTGGAGAGTGCAAAATCTGGTGCAGCTGTGCATAGAAACCAATCAGCTTCAAGGTTTTATTGTCAAAGCTTAATTGTAGGGGTGCAAAGGATCGTCATCGATCCGTGATCCGATCCGCGGAGGTTGATCCGATCCGCGGAGGTTGATCCGTACAGGACACCTCTGTGGACTCGGCCATAGGAAAGGCCGCGGCTCTGGCCTAGCTCCGGAGCGGCGGCCATCTTGGTACACCCGGCGGCCGTTTAGCACGTCGAATGACGGAGCGATCACTTGTAACAAACCGGCGTCATGTCATGACGCCGGTTCTTCTCTCTCTTCCCTCTGTGTACTGATCTGTACAGTGGAGGGGAGAGATCGGATGGCAGCAGTGCCAATACTCTGCAATGCCCTGCCAATACTCTGCAATGCCCTGCCAATACTCTGCAATGCCCTGCCGCAATACCCTGCTGCAATGCCCTGCTGCAATGCCCTGCCAATACGGAGATTGTGGATATTACTGTGGGGGAGATTTTTTTTTCGTTAATCCGAAAATGATCCGAACCGTGACTCCTGATCCGAGGAACGATCCGAACCGTGAGTTTTTTGATCCGTTGCACCCCTACTTAATTGAACAAGCTGAAGTTGGAAGCTGATTGGCTGCCATGCACAGCTTCACCAGATTCTGAGTGCTCCAGTGTTTGTAAATCTCCCCCATGTGTCTTTCAGGGTCTAAAGTGTAAGTGGATTATGTGAAAATAAGGCTGACTTTAGTGCCCTTGCAAGTAGAGGGTCATCCGTGGAAACCTTTAGACCCCTTTTAGACTGAGGTTTTCAGGCATTTTATAAATAGCGCCTGAAAACTGCCTCCCATGCTTTCACACTGGGGCGGTGCACTTGCGGGACGTTAGAAAATGACCTGCAAGCAGCATCTTTGAGGCGGCTTGGGACACGCCCCTGCCCACTGAAATGAATGGGCAGCGATTCCAAAGGGCCTGAAAAGCATGTCGGAAGCGCAACACGGGCGTTTTTAACCCCGTCTTCGGCCACAAGCGGGGGTTAAAAGCGCCCCGCTCACGGCTGCTTAAACAGTGCTAAAGCGCCGCTAAAATGAGCGGCGCTTTAGCGCTAACGCACGAGTGGCCCCATGTGAAAGGGGTCTCAAGATGGGGAAGATGTTACAGCATCAATGATTCTGAATGTTGCAGTCCTTGTTCAGAGCACAGAACAAAAAGGAACCACCTGACACCCCCAACTGCAAACCAAATGGAGTCCAACTGGCCCTCATTTTCTCAATCAACCATTTGGGTAGCACATATGTCTTAATGTAGTTGTTTTGTGAGCAGAGAATCTGAAAAAGACGTTACTCAGGTGTTTTCCACTAAGCCCAGCAAAATAATGAACTCCACATCTACATTGCGAGAATGCTGCTCGGCAGGATCATTGAGCACTAAAAGCAGCAGGCAGAAGAGTCAGGCGGGTTCTTGCTTGTTGTACACCAAGGGCACCCAAAAGAAGGCAGAGCTCAGGTGGCCCTGAGAATACCTCCCTTTTTTACAGTGTTATGTACTCAAGTCTTACCAAATCAAAGTCCTTATAAATTAGGCCAAAGCAACACCCTGATCATTTTCGAGGTTGTTAATCATGCAATTGTCATGAGGCTGCCAGACAAGTTGGGAAAGATAATTCCACTGGCATGGACCAAATTTCCCCCTAGGGCTTTTACCCAGAGGAGCATCCTATACCTTATCTGGTATCATTCTATTCAAAGTAGCACCAGCTGGGTCTTCAACGCATAACCGGTTGAGGGGAAGCTGCTATAAAACACATATAACATGGAGCAGTCACGGACAATGTTGGAAATTTCCATCTGCAGAAATGAGGAGAAAATTTGACCTTATGAACTTGTTGGTTTTGGGCAGAATATTTTTTGCTGAGGTTCTATTCTGCACAGAAGCTTCCAACAGAAAGACATGAACAAAGATATCATTATCACCCAATTACAAGATGGTCACTGGGGGGACGGAGATGGTGAGATTTGTCCAAGATCACACAGCGCGATGCAAAAAGCCACAACTCTGTTACTTCAGATTATCATTAGTGTAACTGGGCCAGCTCGGTAACCTATACCTTAGCGCAGTAAAATATTTTTTTTTCTTGTCCTTTTAACCGCAGGCTGAGTTTACTCTTTTTATAACCTAATCTTAAAGAGTCTGCCAAGGATCGTGTTTGAGAACAAAAACAGACGTCCGTGCATCTCAGGCAAGTTAAAAGGCAGAACATCTGCCACACTAAATCTTTCAGGATGTGGAACTAGCCAGAGAGGAAAAAAAATTATTTCATTTATTCAAAAATGGAGCTGGGGGAGGATTTAAGACGCTGTGCCGAGAGGTGAGGAGCTGTGGGAGTTTCAGATCGCAACCTACACAGGTGCACAAACACCAGCACAACAACTGACACAACAAGAATATCACGTGTCTTAGAAATGGGTCCATAATTAAGAAATGATATATTATAGATCAATTTTTGCCTTCTTCTAAAAACACATCGTCTGCTTATGATGCCAACTCTCAACTTTGGTACAGTCAGCTACTTACAGTATACAGACAACTTGTGACATTTTGGAGAACACTGGTGTTGACCATTCACTTTGTTCCTTTGGTCAATACACTGCTTTCTTTTAACAACAGAGCTTGAGAAAATGCCACAGTGTGGCTCTTTAAAATGCTTTTAGATTGGACGGACTCCTTAATTCTGCATTTACTCCGTGTTATGTGCTCCCTACCATTATCAGCTTTAAAGTATATTTACACTTTTGCAGTCAAATTTGAGAAAACCCCCCTATATGATTGTTATGTGTTCTCATTCACATAGCATGCCCAAAACGTTTTTTATAAAGAATATTTCCTATCTTTTACATGTTTCTCAGGAGGAAGTGTCATAGCCGACAACAAGGTTTTTTGAACAATGTTAGAGCGAGCCTGTCCCAAGTCTGTCCTCATTACCATACCATTTGGGAAGCCTAGCCTATACATGTTTAGGGCTCATATACACTTGCTTTGACTTTAACACACATCAAAGCACCCAATGCTTCAACATGCTTTTTTTTTTTTTTTTAGAGGTTTTTGATGCTTCTGTGATGCTTTTTTTGAAGCTTTACTAAAGCTTGTCAAATACCCTGTGTGAGTTGATCTTCTATTTGTTTTAAAGGGGCCCAGTAGTCCCTCCATTGAGCAGATCCCCAGCTCAATAGTACCCCTGTTCAGCAAGTCCCAAGCTTATTAGTACCCTTGTTCAGAAGATACCCAGCTTGTTAGTACCCTCGTTCAGCAGATCCCCTGCTCAGTAGTACCGCCAGCTCTGCTAATCACCCACTCAGTAGTAACCCCCAGCTCTGCTTCTGGTTTGCTGATCCTCTTCTCTCTCTGATCCCCGCTCACCTCCCACTATATTGCTACCATGCTGCTCACAATGTGTGACATCTGCTGTTCTCCTGTTCTGGTCCCCCAGCTCTGCCGATCTATCGCCGTTCAATCCTCCCTTACCGCTCCCTGTTCATCTTCTGCTATAGCATTCCCATGTTGCACACTAGATGTGCCTTCTGCTAGTTGCTCCGCTCTACTCCACTCCACTCCAGTCGGGACCTCGCTCATCTTTCTGCTGCTCCACACCAAATATGACGTCTGCACCAGACACTTCCAGAATATATACACATGAACCAGAAGTGACTGCGGATGAGGTCTTAGCAGTTTGCATGTTGGTTTCCCAGTGTATCCTGGGATATCCCATATCTGCAATATCTCCAAAACGCAAACCAACCTCTAAATAATAGGCCCTCAAAAGCTTCAGGTTTTGCAAGCAAGTATTGTCAGACATCAATGAAGGTTTTGGAGACGCTTTGAAGCACCAAGAAAGTGACATGGGATATAATTTTTGAAGTGAAGCAAAGCAAACACAAAGTGTGAACAGGACTGTAAAGTAACCATTTTATTTAGTGATTGGCATTCAGAGTGCTTTAAAAAAAAAAAAAAGTATGTCCAATGCAACAATTTGAAGCAAGGGTAAACAAGTCCTTAATCCTTTGTTAGGACAGAGGGTGTTCAAATTGATTTTTTTTTCCTAAAAGTTTGGAATTCCTAATGCAAACTTTTTAGCCAGCTAAATAAGTCCAATGCAGCAGGTGTGACCTACCTTAACAGTACTGCCCAGTTCCCCTGCTACACTGTGTGCGGCCCCTGAAAATCCCAAGCACCTGAGTATGGAATGTTTCTATGCAGACCATCCCGCCTCCCACAATGCAAAGTGTTTATCTGCCGAGAGGTCTATTGCCAAGCATGAGCACTAACAACTGCGGGCAAATGAAGTCCTAAGGCAGCGATGGCGAACCTTGGCACCCCAGGTGTTTTGGAACGAAATTTCCCATGATGCTCAACTACACTGCAGAGTACATGAGCATCATGGGGTGCCAAGGTTCGCCATCACTGTCGTAAGGGATACAACAGTGCAATGATGAAGTTGGCATGCGCTAAAGTCTATGTTCAGCTTTACAACAACGCTCATTGGAAAACACAGAAAGGATGGATGAACAGACCATAGGTATGGTCTAATACATGGGTGACTAAACATCAATTCCTTATTTTTTTTGATTCCACATTATTCTTTGGGGTACGCATTTTATTCCAAAGCAAATAGTGTTGTATACAATATTAAAACGAGTTTTCCTTTCACTGACATGCATGAATCTCATACAAAGTCTTTCATACAAACGTTACTGTGCCATGGAGAGATTCACTGTGATGCTGTACAATGCTTGGCATGTTTTCATATCTATGAGCAGAGCCCACCTTCAAATACGCTTTACGTAATTCACAGGAATCAATAATAAATATGCACACCAAAATCACTAGTGTATAAACAGGATACTGTGTGTGCGAATGGTAAAACCACATGACCACAATCTGGCGTCTTAAAGGGTATGACTAGATCAAAGACCACAGTAGGCCTTGTGCATGGTGGAATGAAAGCATGAAAAGTATTACACTGCAAGTCCATTATGTACCATGAGATGTACTTGTTATATTTAAAGACATGGCGTCATTGATATCAGAATTTTGAATTTGTGGTTTATTGATTGCAAGATGAGCGGCAATGCATTACCCTAATGCAGATCTTCTGTCCTGCATTGAAGTGAATCACTAAATCCGTGTTGTGGAGTGGAATTTTGAAAATAATTTTGTTTATAAAATGTCCTTTGATTCAGCAGCATGCAACCAATTACACATTTCTCATGGTCTCCCAAGAGTGCACTGCACCTCAACAGAGCAAAAACAGAGCAAAGACAGTCATCAACAACGGCTTCCAAAAGTTAAATTGGGCGTTAAACCGTAAACGAAGAACAGAAATCAACCCTCCCCAATGTAGATCCCAGAGTTCTGAACGGTTACGGATCATCATTTGATATCAGAGATAGGTATGGGAAGGTAGCCATACTGGCAGCACAGTTCCTAATGGGTTAGGGCTCTTCTCTGCAGCACTAATGTCCTGAATTTAATTTCCACCAGGGATACCATCTACATATCTTTACCGTGTGTTTGTGAGGCTTTGTCCTAATGTTTTCATACTTACCTTCAAATCTCCTTATCCTCTCAGTGGGTGCTCAGTACCCAGAGGCAGGGTGTTTCATATAATGTACATCTTAAGTCACGAAACCCTAAGGCTTCATGTACACGTTGTTTAACCTCTCCTGAACGATTTAACTTGACAGCTAGAAACAGACGTCTATAAATCTCAGTTTAGCTGCGTTTACATGCCGCGTTTAGAAGCGTTTTTGGTAAAATGAAAAACGTCTGTAAACAAAACGATGTTAAACGCGAGTTACCGTATTTAGCATCGTTTAAAGGCTCTTATAGTCAATTGGTGTTTCAAATGCCTTGGAGCATCCGTCATGGGAAAAAAAAAAAATTCCAATTCCAAGCGTTCCAAAAAATGCTTCTAAACTCAACTGCCTAGAAATGACTGTAAACGACCCTGTGTATATGTACTGTTCAGATAACAGAGGAGAGTTCTGGGGCAGCCGAAAAAAAAATGCACAACTGCTCCTAAACATCCGTTTACCAGCAGCAGTGTACATAAGGGCCTAAAGCAGTCGCCTTGTTTATTTGATATAAAATTCTCAAATTTTTGTTACCTAACATTTTTAGGAGTATATTCACAGGCTTATAAAGGTTGAGGACTTTGGTCTGAGAGATAGTCCAGAGACATCAGAGAGTGTCCAGAAATGTAAATGCGATCCAATTGCTGAAAGCTCTTTTCATAAACATGAACTGTAGAGTCACCTGGAAATCCATGTATGCTACTAAGTGGGTCAGGATATCATCCTTGATGCAGTTTCATCCTGTCATTCAAACAGGAAAATTCCAACAAAGCCTTTTACCGTGTACCCTAGCACATGTCTGCCAAGGTCAGCTGTACCCACAGACAGGGAGGTCAGCTAACCTTTTCATGATCAACTTTATTAAGTAATAATCAACTTACAACTGAGGATACTTCTAGGCTTCTAGAAGCCCAAGCCCTAAAGAAAACCTGTGTTTTGTTCAAAAGACAAAAGTAGAACTATAGGCAAACTTTTTTTTTCATTTTGGATAGAGCAAGGTAGTGTCAGATTTTTTTTTTGCCATCTGTATCCCATTGTAGAGATTTCCCTTCACTTCCTGTCCCACACAGGAAGTGTGAGGAAATACCTGCATATTAAAAGGAATACCTTGGGGACCCCCAGGTCACCAGGACTAGTGTCCCCATTGAAAGACTACCCCTCTAATACTTTTCTGGGGGCAATCCAAATTTTGGGATTTTTCTTTACTTTCAATGATAATGGTAAACAGGACAAATAGAAAGGGTGAATCTCCCTAATGGGGGCACAGGCAGCAATAAAAACCTAATTAGGGGTTCTACTCCCTCTCTACTCTATCCAAAATGTAAAAAAAGTTTTGCCTTTAGTAATGTTTTAAGCATTACTGTCCCCATTACTGTCCCTAGTAGCAGCCTGCAGCAAGTCACCTTGTGATCATGCCCCCTTTTTTTTTTCTAAAATTACCAGGTATTTCCTTTCACTCTCAGCAGAAGAACAGCTGGACAGTGAAGAAAAGGTAATTAGATGCTGGAGAGAAGTAAGGATTAAGCCCAGCTATTGCCGGCAACTGCACCGCTCAAATCGGTGCGACGCTGAAACGATTCCCAAAAGTAGTTCCTGTACGACTTTTGGCGACTTCGGGGGGTAATTTGAATAGACATCTGTGCATGAACCCGCACAGATGTCTGTCAAATCGCCCCCAAAGTCAGACTGCATTGCCGATTTGAAATCGTGCGAGTTCAGCTGAACTCGCACAATTTCAAACCCGCCCTCAATGTGAACCTGGGCTAAAGGAAACTTCTTCCTTTGCCCTAAATGGCCAAAGCATACATTTGATTAAGTGTCCATCTGCTGCAATACATTGTGTAAGTGCACTGCAATTTTTTTCAATCCCAACATACATACACAATGCATCTGTGCTGCAACACACCACAATCATGTGTTGGGGGCATTGCAGTGGAGAAAAAAAATAGAAAGAGCAATTGCTCATGCATTGGGGCCCATTCCAAATGAATGGTCTGCAGGAATGCAACTCGCTACAGCACATGATAAATCACCTTGTGGCTTGCGCTACCACAGCACAATACAATGTGAACAGGCCCTCAAGGTGGCTGAAAAAATGCATCTACTATCCAGTTTATAGAGCATGTTCAATAACCTCATACTCTATAAACACTAAAATAAATAATATAGGAATGGCGCAATAAAAGTGGCCTAGGGAACACCTGGTGGAATGGGACCTATTTGTTTACAAATGGTGTTAAAGCATTGTATGCGTTATTTCAGATCAGCCTCACACACAGGTAAAAGTATGTAACAATCCAAGGATGAAATGTAAAGACGGGACGCACCAGTGAGCTGAAATGCATCTGCTTTGTATAATGCTGAGACCTTGGCCGTTCACAAAGCAGGATATACAAAGTGTACAGTACATTGGGAATAACTTTGTGAGGCTGGATTTGTGTCTCTGTGAAGATTATTGAACAATTTCTCATGTTTCTACCTCTTCCTGAAAAGGTCACACTGAATCCCCTGGAAACCGTCTACGTTGGTGGTCCTGCATAGAATACTGTTGAGTCGAAAAGGCTGCATGTCACTGTGAACTACAATGTCAGTGTGCAGCGTTCACTATCTACTGACACTGGAAACTATGGCACAGCTCACAGCTGGCACTTCATTTGAAACCTTTATAGCAGAACAACTCAAAAGTATCAGGTCATTTGGTGAGCTGCAATACAGGATACACTGAAAATATGCTAAAGTAAAATAAAAATAAAAAAGGCTGCATAGCCATTTTTAGAAGGCCTTTTGTGAAGCTTCTGGGTGACACTGTATCATCTTGTCACATGATTTTGTGTTGTACAACCTCAATCTCATGTTTTAATGTGTATGTGTTAGGTCGTAACCAGGTCAAGGAGAGGGCAAAGCTTTAGATTCAGATCTGATCAAAAGAGCAGGATGCTAACAATATTAAAGCTGTCTTTGCAGTGTTTTCCCTAGGGCGGTTTTTGGCGGTTGCTTTGCTTGGCTGTTTTGGCAGCCAACTAAATTCCCTGAATAGCCTGCTTCCCACTTGTGCTCTTCGGCCCTACCTGGCTCCCCTTTGAGCTTGGAATCACAAGGGAAGCCCCCATTCTTAGTAAACCCAGAAAGATTTGAACATTTCCAGCTTCAGGATGTCAGAATCTCCAAGGCAGGTGCCAGGTAACATGCATATCAGGGACTTTTTGTTCGAAGGATTGTTGGCTCCAACTTGTCTTGCATACACACGGTCACACAAATGCTGGCCAACAATTATGAACGTAGTGACCTACAAGACGTACGTGATATCTCCATTACGAACGCTAGTTATATCTCCGGCTCGTACTTGACTCTGAGCATGCGTGGACTTTTGTCTGACGGACTTGCGTACACACGATCGGAAAGTCCGACAACGAACATTTGTTGGCGGAAAATTTGAGAACCTGCTAGCCAACATTTGTTGGCGGAAAGTCCGACAACAAACTTTCGATGGAGCATACACACGGTCGGACTTTCCACCAACAAGCTCACATCCAATATTTGTTGTCGGAAAATCCGATCCTGTGTAGGCGGCATTTGTCCTTGACCTGTATGGGCATGAGACAGAGGAGGCAACAGATCCCTAAAGTCACCAAAAAAAAAGTTCCCATCACATAGGGGGCTTGTCTGATATACAATTATAGGATAACTGTAAATACCCCAACAAAAAAAAAATAAGTATCCTTCCTTCAGGGCCCCGCCTCTGTTTTTAAAAAGATAAAAAATATTCACTTTCCAATGCAGAAAATGCTGGATGCAGCCGT
Source organism: Lithobates clamitans (assembly GCA_037952925.1). Classification (NCBI taxonomy): domain Eukaryota; kingdom Metazoa; phylum Chordata; class Amphibia; order Anura; family Ranidae; genus Lithobates; species Lithobates clamitans. The sequence continues at coordinate 1,015,157 of JBBGZY010000785.1, forward strand.
CACAGGAACGTGAGTTTCTCAACTTAACCTATACATCCTACAACTTCTAAAAGGTGTGACTGATTCAGTCCCAATCCCAGTCTACGGTCCTACAGTGCACATGCTCCAGGTTGGAAAAAGTCTCCAGAATTTGCACTGTTTCCAAGTGATCCACTTGTATTCTCACCGAAAAGGTTTTTAAAGACAAATATCAAGAGAAAAATAAATCGGCTTCCATTACAGACCCCTTCCAGTTACCACTGCTTTCAGTATCATTGTCACAAGACAAGGATGCAGCCAACAAAGTCAAAACTACATGTTTGCTCCAAGTCAGTAACTTAAGAAAAAGCTGAAATCATATAATGAGCATTACAGCCATCATGTTGCAGAAATTTGGGGGGTCTTCTATTACAGAGGAAGGCTGTGCAGCATTGGGCAACGTCAGATAGTAAAAATTTCCAAAACAGGTAAAGAGTTAAGAATCAGACCAGGTGGAATGAACTTAGGGGGTGGCGCCATGCCATAAAGGGACAACTTGTACCAAAGGTACAGTTGTCCTTTATAATCCAGGCGTTATTAGGGAGGTTATTTTTTAGTACACAGCGGAATTCTGTCCCTTTACCCTATGGGGGAGAACTGCTAAGTGCGGATTATGTTTTTTTTTTTTTCCAGCAGCATCACATTACACGTCAAATGCTTCTACATCTTTAGTATCGTGTGGGTACTTTCTGGGGAATGGGGGGCCGCATTGTGATCATATCTGTAGAGTCTAGTGGGCATAACACAGACCTTGTGTAACTATATTTGCAAAGAATTCTATAGGAACCAAAATGTAAAATTGGCTGAAACAAACAACCCAATGAACTGAGATCTGTATTAAAAGCCTGATTGGATGCAGCAGTTTGCTGCAGTCATTCTTCTTTATCTCTATGCCTTTTCTCCAAAAAAGGCTTTTTGTGTGTACACTGAGATGCACATGCACAGAAATAAAAACAGCCTGGGCCAGCCAATAAAGATGGCCAATGATGCCGAATCAGGAAGAGGCCAGGTAGAGGATGTTGGCGCCAGCAATGAAGCTCATTGAACGTCACATCACAGGAGCAAGTTTTAAAACAGGGAGCCCCAAGTGGGGCCCTCAACATCACCAAAGAGTCACAAATATGTACAGTGTATGTAATACTACAGAAAACAGAGACTAGATATACAACAGTCGATGGTCAGAGATTGCACACATGCTGCAGGCGTGATTGGAGACTAGGGACATAGGTGTAAAAGCCTGTCAGAGACTGGGAACACTTTAAAAGAGACCACTAGAAATGACAAGCCTTCACAAGTGAGCACTCCTAGCAGCCCGCTTAAAAATTACCACCATTTTCGACATTGCCCTCAAATTACAAAAAGAGAAAAAAGAATGGGCAACACAGAAAAAGTAAGTGTGAAAGAAAGAAAGAAACCATCCATATGCTAATAGGATCCAGTTTAATAAACAATTTCCTTCTTTGTTCCCGAGTAAGCACATAGGCAAGGAAAAACACTGACTCCTGCCTACTGACACCTGAGCGTCAGACAGTAAATGCCAAAGGGTCACAGGTGCTGAGATCTCCACTGTGTGAGTGTGATGAAGAAACAAACAGAACTGAGAAGAGAATATGACATGTATATGTGTGAGGCCCCATGAAGAAGATACGGTACTTACGAGTGGCTGTGTGGTGCCAAGGGGGCCGAACAACTGAGATTTCTGTGGATCCGGCACAGATGAAATGAAGATTCTGTCTTACCTTCAAGCCTCATCTGCACGTTCACCTTTTTATAACCCATATAGTCGAATATATTGGAAAACGTTGAATGGTTTCTAGGGACAGATCAAGAAATCCACATCCCTGGTAGAGTATAAAAAGAAGGGTGTTATTACTAGCCATATTGTCATTAACCCATGTTTTTACATGTTTTTGGATTGCGCTTCGCCCATATTATGGGGTCAAATTGTACATTGCACCAGAGTAGCACAGGGCTCTTTCTCAAATTGCATCACAACTGCTCTGCAATGATGTGAACAGGCACCATTGGAAGCAATACTATTTTTACTGTGTTTGCGATTAATATGAAATGAGCTCAGTTCACCACCCCCCCGCCCATCCTTGTCATACGATGGGGCGGGCTGTGACCTCAGCGCATCAGTGTCATGGTCTTACATCCTGCACGCGGCGCCAATTGACGCCGCGTTGTGGGAATGTGTATTCTTTCCATACTGCGCTGCAGTGATAGGTGGGTGGGCACCCACCGTGAACGGTGTATCGCGGAGGGCTAGGTCCCCTTGCTACTACACGCTGCCTTGATGCCTTACATGATGCTGGCGTGAACACGCCTCTGACCTGGGGTATTTTAGTGGCGGCCATTTGCCGGTTCACTCCATACATCACCACAGTGGGGAAGTGACCTTCTATGCGCCACACCTTTACCAGACAGGTATTTACCCTACTATTCATGACCATTTTCATTCACTAGTTTGCTATTTTGCTTCTTAGCCCTTTCACTTTTTTTTGTTTTTGTTTTTTCTGCACACCTCTTGGTACACATAAACTGACTTTTTGACCCCTTGCTGTGCCCTGTTCAACTTTCACATATACCTGGTCCTTGTTCCTTAGTGGGTCCAAGTGCTTAACACATATCCTACACCACACACACTCATCCCTTGGTGTATACCTATGGATGCAACCATTACCCTCACTATCTACACATACTCACCGTTCCTTTCCACCCACTTATCCACACTCCCCCACTTTTTTTCCAGAACTGGGTGCTCCTTGCAACATGTTTGCCCCCTCCCACGTGGCGGTGTGTCGGAGTGTTCCGGTATCCTTGGCTGCCATCTTCCTCGGGTCTGAAGTTTATCTTCTTGGGGGATGTTCTCTGCCTCAACCCCGGGTGAGACTTTGTAACCCAGTCTACCGATTTAACCCTTCCTGGGAGTTGTGATCGATCTGCAGTTTTCCGTAAGTAACCTGGAAACAGGTGTTTCTTGTTTACTTACTCCTTACCCATACAGAGGGCCCCATATCCTAATAGATGTTTTATTATCATATTTTTTTAGTTTTCTATGCATCTGACTCCTGATGATTGGTTGAAAGCAAAGAAACGTGTCGAGTTACCAACTAATGGATGCCCCAACAAACTTGTTATATACATAATAATCAATTTCTTTGTGTACTGACTTCTGTATCAATTGTACCAATATTGTCTATTATCTGACCTATTCTGCATCAAATGTATCATGTTCAGCGTTTAATCATATTAAATATTTTTATATGAATACTATTATGTAAATCCTTTGTGATTACACTATTTAGTCTATATTATTGCATATTGATATTTTTAATACCATGGACTACCGATTTGATATTGTCATTTAAATAAATCCAATTTATTTCCTAACAATTAACCACCATCAACTCCTTGATATGCCTCATTCAAAGTCCCGTACAAAACTTTATTTTCCTTTTTTCCATGAAATCACATCAATGTGAACCAGTCCTAAGTCATGAAAGAATTCCCAAAGCTTTCAGGTTTAAAACAAAACCAGCAATGGCAACTTCCATTCTATCCTGATAGGTTCAATGTGAGCAGTTAAACTATACATAAAAATGAGCAGAATAAATCGCACACAGCACTGGGAAAACATTTTCTTTTACAGGATACAGGAAATAAGCTTCCACATACCAGGGCTACTTGGCCAACCGTGCAAAGGTCATAACCATTCAGGGCAACAATCTCCATGCATGCCAGGGTTTCCAGATAGTTATTTTTGTGGAAGAAGTTGGTCAGTCTTGATGTATTACCCCGATGAGCGTTTAAGACATCTGTCTGCTACAAAGAAGATCTTTCCGAACCACATGTCCCTGGTCCACACTTTTTCTTCTATGTGTTCCACTTAGAATGCTTCCCCTGTCAATAAGGGTAGGGTATATGTTTACTAGTGCCCATTCGAGGTCAGATGCCAAATGATAACCCATCTCTATTTTTACTGTGGGTCTCAAAGGAGGAGAGAACTACTTCTCTTTAGCAGGCTACCAGATCTCCCCATACTCCAAGGTCTCCTCTCCCTGCTGCCTTTTCCTAAACCTCGAACAGCTCTACACACCCTTTCTCTTCCTATAGTCTTCATTACCCCTTTTCCCCTTGAAGCTACCCAGATTACCTTATTGTGTGATCAGACAATGTGTAGTCCACACAAATGGGGCTGAACAAAAGTATTCACCTGTTAACTGAAAAAAAGTCTCTTTTCTACAACAATCACCCAATTCGCTGAACTGGCCCCTTTTACTCCACTTGCTCAGCGGGGATCTGTCCGCTGATCCCACACCAAGCACAGCGGTGCGGGTGGATGACAGGTCTGTGCCCGCTCCGCTTATGCAGAGCAGACACAGCCCTCTCTGCTTTATGGGTGGTTGTCCATTTACACTCAACTGCCATTTGTTTTTGGCAGATCAGATTGGAGGTAGGCGAGTTTAAAGGGACACAAATCGGTTTACATCAGCCGCTCCATAGAGGAGAATAGAGGGTCTAACTGGGTCTGCCTGAAATATGGACAGGTGGACACGATCGGACCGCTCGTGTTAAAGGGGCCTTCGGTTAAACACTTACTTCATAACCAGTGGCACTGACAGGGGCACCATCTCTTCATACCAGAAACTTTTCCCCTTTTGTCTTTATCAAGGATAGGAAGCACTACAAAATCTTTCAGGCAGGGGCACATTCTGAATAAACCACACACATATTTATTATAGTGAGGAGGGATGGTTTTATTGCTGTCTGTGACCTCCTGACTCAGTGACAACTGTCCTCCCTATTTTTTGCATGGTGTCATAGGTACAGGAAATGAGGAAGAACACTCTAGTCCGGCCCTCTCCAATGGCTCAAGTAATTTTTTTTTAAAGGCCCTACATTTTAAAATTTAACAAAGAAGCATTGTATTCATATGATGAATGTTAGATCTGACTGCACAGAATATTATTAATGCTCTCTGTGCGATCATAACGATACATCACCACGTAAAATGTAAAGTTATGCACTTGGGGGCTAAGAATATGCATGCATCATACATACTAGGGGGAGTACAACTGGGGGAATCCATAGTGGAGAAGGTTCTGGGGGTTTTGGTAGATCATAAGCTCAAAAATAACATGCAATGGCAAGCTGCAGTTTCCAAAGTTTCTTGTATTAAGAGAGGTATGGACGAGAGAGCGAGAGCGAGAGCGAGCGAGAGAGAGAGAGAGAGAGGAAGAGAGAGAGAGAGAATCATTTTGCCCCTGTACAAATCATTAGTAAGAACTCATCTGGAATATGCTGTTCAGTTTTGGGCACCAGATCTCAAAAAGGATAATCAGGGAACAGGAGAAAGTGCAGAGAAGGGCAACCAAACTGATTATAAGGGGTCCATATAGTGAACTTGGTGTTGAGTTATTCACTTTACGGTCAACACTGAGGACAATGGGGGCACTCTTTACGCCTAGAGGAAAAGAGATTTTGTCTCCAAATGCGGAAAGGTTTCTTCACAGTAAGAGCTGTGAAAAGGTGGAACAGGCTCCCTACAGAGGTGGTTCTGGCTAGCTCAGTAGATTGCTTTAGGAAAGGCCTGGATTCTGTCCTAAATGTACATAATATAACTGGGTACTAACATTTATAGGTATAGTTGATCCAGGAAAAATCTGATTGGCTCTCTGGGATCGGGAAAGAATATTTTCCCCTGCTGTAGCAAATTGGATCATGATTTGCTGGGGTTTTTTGCCTTCCTCTGGATCAACTGTGGGTATAGGATTGTGTATATGGGATTGTATGATATTTTTTAATTTATTTTTTTGGTTGAACTAGATGGACTTGTGTCTTTTTTCAACCTGATTAACTATGTAACTACAGTGCCTTGCAAAAGTATTCACCCCCCTTGTCGTTTTTCGTGTTTTGTTGCCTCACAACCTGGAATTAATATGGATTGTTTGAGGATTTTCATAATTTAATGTACAGAACATGCCCACAACTTTGAAGATTTTTTTTTTTAATTATTATTGTGAAGCAAACAACAAATAGGACAAAATAACAGAAAAGTCAATGTACATAACCACTCACCCCCGTAAAAGTCAATACTTTGTAGAGCCACCTTTTGCGGCTATCACAGCTCCAAGTCGCTTTGGATAAGTCTCTATGAGCTTGCCACATCTTACCACTGGAATTTTTGCCCATTCCTCCTTGCAAAACTGCTCCAGTTCCTTAAAGTTGGGTGGTTTTCACTTGTGAACGGCAATCTTTAAGTCTGACCACAGATTTTCTATTGTATTGAGGTCTGGGCTTTGACTAGGCCATTCCTACACAATTACATGTTTCCCCTTAAACCACTCAAGTGTTGCTTTAGCAGTGTGTTTGGGGTCATTGTCCTGCTGGAAGGTGAACCTCCGTCCTAGCCTCAAATCACACACTGAGTGGTACAGGTTTTGCTCAAGAATATCCCTGTATTTAGCACCACCCATCTTTCCCTCAACTCTGACCAGTTTCCCAGTCCCGACTGCTGAAAAAAAAACATTCCCACGGCATGATGCTGCCACCACCATGTTTCACTGTGGGGATGGTGTTCTTTGGGTGATGTGATGTGTTGGGTTTGCGCCAGACATAGAGTTTTCTTTGATGGACAAAAAGTTCTATTGTAGTCTCATCAGACCAGAGCACCTTCCTCCATACATTTTGGGAGTCTCCCACATGCCTTTTCGCAAACTCAAAATGTGCCGTTTTGTTTTTTACTGAAAGTAGTGGTTTTCTTGTGGCCACTCTGTCGGCTTATTGTCGTCCTATGTACAGATACTCCACTCTCAGCTGTGGAACTCTGCAGCTTCTCCAGGGTTAGCTTAGGTCTCTGTGCTGCCTCTCTGATTAATGCCTTCCTTGCCCGGTCCGTGAGTTTTGGTGTGTGGCCGTCTCTTGGCAAGTTGCTGTTGCGCCACGTTCTTTCCATTTGGTTATGGTAGATTCGGTGGTGCTCCTAGTCATAATCAAAGACTTGGATATTTTTTTTATAACCTAATCTTGACTTGTACTTATCAACAACATTATCCCTTACTTGTTTGGAGAGTTCCTTGGTCTTCATGGCAGTGTTTGGTTAGTGGTGTCTCTTGCTTAGGTGTTGCAGCCTCTGTGGCCTTTCAAAAGGGTGTGTATATGTAATGACAGATCATGTGACACTTAGATTGCACACAGGTGGACATCATTTCACTAATTATGTGACTTCTGAAGGTAATCAGTTGCACCAGAGCTTTTTATGGGCTTCATAACAAAGGGGGTGAATACATATGCACATGCCAATTATCAGTTTTTTACTTCTGAAAAATAATTTTATGTATATATTTTTCTAATTTTACTTCTTCAACTTAGACTATTGTGTTCTGATCCATCACATATAATTCAGATTAAAAAAAACATTGAACTAAAGGCTGTAATGTAACAAAATAGGTAAAAAGCCAAGGGGGTGAATACTTTTGCAAGGCGCTGTATGTAACGTATCGTAAAAAGTGCTCGCCAAGTCATGCAAAACAGAACAGCTTACCGGCAGCAGTTTCTGCAAAGCTGGCAAGTCCCGGGTCAGTTTTTCTAAGATAACAACAGTCCACGAAACAATAATTGTTGAGTTCCGTGAAACAAAACAACTGTCTGACCAAAACCACTGTCTGCAACCAATCAAAGCAGCAGATGTCTTGTCATAATGCTCTGGAAATCCAGCTGGAGAATCTTTATCTACATCATCATTTCAGATGGACGTTAACAACTGACTGCGGGCAGCTCAGCAATTACGATGAATGGGGAACCGCTTTGGTACTCCAAACATTGCAAGTCCATGCAATCTAAATAAGGAGCTTACCAGAATTGTTTGCACTAAAGAAAATTGTGCTGACATAAGTGTATATGTGTACTGTTGTAACGTAAAGTGCAGGCAAGTCCACCCAAAATGCAGCAGTAAAAAGAAAATAATCTGGCGCACCAAGATTATATAGTCCAGTATGCAATAGAATGTCTATGAGACCAATAATAGGGATTATGTGTAGTCCAAGATGGTCTCTTATCCATGTAGGACAAGATATAATAGGGGAGAGGCACAGGAGCACCTGCGGCTACTATCCTCAGAGTTGTGACCGACTCTGACCGAAAAGTACAAAGGGAAGGAAGAGCCAGCTAAATGTAGTATCCCGATTGAAATTTTAACAATGGATTAAAAACACTCACAAGAGGTATAAGATAAAGACGCTCATCTGGTGCCGAATATGTAGGTGTAAATTCCTCCTTGATCCGACCTGCAGGACCGCTGTGAGGTGTTCCAGCTGCTGGGAGAGGAAGATGGCCCACTCGGGAGCCTGAAGGAGCCACAGGAAGCAACGCTAATCAGCATGGAACGCACACCAGAAGTGACCTCACTGGAAGGATAGAGGACCAGATGAGAAGCCAAGGCTACGGGCTCGGAGCATCTATCAAGTTCTACAGGCCTGTAGTAGGAGCTAGATGCTCTGATTGCTTAACCTTGCCTTCTCATCTGGTCCTCTATCCTTTCGGTAAGGTCACATCCGGTGTGTGCTCCACGCTGGTTAGTGTGGCTTCCCGGTGCTCCTCCAAGCTCCCGAGCGGACCATCTTTTTCTCCCAGCAGCTGGAACACCCTACAGCGGTCCTGCAGGTCGGATCAAGGAGGAATTTACAACTACATACTCTGCACCAGATAAGCTTATTTATCTTATACCTCTTGTGAGTGTTTTTCATCCATTGTTATTAAAATTTTAAATCGGGATACTACACGTAGCTAGCACTTCCTTCCCTTTGTTCTTTTCTCCCACCCAAAATACAGTATGCAGGACTTCTCCCCATAGTCCTGGGCGTTTTTTAAAATATCAAATTACCCCTGTCAAGGTCACCACTTTGTCTTGACAAATTGACCATTCTCAAAATTGTCCTCTTTTTGTTATTTGTGAAGCATTGTTTACTTACTTGTATCTCCTGATACACAGCGTGGCCACCCTGACTGTAGGCTTCTGAAGCCCGCTGGAACCCTCTTCCGAAATTAGGTGCATGCTGGCTACCCAGCATGCACCTCCTGATTTTGCGCATGTGCAGTGGGAATGAAGTGCTCCCCACTATGTCGGCAAGGTTTCCATACTCCATTCCCAATTAAAGAATGGCGCCCATCTCCACCTAGCATTGCGTCATTTCATTTTGAAACTGATGACTCAGCAATCCCAGGAGCCAATGGAAATCCAGAAATGACGTACTTCGCCATGGCAAGGTAGGACAGAAGTAAAGCTTCAAGACATCAAAAAAGGTACAAAACAAAAACAAAACAAAAAAAAAAACACTTTACCCAAAAACGAGTGGGGGTCTTTATTATTGAAGCCATAGTTGTGACTTAGGCTGGCACTACGCTTTAAGACAAGAATTGGTGTGAATGGGTCAGATGGAAAACAATGAACTTTGTCTACACATTTTGCTGCAGGTAAAGGTTTGGCACGGTTTCCACAATGAACAGGCACTAAAACATGGAAGGTAAACCCCAAACTCCCTTATTTACTCCCTTTGATCTGATAAAAATACCACTGAAAGCATTTTGTTAAATCTGATTATGCAGAATTCCAGGATATGCAAATAGTGTCTAAATACAAGAGTCGTGTTTGTTTGAATCTTGATGTGCTTTATGCATTTTTTCCAGATCTGTGCAATAATCCAGTGTGAGACTTTCCCTCTGTGTAGGAGCTTCCTGTAAGAAAGACCGCTCACTGCTGCTCTTCCCTCCCTATGCAGGGTGGTTGGTCTTGGCTCCTCTCCCTCTTGTAGCATTCTGGAGGCAGCCTGTAGTGGGTGGGGCCTGCTGGATTCTGCTCTCTGCAGAGGCTATGTACAAACAATGTAATGATGTCACTGCTACTTTTACAAGATGATATTTGGGTTTGCAATGGCATTTAATGCACAAAAAGTGATTTCGTATCCTTCAAGGCTATTACAGTGGTTGTAAACTTCTGAAATTATAAAATTAACAAAGCATATCCTTCTATAGTGTGTACTTGCTTCAATCCAAAGGACCACAAATGATACCTGTCTTCTCTCTCCTTCCTCTGCTATCTATATGCGTCACTTCTAATGGTTAATCTGGACACAGGAAACGGTCCCACCACCCTCCAGCACACAGGAGCGTGACAGCGTTGGCTGTGCATGTTTCCCTATGAGACTGTGTAGAGGGGAGTGTGTCTACTCCCTCCACCCAGGTTTCAGAGATTGAATTCAGTTCTCTGCTCTGTGCTGTGCAGTGTGTGATGTCAGATCTGAGCTCCCTGACTGCTGGAGGCTCAGAATTAAGCCCACCATACCTGGATCAAAATGTGTCCAGTTCAGCGGGGACCGGCCAAGATACAATCCATGTATGGGCAGGCTGATTGTACCAAAGTCGATCCATCGACTGACCTGGGTGCAACCAGCCTGTCAGATTATGTACATTCATTTACTGCTGGTGGCTATAGCGGCTAGCAGTACTTATTGTGTCCTGTCGGCAGGGAGCTCTAAGAACACAACACAGATGCAGGAGGCATTCCCCCATCAACACAATAGAATGATTTTCTTTTCTTCAACCCATGGTGAAAGGAAATAAAATTGAGTCATCTATGGGCTGCTTTAGCCTTTGACATGTTAACTTTGAACAGCTTTGGAAAAGAAAGGGCTGCAGATAAACAGGTACACCGTATGTAGAAAGATTTGTTTAAATATTTCTGTATCAACTAAAGCTAGTCACTTCAGTGGGTATAAGTAAGGGTTTACAACCACTTTAAACAATAAAGTTAAAGGATAAGTTACCCTTTACAAAAAATAAATAAATGCACATATTTTTGCAGGTAAAAAATAAGTTTTAGTTTTGTTAGGCGCCTGTAAAGCATTGCATCAAGGATCAGCCAATTGTGGATGCAATGCCACACTCATGCAAACTGTGTAGCTGTCTGCCCGTACCTCCAATAAGGGCAGGCAGTTAGACCCCTTTCACACTGAGGGGTTTTTCAGGCGTTTTATTGCTAGAAATGGCTCCTGTAAAGCGCCTCCCATTCATTTCAGTGCGACACTGGCGCGGTGCGCTTAGGGGATGTTAAGAAAAGGCCTGCAAGCAGCATCTTTGGGGCGGTTTGGGAGCGCTGTATTTACCACTTGCCAAGCGCCCTGCCCATTGAAATGAAGCGGAATCGCTGCAACACGGGCACATTTAACCTCTTCTTTGGGGTTAAAAGCACCGCTTAAACAGCGCTAAAGCGCCGCTAAGACGAGCGGCGCTTTAGCGCTGATGTGGCCACGACCCCAGTGTGAAAGGGGTCTTACTTAATGACAGGAAAGAACAATAAACTACCAGGGATCTGTGAATCAATGATGTGGTCATGTGGGCGGAGCCCCATATGGCGTTTTTTTTTTTCCAACTGACAAAAGATCCCCAACTCGCTGTCACAAGGAGGGGGGGGGGCGGGGTCAGATCCTGAAAACGTTATATCCTAAAGATATGTGTAACATGTTCAGAAAGGTGAACTTATCCTTTAAATTAAATACTTTTTTTCCTGGAGTGTAGTTTTAAATGCAAAAAATAGCTGTTGGTCCTGCCAAAAATACAGTGCGGTCCTTTGCACTCTGCAGTTTTTTCTCAGTTCTCTCTGTGGACAACAGTACTCTTTCCACCTATGCAATGTACATGTATTCCTAACTCAGCCACTGTCTGAAGGGGACAACGCTGCTTCTTCATAGACACTGTACAGGGAGTGTTATCACCATAGAACAGAAAATGCGTTACTGGCAGGATCACCAGGTGAAAATAAAGAAGTAAAAAAGCCTGAAAAATAAATACAACCACCACATTTGAGGACTGGTAATCTGCAACATGTTTTATATATTTTGTTCTCGGCTTTTGATACGCTTTAACCACTTGCTTACTGGGCACCTAAACACACCTCCTGCCCAGACCAATTTTCAGCTTTTAGCGCTGTCACACTTTGAATGACAATTGCGCGGTCATACGACACTGTACCCAAATCAATTTTTTATCATTTTTCCCCCACAAATAGAGCTTTCTTTTGATGGTATTTGATCACCTCTGAGTTTTTTTATTTTTTGTCATAAAAATTAAAAAAGACAGATTTAAAAAAAACAAAAACAAAAAACAAACAAAACCGTTTTATATTTTTTAATAAATTTTGCAAACAGGTCATTTTTCTCCTTCATTGATGTACACTGATAGTGCAGCCTGATGGGCACTGATAAGGTGGCACTGATGGGCACTAATAGGTGGCACTGGTGGACACTGATAGGCGACACTGATAGGCAGCACTGCTAGGGGGCACTGATTGGCACCACTGGTGGGCATTGATAGGTGGCACTGATTGCTGCCACTTACCACTGTGGGCACTGACTGGGGGCACTGATTTGTGGCACTGGCAGGCGGTACTTGTGGGCACATATGAGGCAGTGTCGCCTCTTCCTCTTCGGGACTGATGTCCCTTCAAACAGAAGCCGGCGACCAGCTTTTTTTCTCCTCACACTGTCAGCGTGAGAAAAAACAAAAACAAAAAACAATCACCGATTACAGATGTCCCTCTAACAGAAGCCGGTAATTGTTTTTACCGATTTACGGGCTTCTGTTTACATCATTGGCTGACAGCTGATCACGTGGTAAGGGGCCGGGATCACTCCCTTACTCCGATCTGTGATCACCCGAGTCTCATTGACTCGGGGGATCACAGCGCGAGCCGCACGCCCCCTTCAGGGGGGCATGGCCAGCTTTGAAAGGGGAGGACGTCAATACACGGCCTCCTGGCAAAGCAGATCCGCTCTGTAGCCGTCATTCGGCTATAGCGCGGATCTGAACAAGTTAAATATTTTCCAACACAGGCAATTTACATTTGCATAAGAACCTGGCAGAGGAACCTCCCACCAATTGTCATAGGAGGGGAGGTTGTCCTGCCTTTAGGCCACCCCGATTGGAATGGCCCAGTTAGATGTGCCAGGGGGTAAGTTAGAGTCACCCTCCATCAAATCTGCGGTGGAAGGATCGGGTGCTTCAAGAGTCTTTTTAGAAGTGAGAACAGTCTCCTCAGAGCTTTTGCCCAGAGCATCATAGGTTAGTCTCTTGGGTGGGTGAAGAAGCCTTTACTCTCTGTTCTCTAGGCTCCGGTGTCTTCCATGGTTTTATATATACTCAACCATAATCTATGAGCAAACCAGATTAGCGTACCTAAACCCCAAAAAAATAATATCTTTTCAGTTACAAATCCTTAAAGTGGTTCTAAAGGTGGTTTAAGAAGTCGTTTTAGGTGTCAGCATCCCCCTCACCCCCCCCCCCTCCTTTTACTTACCTGAGCCCTCATTCGGTCCAGCTCTGTGCACGTCTGCAGCTCTTCTTTCCCCTTACTTCTGGGTTTTGCTGGCTTTGCTGGGGCATCGGTAGACATTGGCTCCCAGTGCGGTCAAAGCCAGTGATGATGGAGTAGGCGGGGACAAATCTTAGGTGCGAGCATGCACGAGTACCCCCATGGAAAGCCGTGGGCAAAGGGGAGGGGCCAGGAGCACCGCGGGGGGGCCCAAAAAGACAAGCTTTCGCGGCCGCTCTGTGCAAATCCATTGTACAGAGCAGGCAAGTATAGACATATTTGTTATTCTTTTGTTTTGTTTTTTATTTACCTTTACAAATCACTTTAAGGTAAAAACCCTTCTGCATATAGCTTCACCCCCAGTTCCCCCTAAATACTTACCTGAGCCCCATCTTTATCCAGCAATGTGCAAGAGAGCAGCAGCTCTCTCAGCTCTCTCTCTTCTCATTGGCTCAGAAACAGCAGTGGGAGCCATTGGCTCCTGCCGCTGTTGATCATAGCCTGTGGCGAGGGAGCAGGGCTGGGCTGAGTCACGCTCTGTGTCTTATGGATACACAGGGCCATCTCAGAAGCGAACACACACACACACACACACACACACACACACACACACACACACACACAGAGTGCCCTCATTTCAAGCAGCTTGAAACTGGAGAAAAGGAGGATCAGGGCTACTCTGTGCAAAACCATTACACAGAGCAGGTAAGTATGACATGTTTGTTTTTGATTTGTTTTTTTACCTTTAGAATCACTTTAAACGTAGTGGCTGCATTAGGTTTAGCCTTTTTTTTCTTGATTTTAACCTGGAGATCCAGCCAGTAACACTTCCTGTCCTAGGGTGTCCCCACTCCAGATGGAGGGGCAAAAGAGACACCTTTGGACATCAGCAATGCCAGTGAGGAGATGGTAGTGTAAGGCCGGTGTTCTGACATATACTGTCCTCCTATCATATAGTGTCCACCCCGTACTGCGCAGGCGAAGCGCCTGCGCAGTACGGAGGAGAAGGAGATGCCGAAAATGTCCGAAGTTGATCAGCTGACCATCAGCTGTACACGGTGCTCGGCACTTGTTAGTGATGGCTTTGCAAGGGGGCCCCTCGCGGGCTCGCTTCGCTCGCCGCGCTTCGGGCACGGCCTCGCTGCGCTCGGCAACTATTTATTCTAACTCTATGTCCACTTGGATAGTAGGGAATGATCCTGGACATAGGGTAAGAATAAATGCGCAGGCGCCGTGTACAGCTGACGATCAGCTGTTGAACTTCGGAAACTTTCGGCGTCTCGTTTGTCCTCCGTACTGCGCCTGCGCAGTACAGGGCGGACACTTTTGGATAGGGGACTGTATTCGACAAGACACCGGCCATACATGCAGCAGGAACAGGCCGAGATTTAAACCATTAATGGGCAGATTGAATGTATCAAATTGATTGATCGATCAATTTGGGGACAACCAGTCTGCCGGATTCACTTCCAATTATCGCAAGCGGCTGCTATAGCCGCTAGCAATAATCACTGTCTTCTCCCACCTACTCCTGCCCCCTCGCCGGGAGCAGGCAATAGCTCGGCTAGAGGGATTCCCCTGTCAGCACTGTCTGTGCTGATGAGACAATTGTGCAAATTTTTTTTCTGCAACCAAAGAACTCCAGCTAACACTTTTTTAAGAAATTAGAATAACTGTCTTTTTTTCTCTTTTCTAGGACAAAGGTTTTACATAAATGAATAAAAAGCTGACAATTGCACACAATCCTGTCAGTGTCAATGTTTTTTTCCCTCAGCCCTCTTGACACTTTGGCCCCTTTTACACTGGCTTTCCGATCAGGTCCGCCTGTCAGTTTTTCAGGCAGACCTGATCAGAGCCTCGTCCGCCGACATCCCCCCGCTATCTGATCCGATCCTGTCCGTGAAATCCAGACGGATGGTGACCCTATTTTTTCATCCGTCTAGCGGATCGGATGAAAACCGACAGGCGGTCCGTTTTCATCCGATCTCCCCATAGGGGAGAGCGGGACTCTGATAGGTATGTCACTGCAGTGTGAGAGGAGACGGACCCGTCATCCGCCTGCTCAGCGGACCATTCCCCCTGCTGAGCAAAGCTGAGTGTGAAAAGACCCTTTAGCTGGACAGCTTGGCCAGTTAAAGGAAGTTAATAGACTTCCTGGCCAGATCACCAGGTAAAAATAAAAGGAAAATGAAAAGCCTAAAAAAGAAAATAAATGCAGCCACTACAACTAAGAATTGGTAGGCTGCAATATATATTTTTTCTCTTTTGGGTTTAGATACATTTTAAGTGACCCAAAGCAAGTGGGTGTTTTTACAAAGCCCAGTAGTGATGAGTGGGAGCAGCTTTAGCCAGTGTCCTGCATGAGCTGCAGGCAGACTGTCTGAGGTGCACACCTACTGCCAGGGCACACAGGTGAGCCCCCCCCCCCCCTGCAGCCAGCCTCTTTCCCTCGTCAGGTACAGCGTGCCAGCTGCCTGCAAGTTGTTCAGGACTGCGAGATGCATGGAGGGAGGAGCCGGTTTTATCCTCTCCTTTAATAAGAAAGTCCCGCCTTGCAAGTTTTTTGAGCAGCTCTTTCCCTATTCAGAGCATCCCCAGCCAAACTAATGCCCTCTCCTACCCTGACGTCAAACAGCAGATCACAGGCAAGATTAGGGTTTTTCATTTCTCTTATTGCAGCAATTAGCCTGGGACTGTATAAAAGGGCTACAGAGAGGGGAGGGAGGCAGAGGGGAGATCTGGGGACAAAAAGAGATAGCGGAGAGAGGCAGAGACAGGAAGGCAGAGGTAGAGTGAGGGGGGACAGTGCAGGTCACACAGTCCACCTTGGTCTCTGCAGCTTCCTAGAAACTTTTTTTTTTGCAAACTTTTTTGAGTGATGAGAGAGACCAGCTGAAGTTTTTTCCTGGAAGCAGAGCAGCGTGCAGACACCTGTCCTAGCAGCTTCCCACTATTATACTGCAAGACATTCATTCCCTTTGAATGAAGGAAGAGAGAGGCAGGTAGAGAAGGGCAGCACTGAGGGCACAGGAGGGGGGAGAGGGAGGGTGCTGCCAACATGGGTCTGCTCAGCGTGGACCTGTTGATCACTCTGCAGATCCTGCCCGGCTTCTTTTCGAACTGCCTCTTCCTCGCTCTCTATGACTCTGTGGTGTTGGTGAAACACGTGCTCCTACAGCTGAACCGGTCCAAACCCAGCCATGGTCAGTGGCGCCGGATGCTCACCCCCGAAGGACTGCGCTGTGTTTGGAACAGCTTCCTATTGGACGCCTACAAACAGGTACGCAGGGAATGGAAAAAAAAAAAAGGCGCCACTTTTAAAAGGGGAAAGTTGCAGAACACCTGTGTGAGAAGGCTGTGACCGAAGGAGCTGTTCCCCATACAAGTTCCACAGCAGCCAAACTAAACCAGATGCTATGCAGGCAGTAGTGGGCAGCACCGCAGGGGGGAATGGCTGCTTCTGTCGGAGCTTTCTCACACAGGTGATTCCTTTTAAAAGCAACATTCCTGTTTTTTTTTTTTTTTTTTCAATGCAATTTTTTGACTTGTGATCAACAGACATAAATGCAAAGATTGAAACATTGGGGGTGGATTTACTAAAGGCAAATAGACTGTGCGCTTTGCAAGTGCAGTTGCTCCAGAGCTTTGTAAATGAGGTAAAAGCTTTACAAAAGATTACCCAATCACATTCAAGAAAAAAAAAAAAAAACGCAAAAAAAAAAAAAAAAAAAAGTAAATAAAAAACAGCATTTTTGCTTGCACATGATTGGATGAAGACGGAAGTCAGCAGAGGTCCCCCTCGTTTACTAAGATTTGGAGCAACAGCACTTGCAGACGTTCATAGTCTATTTGCCTTTAGTAAAGCAACTTTAACCAACATTGTACTGTGTCAGTGAAAAAGGAAGAAGTTATATGGCAACTGATAATCGTACTGATATGTAGATGGGCTGAACATGTAGTGCAGTAGACTGTAGTTCAGTACAGTGTTGTATGGATGACGGAGCTGCGCTGATGGCCAGCAGGTGAAAAGTGAAATCTTTTTTGAGCTGGCTGAATACATTTATGGGGCAGTTGTTGTGCATGCACATGGTGTGGTCACATAACGTAGGTGGTAAAAGCGAAAAGATAGGATAGAAGAGTGACAAAGTGCTCGTTACTGCAGAGAATTTACCAGCATGCAGGAAAATCTCTGTACAGCAACATTATTTCCCCCTACACTGCTCATGAGCTGCATTTATGGGACAGGACAGAGGGCACTGCGGATGGATGTCAAGTGATCGCTCACCACCACCAGATCTCACCATGTATGACCCCCCCGCTCCCCCCACACACACACACACACACACACACACACACACACACACACACACACCAAAAGCAATGACCAAAACAACAAAAAGGTCAAAGAAAAGTGAGGACGTACACTTATACACACACACACGTGGTGTGAGCCCAGGTGCTCCCAGCGGGCTCTTTTTCTACAAGTCTTTCAATCTAGTTCTCGAGCAGCAGCTACACAAAAGATAAAGAATGCATGTTAAAGCCACAGCGGCACATAAAAAAACTCTCGACATTATAATAATAATAATCAGCGCTCCCTCCGCTGAGCAGAGATTGTACATTCCTTGGGCTATTAGGCATAAAAGGCAGCTCATTGCCCGGAGGAATTCGTATTTTATGTAATAAGTAGTTTGTGATGAGTGCCGCGGACTCCGGCTCCGCTTTTTTTTTTTTTAAATTGCCGGTGTGCGGGGTCTGAGCTCAGTTTATTTTTTGTTTTGTTTTTTAACCGCTGCTTTGATAACGACTCGTGCAGATCGTGAAGACAAGACTGTCACGTGGAGCTGAGCGGATTTTTTTTTTTACCCCTTACGCCGTGTGGGTCCCTCGTGCTCTAAAAACGGACAACGAGCACCTACGAACTGCTGGAAAGGATTAGTGGGGTGCCTGGGAAAGGCAAGGACTGAGCAGCTGGGGTGACATTTATCAGGGGGGGGAGGGGGACAGTGCAGGAATGGGAACATTCACATCATTAGTCAGTTCATCTCATTAAAGCTGCACGGAACCTGTGTAAACCCCCCCCCCCCCCCATACAGGGTCAGGATTGTTCAATAGATCAGTGTCATACATCTACCAACCTAGTTTTTGCATTACTGCAGCCAGAGCTGTTAGGAGAGGATTGGTTGCCACAAGTGGCACTTGTAACTAGGCAGCATTTTTAAAAGGGGAACTTGGGGCAGAATTTAAAAAAATGACACATATGATGCATTTTGTCGGTTTGTTTTTTTTTCCCAAGTCCTCCCTGTAACATGGGTTTACTATCTGTTGATCCTGCTAGTAAATCTGTTATTTTAACTGGAGGAGGACAATGCTGTTAGTCAGTCCTACAGTTAAATCACAAAGCAGCCGTGGTCACCCGGTGGACGAAGGAGTCTTAAAAGTGGTTGTAAAGTCAGATGTTTTTTTATCTTCAAGAAGATGAAGATAAAAAGCCTTCTGTGTGTATTAAACACCCCCCTCCCCCCCACCAACACTTACCTGAGCCCAATCTCTGTCCACGAGTGTCTAGACTGTCCGAGATTCTCCCTCCTGGTTGGCTGAGACATAGCAGCCACATCATTAGCTCCCGCTGCTGCCAGTCAGCTAGCCAATCAGGAGAGAGAGGGGGCGGGTCTCGGGCCGCAGCTCCATGTCTGAATGGACACCGGGAACTGTAACTCGGCTCAGGTCCCCCTATAGCAAGCTGCTTGCTGTGTGGGGGTGGGGGCACTCAACAGGAGGGAGGAGCACAGAGAAGAGGGACCCGAAAAGAGGAGGATCCAGGCTGCTCTGTGCAAATCCACTGCAACAGAGCAGGTAAGTATAACATGTTTGTTGTTTTTTTTTTTATATAAAAATGAGACTTTACAATCACTTTAAGGGGCTGAGACATTGACCCATTAAAAAAAAAAAAAAAAAAAACAGCCGACATTCGGCGTGTGTGTGTGTGCGCCACCCTGCCAGACCAAAGCCGGACGTTTTCCTGGCTTCTGTCAGATGGACATGCTGGAAAACCAGCAGCTGAATGACTCCCGATCAGCGCTCTCAGCCAATGGCGGAAATTGCTGATCAGAGTCCGCCTGTCAGAGCACAACAGCTCAGCAGGGGAGATCGCTATATTAACTTTGCATAGTTCTGACTGGAGCTGACAGGTTTTTTTTTTCAACCCATTCATAGTGTGTACCAGGCTTTAGGCAGGCATAGATCATACAATTTACTTAAAATTAGTGCAATTCCCCATCAACATTGACTATCCCTCACACAGCGCTATTATGTTCTGCCAGCGGAGAGCCTTCCCTGCTGGCAGAACACAATGACCAGTGTTGCCAGCTATAGCCAATGGCACCGATTGTTCAGGAAAAACCCGACAGGCTGGTTGTACTTACACATCGATTGATGGACTGACTTGTGTACAACCAGGGTGCCCATACATGGACGGTCGGTTCAGCAGGAACCGGCTTTAACCACTTGCCGCCCGCCGTATAGCAGAATGACGGCGGCAAAGTGGTTGTGATCTCCTGACCCGACGTCATATGACGTGATCAGTATAACACAGCCCGCGGGGGAGCGCTGCGATCGGAGGTGCTGTGTGTCAGCCGATAATCGTGTGAACCAGGAAGTGCCGGTAAACGTATTTTTCTCGGTTCACGCTGACGTGGAGGGCCGATCGGCGGCTCTCCCTGTCAGGGGGGGGGGTCGGCACATTGATTATCAACACAGCCCCCCTCAAAAGGTGCCCATCAGCTGCCAATCAGTGCCCAACACCTGCCAGCCTGTCCCCATAATAAACGCCTGTCAGTGCCCACAACAGTGCCAATCAGTACCTCATCAGTAATGTTTGTCAGTGCCCCAAAGTACCAATCAGTGCCACTCATTAATGCCAGTCAGTAGCTTCCCATCAGTGCCCATCAGTTTTTGTTTTTTTTTAATTGTCAGTTTTTTTGTTTATAGCGCAAAAATTAAAAACCCCAGAGGTGATCAAATACCACCAAAAGAAAGCTTTATTTGTGGGAAGAAAATTATAAAAATAAAATTTGGGTGCAGTGTTGCATGACCGCACAATTGTCATTCAAAGTGCGACAGCGCTGAAAGCTAAAAATGATCTTGGGCAGGAAAGAGGGGAAGGGCCTGGTATGGAAGTGGTTAAGCTTAGCATTCACTCAATTCCAACATTCACACTAAAAAGTGTGGGTGGCTAAATCTCTTCTGCGGGCTATTGACAGCTGGTGTCAGCAGCTGTCAGAGAATCTGAACAGTGATTGAAACCGATTGACTGCAGTCACTGTGTGGGGATGACCATTTTCCACCTGGCTCCTTAGATTTAAAAAAAAAAATAAAGTTTGAGACGAGCGCTGCCAGCAGGGCCACCAATGGTTAGAATTTGCTAATTCCTGTGAAATTTTGGGCCCAAAATTCTAACCGTCAGTGGCCCTGCTGCTGCAGTTTTAAGCTGCCTCTATGCAGCGCAAATTGTGTTCTGTTGTTAATATTATACAGGATTTATATAGAGCCAACAGTTTGCGCTTTACAACATGAGGGCAGACAGTACAGTTACTATACCATTAAATACAGGAGGAATCAGAGGGCCCTGCTCGTTGGAGCTTACACTCGAGGAGGGAGGGTCAATTGTTACAAAAGGTAATAACTGTGGGGGATGATCTGATGGAGAACATAAAAAGTACAGTTATTAGGTGTGGGCGGAATAGGCTTCTCTCAAGAGAAGGGTTTTCAGGGACTGCCTAAAAGTGGATAGAGTAGAAGATAGACGGATATATTGGGGTAAGGGAGTTCCAGAGGATGGGAGAGGCTCGGGAAAAGTCCTGGAGACAAGCATGGGAGGAGGTGACAAGGGAACTAGAGAGCAGGAGGTCGTGGGAGGAAGGAAGGAAACAAGTAAGTTGGTATTTTGGGACTAGGTTAGTGATGTAGCTGGGGGCCGAGTTGTGGGTGGCTTTGTAAGCTGTTGTTAGAACTTTGAATTTATTTTGTTGGACGAGTGGCAGTCAATGGAGGGATTGACAGAGAGGGATAGGAGACAATGAACGGTTGGTAAGGTGGATGAGCCTGGCAGCAGCATTCACAATGGACTGAAGGGGGGATAGCCTATGTAAAGGTAATCCCGTGAGGAGGGAGTTGCAGGAGTCAAGGCGAGAGATGACCAGGGAATGAACTAGGAGCTTTTGGCGTCAATGGTGGACCTAGCCGTGGGTGGCTCCATCGGCACCAATCTACCTGACATCCTTTGATCTGAAAATCGAAGAAGCTAGGAAGAAAACGGGTCGACCAAACAGTGACTGCAGCCAATCAGCTAAAGTCACTGTTTGGGTATTCTGACAGCCGGAGATTCGTCCAGCCACTTTGTTTAGTGTGGATGGGGAAATCAACAGACTCCTCTTGTTAAGAAATCTAAGAGAGTGTATGGCCAACCCTTGAAGGATGTTTGGGTTTGAAATTGGATTTCAAGTAATTGACAAACACAATTAAAGCACAACTATAGCTAATAGTTTTTAAGCTTACATCTTACAATTGATTTTTTTTTTTTTTTCCAAACCAAATAAAACTAAACTAAAAAATTGTACAGAATAATAGAAGCTGACTTTTGTGCATCCCCCTCAGCAGTGTTCTATGGTTCATCCCAATTCCTGTAACTGTCACTTTTGCTGGACAGCTTGGCTTGCTACAGGAAGCGGAAAAAAACATCTACTGGCAGAAATCAAGAGGTAATAAAACTATGTTGCAGGAAAGACTCAGAAAAAAAAAAAACTGCTGTGCTAATGCTAGTGACAGAATACATATTTGTATGCCGTTATTGCTGAGTTTCAATGTATTGAATACATCCTTTTCACAAAGCGCAGTAACCTATAGCAACCACGTTTCATTTTTATGATTGGACTTCTGAATT
Organism: Lithobates clamitans; assembly: GCA_037952925.1. Taxonomy (NCBI): domain Eukaryota; kingdom Metazoa; phylum Chordata; class Amphibia; order Anura; family Ranidae; genus Lithobates; species Lithobates clamitans. The sequence continues at coordinate 1,037,482 of JBBGZY010000785.1, forward strand.
GAAATGTGGCTTCACACTTCGTCTGACCTTTCTTCGTTGACTAAACTGGTATATAAAGACTTGTCTTGTGTTAAAACACCACATTTTTCATATTTCATGCTGGCTTCAGATTGCTGGTCGGAAACTGAAAATTCCCCCAGGCTTGTCCACCCCCCCAACCTATGGTATGGCCCTTTAAACTTCCGCAGAGTTTCTCAGCAGGTTAGAGGTCCTGGATGAGATCCGTAACTCTGTGTCAATAGAAACAATCCTGGGCACAAGTCATTAAAGCACCTGTAGCTTGGCACAGGGGCAAAGTACCTCAATGATGCCCTCTGCTGGCAACTTCTCACAGCTCAAGAAACTGTTGACGTTTGAACGGAGTGCTGATCGATTCCAAAAAAAAAACCATGTTAGCAGATCAGGATGGAAATGTCAAATGTCATGAGTAATGGAAAGGAACCAAACAATACAGCAGTATTTATTAGGAAGATAATTTGTTAATGTGCTGGCAAGGCAGATGTGCAGAAATTCTATACCCCCAGCACACAGTTCCATATGTTCAGGATGTGCTTACAAAGTGGGGAGGGCTTGATTTCGTGGATAGACCTCAAATGTCCCACAGTACATACATGTGCTTTCTCATACCAAAATCAGAGTGTTTGTTGTACAGTAAGGCCCCATGTACACGGCCCCATGTACACGGCTGCTGCTAAACGGACGTTCAGAGGCAGTTGGACACTTTTTTTCAACTGCCCCTGAAATCATTCAATGTTATCTTATGTGTTCATGTACACAGGTTCGTTTACTGTCGTTTTTAGGCAGTTGGGTTTATAGGCCTTTTTTTAAAGGCAAACAAATGAGTTCAGACGCCGAAGTTTCTGACGTTTCAGACACCAAACGCGTTTCGTTTATAGGCGTTTTTCGTTTTTTTTTTAGAAATGCTTCTAAAACGCAGACACGGCAAAACGTGGGTTACTATCTGTCAAGTTAAATTGTTCAGGAGAGGTTGTAAAAACGTTCCTTGTACATGAAGCCTTAATGAGTACATATGACTTCAGATACTAAAAACTTTGTCAAAAGTAACACGTATAAGAAAGTTTCTCATGTGGGGAGAACCCAACAATCCCCCCCCCCATGTGCAAATCTTGTATGACAAAGAATGCTGAGCTGCCCATCAGCAAACCATACAGGACATGCAGTATGTGTATGCAGTGTTTGTATGATGAGCATTTAGAAGAACAGTCATGGGGAAGGTGGGGGGTTGGGGACCATGCAGGTGTAGCCAAGTGCTGTCCAATGTTCGCTGGCACCTTAATATGAAGTGTGTTAGGTGCTGCTTCATGGGAGATCATCAGAAAGCTTCTCATATGGGGAAAACCAAACTATGGACCCCATTACACATCTTATAGAAAGCTGGCTGCCAGGATAGGACACAGGACATGCAGTAGGTGTATGCCTTGTATCAGGGCCAAACAAGAGGCAGATGCCCCCATCAATAGTTGCTAAAATGCTGGCGGTCAGGGCTGTGCAAAAACCACTGGTTGCAAGGGCGTAGGTTGCAAGGCAGCATTGCATTGCTGTTATGGTGCAGGAGGCCACCAATGGCACTTTGGGCACTCCTACCTCAGTACCAGCCCTCACTATGCCTCAATGAGTGCAGCCTAACTGGCCTCATGTGCAGCATGGCCCTGCCTTGTATGTTTGTATGATGAGCATTTGTAATAACTAATATTGAGGGTCTGACCATGCATGTGTGACAGAGGCATAATTAGAACCATCAGGGCCCCAGTGCAAGAAGCCATAAAGCCGCCTCCCCACCTGACCTCCGGGGACCTTTCCTTTGGCACCTGGGCCCTTTCCTCTGTTCCAGGGCCCTTCCCACTGATCTCTGGGCCATTTACTCCAATTGCGATGCCCTTTATATGCCCCGGTTCACACTGCGACAAAGTCGCATGACACGTCAAAACATTCAATGGGGCACGTTGCAAAAAAAAGGTCCCTGCACTACTTTTCTGCTACTTTGGTGCATTTTGAGTGCCATAGACTGTAATGTTAAATCACTAAAGTTGCAAGCAAGTCGAAAGGAAGTCTCCAGGTACCTGCAAGCAAGTTGCATGACTTTGGGGTCCCAGCAGGGTGAACCGAGCCTTACGGTCCCACAGCACCCCACGGTGGTGGAATGCAAGGGCCCAGTTGCAAGTGTGACCCCAATAGTTCCCCCCGCTGATGTGTGACTAGATGCTGTCCATTGTCTATTGGCAACTTTACCTGGACTGTGTCATGTGCTCCTTACTGGGTAATCACTAGAAAGTTTGGATCATCCATGTGTGTCCAAGCACTGCCCAGTGAGCAATGATCACATTTTGGCCACTGCAGTGAATAATGCAACCGTTTGTGGGAGAATACAATTATTTATTGAAAAAATACAAATCGAGTCAACATGTTTCGGAGGAACTGCCTCCCCCTTCTTCCGTGCTGTTGGTACATGCTAACGGAGATGCAAAAAGCCTTTCTTGTCTCTGCATTTCACAAGCTGGCATTTGCCATCACAAAGACATCTGGTACTACTGCAGAGTCCATCCATCCATCCCCCATTAGCACATACACTATATTGTCAAAAGTATCGGTACGCCTGCCTTTACACACACATGAACTTTAATCCCAGTCTTAGTCCGTAGAGTTCAATATTGAGTTGGCCCACCCTTTGCAGCTATAACAGCTTTAACTCTTCTGGGAAGGCTGTCCACAAGGTTTAGGAGTGTGTCTATGGGAATGTTTGCCCATTCTTTCAAAAGCACATTTGTGAGGTCAGGCACTGATGTTGGACGAGAAGGCCTGACTCGCAGTTTCTGCTCTAATTCATCCCAAAGGCGTTCTATCGGGTTAAGGTCAGGATTCTGTGCAGGACAGTCAAGTTCCTCCACCCCAAACTCACTCAAGTCTTTATGGACCTTGCTTTGTGCACTGGTCCAAATCATTTTGTGGTGGGGGGGGGGTTATGGTGGGGGGTTGTTTTTTTAGGGGTTGAGCTTGGCTCCTTAGTTCCAGTGAAGGGAACTCTTAAAGCATCAGCATACTAAGACATTTTGGACAATTTCATGCTCCCAACTTTGTGGAGACAGTTTGGGGATGGCCCCTTCCTGTTCCAACATAACTGCACACCAGTGCACGAAGGAAGGTCCATAAAGTATTAAATCCAACATCCCTGGCTGGAAAAGGGGGTGGCAGTTCCTCCCAGCAAACACAATTGCTCGATCTGTACATTCTTACACCTTCAATAAACGATTGTATTCTCTCACTAAGGGTTGTATTATTTTTGACACCGGGCGCTCATTCCTTCTCATTCAAGCATTGGTTCTACAGAAAGCAACCGTTCTGTCGGATCAGTAAGGTAGCAGACCAAACCTACTAAAAGAGATCAGCACCACCACTTACCTGCGGAACAACCTAATAACTATCAGCAACCATTTTAACCAGTTGAGAATGGTCTCTAGCTCTAGTTAGTTACTTTTCAGCTGTCTGTAAGGGAGGCAATCTGACCACCACTGTAAAAAGGGAGCATTCTTTTGAACTGGCCACCAACGTTAGGAGAACTCTTCCTACAGACCACCAACGTAAGGAACCTTTTTTTTTCCCCCAATGATACTCAATGAACTGGAAAATGATTTTCATACACTGCCTTACAGTGTCAAATGTGCCTGGATGTAAAGGGTCCACTTACTTATCCAACAAAGCAGAGAGCAATGTACAAAGTAGAGAAACCATGCTCAAATTACAAGTAAAGAAAATTCGGGCTGAAAATCTGATCACAGTCACTAAATTGGCATACATAACCTATCTCAGTTATGGGCAGGGTGTCCAGATCTGTGTGTGTCTGGCAAGCTTCAATAATGGAAACATTTGTGTGTGCTGAACTAGAAGTACGAGACACGAAGTGGGACAGACAGAAACCATAACACGGCACTTGGACAAACAAATCAGCACATCCACTGGGTTCTGCTGTCGCCAGAGTTCATTGAAGCTCCACGCGGACCTGCGAAAACTGAAGCACAGAATGTTTCGGCACCCCTGTAAGGTTTGCGAAGTTCCCGTGCTATTAGGAGAGTTCCGGATCTCTGGCTCTGAGCGTCCTGTCACACAGCTGAACTACACAAAACGCTGCCAAACCAGCTTCATTAGACTGCGGAGCTCCGAGTGGCAGGCAAGCAAGTTCATTCATCCTGAGCCCGTGTGAGTGCGTGTGCGCGCAGACCGCACAATGGGCGAGACGGATTCATACCGCATGCCAATATCATGTCTTCCCAGTCCGTGCTGACACGCCACAAATGCCGCGCCGGTTCTTGGTGTTTTGGTATCATTCGAGCATAATTTTACTATAAGGGAAAAGAAACGGAGAGACTGAATTGTTAACTTCACCAAACTGGCGGCATTGAAAGGTTAAATAGATAACGCATATCTGCTTGGCACGATTATGGTTTTCATACCTTGGACTATGAGATACTGTGTGTTTATTCCCGAGCAGAGCATTTGCTGAATAAGGTCAAAATGAAAAAAAAAAAAAAAAAACGGGCTCATAAAGTGCTGCAGCATGGGTGGAGCACCGACTTTCTGTTCTCGAGTAATATCTTGGCATTGGTTAATGGGTGAGATCCAGGGTGTCTCCAGGGAACACATAAACCGTGCTGAACCTGCCAGCTGTACAAGAGCTCCCCTTGGGCAGAGCCGTCTGCGTTACATTAAAGCAAAAAAAAAAAAAAAAACCAGCGTGGGTTTGTTTGCAGAAATTTCTCCGCCTGGGCCTACGGAGGGGACAAGCGGCAAATAAGACCAGAACAGTCTGCTAGAACGAAGCTTCAGCCAGTTTAGCCTTCATTTACACACAAAAAAGGTACTCGCGCTGCAATGTGACATTACACCAAGAATAACACTCTTTATTTTATGGCGCATTCCCAATACATATTTGTAGCTCCCATAGAGCTCATACAGGTGTTTCTCGACAGCGGAGGGAACATTTCCAGCTCATTATGCGGTCGGCAGGCGTGCACCAGTAGCTCCAGGTCCTAATCTGCTTTGCAGAGAGACGTTTTGCAAGTCTGTGCATTCTCGCTGGTTTTGCAGTGCGCCTGGATCCGTACGCTGCCATGGAGTATAGACTGCTAATATCCTGCTCAACACATCTACGTTAAAGAAGACCCAATCACCAAAATCTCCTATAGACTTTAGCACGTTAATGTGATTTCAAAAGCCTTTTTTTTTTTTTTTAAGCAGCAGCTTTCATTAAAATAATCCCTGGTGATCCTGCCATGAGGGTCCTTGTTTAGGCACTTCCTGTTAAAAGGTGACAACACTCTTTCCATGCTCCTGCGTGGTCACCCTTTCACACTGGCTTCTGATGGAGAGTACAAGTCTCACGTCTTGCAGGCATAACCCACTGGTGTCACCATAAGGAAAGCTTAAGAAATGCCATGCAGCCATTGATGGAGCGCATTTAAACAGGAAGTGGCTATAAAGAGGCTACAAGATCAGCACGGAGATGCAGCAATGGAAAAAAAAAAAAAAAAGACAACAGAAATTGATTATGATGCACAATGCACACTAAAAGTAAATGTCACCCAGTATATGGCTACATCGACTTTAAAGCCAAACTCCAGAAATTGCAAACAAAAAACAAAAACTAACTTTGCCATCTTCTTCTTACCACACAGGAAGCAATAATTGCTTGTTAACTCTACGGGGATGAGGAATAAGAAGCAATACTTGCTTTACTCCGGCGATTTCCTCTAGAATGTTGGCAGATCCTCGCCATCCTCCAATCATGTGCAATGCAGGGCACACAGCTCTGCATTATACCTCATGAAGTCTTCATGTGAATGCAGCCCACAGCACCTTTGTAGATAAGGAGGGAGCATGCCCAAGTAAAGGGCCAAGTAGTACACCTTATTTCTCGATCACTGGTGTAAGTTTTCTAGTTTCCCGACTCCCAGCATGCACCTGTGAAAAAGGAATCAATGCGATTTGCAATGGAAGGTGTGTTTTTAGTGCGCTTTTGAAAAACCGCACCAAAGATGCTGCATGCAGGATTTTTCAAAAAGCAGTATACCCATGGTACAGGGATGTGAACAGGATTCATAGGAGAATAGTTCCATAGGATTTAAAGGGGTTGTAAACCCTCTTTTTTTTTTTTTTTTAAGAACAAACATGTCATACTTACCACCACTGTGCAGTTCTTTTGCACTGAGTGGCCCCGATCCACCTCTTCTGGGGTCCCTCAGCGGCGCTGGTGGCTCCTCCCCGCATCAAGTGTCCACGTTGGAGAAGGCTCTCCTAAGGTGGACACCCGTGCGGGCACGCTCCCGAGTCCTGCCTCTGCATCTATTCACATAGAATGCAGGACTCGGCCCCGCCCCCCCATTATTGGATTTGATTGACAGCAGCGGGAACCAATGGCTAGGCTGCTATCAAACTATCTAATCAGGAAACGAGACACCAGTTAGAGCTGGTGTGCTCGTTCCCGGCTGGAGGATGACAGCGTTCAGGTAAGTATTATTTTCTGCTATAAAACATATCTAATAAAAACAACGAGAAAAAAAAAAATTTAGACCAATATATATTTTGCTGCATATTTTTGATAAAAAAAAAAAAAATTACAAATAAGCGCATATTGATTGGTTTGCGCAAAAGTTTTAGCATCTACAAACTATGGGATATTTTTATTTTTTCAATTTAAGTAATGGCGGTGATCTGCAACTTATAGTGGGACTGCAAAATTGCGGTGGACAGTTGGATACTAACGGACACTTCTGATACATTTTAGGGACCAGTGACACTAATACAGTGATCAGTGCTAGAAATATGCACGATCACTGTACTAATGACAATGGATGGGGAAGGGTTAAACATCTAGGGCAATCAAAAGGTTGAGCCTAGCTACTGTGTGTGTTTGCGAACAGTGGGAGGTGCTTTTACTTGGGAAGACATGGATCCTTGTCCAGTGGCGGCCCATTCATTAGGGGTGCAGGGTCGCCACCCCCCTAATCTACAATGTTTTTTTTTTTTTTTAATTATTATAAGCACGTGATCAAGGGTGGGCTCAGGGTGCACCCAAACCCACCCAGTTGTGTGACAATAGCAAATTAATATTCACTATTGTCTTTCTGATTCTCCTCCTGGCAGATCGCTGTTCTGTCATTAGGGGAGGCATGGATACCGTGTTCCCGGACAGTGGCGGCTGGTGCTCTATATTTTTTTTCGCACGCTTTCTGATTGGCTAAGAGGAAAAGCGACGGGATGTTTTGTTTGCCGCCACCCCCGAAAAAAAAATAAAAAAATAGAGCACCAGCCGCCACTGTCCGGGAACACGGTATCCATGTCTCCCCTACTGACGGAACAGCGATCTGCCTTGCATAGGCAGATCGCCGTTCTGCCTCTGTGCAGAATGATTGGTAGGCGCCAGCGGACGCTGCGGTACCCGCAGATCAGCTCCCGCTGTGTAGAATAAGTTATACAGGCGGCAAGTGGCCAAAGGAGAATAGTCTTAACGTGCTTTTGTTGTACTGGAAAAGTGTGTTTTAACCCGGCAAAAGCGCACCAGTATAAAAGGGGTCTTATTGAGTACAGGTGCACCATGCTGGTTATTCCGGGACCTCATAATAGACAGTTTAGGACATAGAGCAGTGCCCTGTACCAGAAACGGTGGAAATGGGTGAAGTGCATTGCGTGCTTTGCGCTGTACCACGGTATGATGGCAATATAAAAACTGCTGATGGGAAGAATCGCAGACACGCTGGCAGCATCAGCGCGGTTACTGTACGGAGCTGTGAAACTTGGACGGCAGTTATTGAGAGAGGAAGAATTTGGCTTGGCTTTCCGCTTTTAGCATAGTTCATTTCAATTGTCTTTCTCAAGTGAAAAGACAGCAGTTTTGGTTTTGGGCACAACCAACCGCTAACCTCATGGAAAAAAATGCAGCCAGCCAAATCACTCTTAAAAAGCAACACGCAGGCATCTCTCAGCGGAACGTCTGTTTCTATAAAAAGCTAGCACTGTATATTAAACCCTTGCCCAATGGGAAACAGCTCAGATAGATAAGATCCATTACGCAATGATGAAAGTAAAAACAACCGGGACAACCTTTCAGTCCGGAGTGCAGTCGGCATGCACAGAGCTGTACAAAAAAAAAAAAAATAGAGTGCAAATAGATTCCTTATCAATGCAGACAGTGCCATCATAAAAGTTAGTGATTTTTTTTTTTATTATTCATGTAATTTTTTTGCTGTTGTTTATTATAACGTTAATATTTAATTAAACTGCAGAATTTAATAGAACATACGAGATAGATGCCAAACCTACATGCTGAATTTTCACAATCTCTAAATATTTAATCTGACCTCCATCCTTCCCTTCAGTCTTGCACAGTTGTACCGGCTCCTCTCCTGTAATGAAATTGCTTACTCTGATTTCACAGCACACTGAGCTTCTCACAATATCAGATAGAGTCTCATTTCCTGGCTGGAGGATGTCCAGGTCCCTTTCATTCAATGGATTTTAGTATTTTTCAATAATGAAGGCTCGGCATCGCATGTAGGCGCTACCTAGAATGGTCTGCATACAAACACAGCCTGCCAGCGAAGGACCGTGGAGGCGGTGGAGTCAGTGGTACCATGAGTGTGTGCCCCCCCCCCCCCCCCAATTAGATCATTTCTGCGCTCTCTTAACATTTGGAGATTATTACCATTTGGCTCTTAATAGAGACTCAAGTCCCACCATGCAGCCCACCTATCTCCATTGATACGTACCAATAGCCCTGAAGAAGAGGGTGGCAGTTCCCCAAAACGCGTTGGCTCCATTTGTTTACTCATAATTCTCAATAAACAATTGGATATCCTTACATCAAGCCATCAGGAGCCATGAGCGCCGGCGGGGGAACCCGAGAAATGAAGGATCGGGGGCTGCTCTGTGCAAAACCACTTCACAGAGCAGGTAAATATGATAGGTTTGTTATTCAGTTTTATTTTTAAAGCTGAACCTTTGATACCTTTTTTTTGAATACAGATTAAAATAACAAAACTTTATCTAGAGCGGTCCCTAACTCAAACCAACCACTCCCCCAACTGACACCCACCCATTAAAGCATTTTATTATTATCTGCATATATCCTCCCCAAGATCAAGCCCACAGCTTGCATCAGGGCTCGGGGTTCTTTCAAGAAGCTATCTACACAACCTTGTTGGCCTGTACCATTAGCCAGGATCTGCCTGCATTACATAGAGGAGCACGGAGACCAAGCGATGATGTCACTGGGCCTAAAATAATGTAATGGAAAGAGGAACGAGCAAAATAAACGTTAAAAATTTACAGCTTAATGCTTTAAAAATAGACGTAATCCCAATCACTAAAATCTCGTAGAAGTTTTAACACGTTAGTTATTTTAAAACCTTCATTTTTCATTATAATAATCCCTGGTAATCCTGCCAAGAAGGCCGTTGTTCAGGCACTTCCTGTTATAGAGTGACAACGCTCTATCCTTGCCTCCCAATTGTGTCCCTACATTGTCACCCTGTCACATGGGCTTCTGATAGAGACTACCCACGCAATGAAACACTATGCATCCATTGCTGGAGTATATGTAGACAGGAAGTGGCTGCAAAGAGGCTGCAGGATATCAGCAGGAACACGTGCAACAAAGCATGATAAAAGCGCAAAAAATATGCATTATTTTTTTTTATAAACGTTAATTGTTTATGACATGCAGTGAGCTGAGCAAACTAAATGTCATCTGCTTTCATGTGTACTTTAAACTCCTTTACCCCTTTGGTCACTTTTTGGGCCCATATTTCAAAAGTAGGAAGATGCCCTGGAATGGAAGTGACTGAGCAGCCAGCGACATGTACAGCCTTGTGACATAACTCCAGACCCTCAAACTGCAGACCATCAACACCCTTTGCATCCACTAGACCACAGGTGCAGTGCTCAAAGAAATGGCCAATATATAGAAAAAAAGGGCAGAATGGGCAGTTCCAAAACACTTACTTCTCATTGGTTGCTGTGTTCCTGCATACCACTGCTACTAGTATTGATGTAACTTACTCTAGCAGAGTCGTCCACTATAGGACAACCTGTACTAAAGTTTCACTTGTTCTCTAAAAAAGACCCCGTCATCAGACCATTCATTCCATCAACAATCTACCTGTAAGATTAACCACTTTAAGCCCGGGCCTATTTTTTAAAATATTTTGTTTTTTGCTAGAAAATTACTTAGAACCCCCAAATTTATATATTTATTTATATATAAATACACACACATTTTTTTTTTTTCTTCTAACACCCTAGAGAATAAAATGGTGGTCGTTGCGTTTTGTATTTGCGCAGTGGTCTTACAAGCACACTTTTTTTTGTGAAAAATTACACTTTTTTGAATTAAAAAATAAGACAACAGTACATTTAGCCCAATTTTTTTTTATATTGTGAAAGATGATGTTACACCGAGTAAATTAATACCCTACATGTAATGGAGACAAACTTTTACCCTTAAAAATCTCCATATGCGACATTTAAACATTTCTACAGGTTGCATGTTTTGCGTTACAGAAGGTCTAGGGCTAGAATTATTGCTCTCTTTCTACCGATCGCGGTGATACCTCACATGTGTGGTTTTAACACCGTTTTCATATGCGGGCGCTACTCACAAATGCGTTCGCTTCTGCATGCGAGCTTGGCGGGACGCATTTAATTTTTTTTTCTTATTTTACCTTTTGTTTTTACACTGTTCTTTTAACCTCTTACCCACTGGGCACTTAAACCCTCTTCCTAACCAGACCAATTTTTAGTGCTCTTTTGAATGACAATTAGTCATGCAATACTGTACCTATATGAAATTTTTGTCCTTTTTTTCACACAAATAGAGCTTTCTTTTCGTGGTATTTAATCACCGCTGTTTGTTTGTTTTTTAGCTATAAAAGAAAAAAGACCGAAAATCCTGTAAAAAAAAAAAATGAATTTTTCTTGTTTTCTGTTATAAAATTTTGAAAATTAGTAGTTTTTCTTTATATATTTTGGCCAAAATTTATACTGCTACATATGTTTGGTAAAAATAACCCAAATTGGTGTATATTATTTGGTCTTTGTTAAAGTTATAGAGTCCACTAGCTATGGTGCCAATCTCTGAAAATTGATCACACCTGATGTACTGACTGCCTATCTCATTTCTTGAGACCCCAACAAGGCAGGAAAGTACAAATACCCCACAAATTACCCCTTTTGGAAAGTAGACATTCCAAGGTATTTAGTTAGAGGCATGGGGAGTTTTTTGAAGTTGTAATTTTTTCCCACAATTCTTTGCAAAATCAAATTTATTTTCTTTTTTCACAAAATTGTTATATTAGCAAGTTATTTCTCACACACAGCATATGCATAGCACAAATTACACTCTAAAACACATTCTGCTCCACCTGAGTATGGCGATACCACATGTGTGAGACTTTTACACAGCGTGGCCACATACAGAGGCCCAACACATGCAAGGAGCACTGTCAGGCGTTCTTGGAGCATACAATTATACATATAATTTCTGGATTACCTCTTACAATTTTGAAGGTCCTGGAGCACCAGGACAATGGAAACGCCCCAAAAAATGACCCCATTTTGGAAAGAAAAGACCCCAACGTATAATCTATAAGGCATGATGAGTCTTTTGAACATGTCATTTTTTTCTACAAGTTTTTGGAAAATGTGTAAAGAAAATGAATTTTTTTTTTTTTTTACACAAAGTGTCCATTTATACAATATTTCTAACAAATAGCATGTACATACCAAAAATTACACTCCTCTAGAGTACGGCGATACCACAGGTGGGAGACTTTTACACAGCCTGGCCACATACAGAGGCCCAACATGCAAGGAGCACCATCAGGTGTTCTAGAGGCATAAATGTCAAAAGTGGCATTCTAGTGGCATGGATGAGAACTGATGTGGCATGGATGAGCATGAATGTGGGTGGATGAGCCGTGGATGGGGATGGCTGAGCATGAACGAGTACGGCTGGGTACGGCTGAGTGCGGCTGGGTACGGCTGAGTGCGGCTGGGTAAGGATGGGATGGCTGAGCATGGATGGATGGATGAGTATTGCTGAGCATGGATGAGTATGGATGGATGAGTATTGCTGAGGATGGATGGATGAGTATTGCTGAGGATAGATGGCTGAGCATGGACAGATGGATGGCTGGAGTTGTCACATATCAGCGCTGTGGGCACTGCACATCCAGCCCACAGCGCTGCTGCCTCTGATCTCTCTACTCTCTGTACCGATCGATACAGAGGGGAGAGAGGAACCGGACGTGACGCCGGTTTATTTACAAGTGATCACTCCGTCATTTGACAGAGCGATCACATGGTAAACGCCCGCTGTCAGCGGCCATTTACCAGGATGTGCCGGATCCTGTAGACCCGGCAGTCACTGATATTTCCGAGTGCACGCCCCAGGGCGTACAGTGACGTCCTCCCAGAATCCCGCTCTCCCTGATCGCGGGCGTTTACCATGTGATCGCTCCGTCAAATGACGGAGCAATCACTTGTAAACAAACTGCCGTCATGTCATGACGCCAGTTCCTTTCCCCCCTCTGTTTACCGATCGGTACAGTGTAAGATGAGAGGGGAGGGATCAGATGGCACCAGCGCTGTGGGCTGGATCTGTAGTGCCCACAGCGCTGCTCTGTGACAATTGCAGTCACATCCAGCCATCCATCCATGCTCAGCCATCCCTCCATACTCTGCAATGCCCCGCAATGCCCTGGCATACCCAGCCATACTCTGCCATACCCAGCCATACTCTGCAATACCCAGCCATACTTGGTGATACCCAGCCATACCCTGCCATATTCAGCCATGCTCGGCCTCTGTATGTGGCCAGGCTGTGGAAGTCTCACGCATGTGGTATCGCCGTACTCAGAAGTAGGAGAATCTATTTTGGGGTGTCATTTTTGGTATGTACATGCTATGTGTTAAAAATATTGTATAAAATGAACAACTTTGTGTTAAAAAGAAAAATGTGCTTTTAACCACTTCCCACCCGCCGTCATATGACGTCCTTGACTTGAAGTTTGGCGCCATTCCACGAGCGTGTGCAATTTTGAAGGGTGACATGTTAGGTATCTATTTACTCGGCGTAACTTCATCTTTCACATTATGTAAAAACATTGAGCTAACTTTTCTGGTTTTGTTTTTTTTTAAAGCACAAAAAAAGTGTTCGAAAAATTGCTGCGCAAATACCGTGCGAGATAAAAAGTTGCAACGACTGCCATTGTATTCTCTGGGGTCTTTGCTAAAAAAAACATATATAACATTTTGGGGTTCTATGTAATTTTCTAGCAAATAAATAATAATTTTTACATGTAGGAGAGAAATGTCAGAATTGGCCTGGGTGCTCCAGAACGCCTGAAGGTGCTCCCTGCATGTTGGGCCTCTGTATGTGGCCATGCTGTGTAAAAGTCTCACACATGTGGTATCGCCATACTCGGGAGTAATAGCAGAATGTGTTTTGGGGTGTAATTTGTGGCATGCATATGCCGTGTGTGAGAAATAACCTGTTAATATGACAATTTTGTGAAAAAAAAGAAAAAAAAAAATCTTGATATTGCAAAGAATTGTGGGAAAAAATGAAAACTTAAAAAAAACTGACTATGCATCTTTCTAAATACCTTGGAATGTCTTCTTTCCAAAAAGGGGTCATTTGGGGGGTATTTGTACTTTTTTGGCATGTTAGGGTCTCAAAAATGTAGATATGCCGTCAGTACTTCAGGTGTGATCAATTTTCAGATATTGGCACCATAGCTTGTGGACTCTATAACTTTCACAAAGATCAAATAATATACACCAATTTGTACTTATTTTTACAAAAGATATGTAGCAGTATAAATTTTGGCCAAAATTTATGAAGAAAAATTACTAATTTGCTAAATTTTACAACAGAAACAAAGAAAATTAATTTTTTAACAGAATTTTTAGTCTTTTTTCTTTTATAGCGCAAAAAATAAAAAATACCCAGCGGTGATTAAATACCACCAAAAGAAAGCTCTATTTGTGTGAAAAAAAGGACAAAAATTTCATATGGGTACAGTGTTGTATGACTGAGTAACTGTCATTCAAAATGTGAGAGCACCGAAAGCTGAAAATTGGTCTGGTTAGGAAGGGGGTTTAAGTGCCCAGTGGTCAAGTGGTTAAGAGCTATGGGTGGAAGTAATGTTTTGATGTCGCTTCCGCCCTGCAATGGTATGGAGACGGGTGGGGGCCATCCTCCCCTCACTCAGCTCCATACCACAGACGGGAGCAGACGCGGTCACTACTGGAGGTTCTGGTAAGCGAAGAAGGGCACCAGAGCACGGCGGGAGGCGGGTCCTCTCCCGCTGCTGATAAAAGTGATCTTGCGGCGAATCCGCCAGAGACCACTTTTGTCTGAAAGCGGACCGCCCACTGAAGAAGAGGATATCGGGGTTAGGGCAGGTAGCTGTCCGTAAGTGGTTAAAGGAGCATTTAACATTGTATGCATATTATTTTCCATTAAAAGCCTTCCTTATATAGACATTCAAAACCCCTGAGACTGCTGCTGGGCAACACCATATCATGGATGTGAGGTCAGGAGCCCCAGCAGACTTAAAAATGTAAAGAAGTGTACTAAAGCGCTGATATCCTAAGTGAATAAATGAACTCGGTGTATATAGTGGTAAAAAAATGTAAAAATCAAAGACTAAAAATCTTGTGCCCACAATCCTCAATCAGTAAGAATAGGAAATAACCAAATGATTAAAGCAGCTCTTATGTGACAAAAGTGCTCTTGACACTAAAATGAAACCAATAATATAATTATATAAGTGCGCTAATAATCAACTTCCGTATAAATATAAAGTGAAATAAGTGACAATTGATACCAATCAAAATTCAAAAAATTAAACTACTTAAAAATATATAGCTATCTTCAATATAGCTATATATTGCAATATTTTTATTACGGATTGGGAGGATTTAACTTACCATCATATTAAGCCTCAGAACTGCAGGTTTGAGAGATGCAGCCCTGTTTGATTGTTTGAAGAAAATCGGCCAAAACTAGTATAATGGTTTTTTCTCTGAACATACGGAAAACAATTGTTTGATGTATAAAGAATTGAGATTATTATAAGTTTGCTGCTATATTTTATTTCTCTTATGCAATTTACCTGGATGTTTTTTATGAAGATAGCTATATATTTTTAAGTAGTTTAATTTTTTGAATTTTGATTGGCATCACTTGTCACTTATTTCACTTTATATTTATACGCAAGTTGATTATTAGCGCACTTATATAATTATATTATTGGTTACCAGCAGACTCAAAACTGTCACTCTAGTATTTCCCTTTGCTCTGTCCCCTACAGCTACATAAAAAGGATATGTAGGGAGGGGCAGAGGAGTTAGGCCAGCACATACAGTAATTAAACACTCCCATAAAAGGAGGAGACTATGACAAGGAGGGAAGAAGCTAGTGGCTCAGCCCTTCCTTCTCTGAGCTGGCCACTCAGCTGTTGGCTCTCCACAGTGACTCAGCTGTTGATGATCTGCTCGTCAGCCTGGCTACTTAAAGCCGTCCAGCTCACTTTATCTATGCCTTCTCCTTTGGTCACATCTCAGACTTTCTCCTGCGTTCCTGTTGAAGACTTGCTCGGCTGACGTCCCTTCTGGCTCCTGATCCTGCTTGCTGTACTACTGCGTTGATCTCTGGCTCTCTGACATTGGCATTGGCTGACTACCCTATCTGGTTACTGAACTCTGGCTATGTATTGACTAAGCTTACTCTGTTTACCTCATTAAACAAGTGTGATTAACCGTACTTCTGTCTCGGTCTGATTCATGGTTTCTGACAATCGGCGAAGGCCATGAATTCAGAAGATGCAGTCAGTCCACTTGTTGGTAATATTTTTTCCAGATTGGATGACCAGGATCACCGCATGGATCAGTTTGCCTTGGCGTTACAAACGCTCCTGAGACGCACAGCTCACCTGGAATCTTCCAATATGGCTGCTCTGGTACAATCTGTGTTGCAGGCCGTCCCTGCTGCTGCTCCAGTCTCTGAGCAGGCAACCGCCTCGAGTATTACCTCTATAAGAGGCATGTCTGGTTCTGCTCGGCTTCCCCAGCGATTTGGGGGCGATCCAGTTCAATGCAGAGGGTTTCTCAACCAGGTTGAGATATACTTTGAGATGCTGCCCCAGGCGTTTCCCACGGACAGAAGCAAAGTAGGTTTCGTGTTATGTTTGCTTTCTGAGAGAGCCTCGGCCTGGGCAAACCCTCTAAAGGGAGACGCAAAAACCCGTGGTCCTGAGTTACCCAGAATTTGTGGCTTCCTTCAAAAGGGTATTTGACGTTCCTGCATGCTCCACTTCTGCTGTCAAGAGCCTCATGTCCATCAAACAAGAGTAAGAGAACTGTTGCCGATTATGTCATTGAATTCCGTACTCTGGCAGCAGAGGTTGCTTGGAACAATGAGGCCCTCGTGGCTGCCTTCTCTCATGGTCTCTCGGATAACATCAAGGATGAGATAGCAGCCCGAGATATACCCACTGAGCTGGAGAGGTTAATCACATTTGCCATCCTCATTGACTCCAGACTCTCCTTTAAGGAACGCTGGCGCAAGACTCCTGTACATTTCTCTCCGAGCTTTGCAGTCCCACCCTTGCCTCCCTCACCTCCCATGCCTCCGGGTACCGAGTCGGTCTGTGAAGATGAACCCATGCACTTGGGTTTCACGCGTCTCTCTGCGGATGAGAGAGCCCTTTCAAGGAGGGAGAGATTGTGCCCTTATTGTGGCCAGGCTGGTCACTTTTTGAAGTCTTGTCCTATACGTCCAGGGAACGCCCGAACCTCAAGGTCCTGTCACGGACAGATCTTAGGTGGCGTTGTTTCGTCTCCAGTTTCCCACAAAGATAAGCATCTGGTTTTGATTACCCTGTCTTGGGCTGAGTCATCCATTGAGATATAGGCTCTAATAGACTGTGGGGCTGCAGGCCTGTTCATTGATGCTGCCTTTGTATCGAAGCACTCAATTTCGCTGCAGCTGCGTGACACTCCACTTGACGGGAGACCTCTACAGCCTGCCCATGTGACTCATGAGACTGTTCCGTTGTCCATGGCCGTAGGGGCCCTTCACCATGAGATAATCCAATTCCAAGTTATTTCCTCACCTAAGTTTCCACTGGTTATTGATTATCCTTGGTTACAGAGGCACAACCCTTTTTTTGATTGGCTCCGTGCTGAGGTTCTGTCCTGGTCGCCAGAGTGCAGTGAGAGATGCTTCCAGAAGGTAGCCAAGGTCCTGTGCACCTCTTCACTCCTCCCTGCCGGAGAAGTACTGCGATTTTAGCGATGTCTTTGACAAAGGTCAAGCCAGTAGTTTGCCTCCACACCGGCCTTATGATTGTGCAATTGACCTTCAACCTGGTGCCATACCCCCTCATGGCCAGGTTTACCCTTTGTCGGTCTTGGAGGATAAGACCATGGAGGAGTATGTTGCAGACGCACATTCTCAAGGTTTCATCCGCAAATCCTTGTCTCCTGCTGGTGCTGGTTTCTTTTTTGTGAAGAAGAAGAGTGGTGAGCTGAGACCTTGTATCGATTTATAGGGGTCTCAATCATTTCTCGATTAAGAATGCCTATCCCAATTCGTTGATTACGGAGTTATTTGACCGCCTCAAGGGAGCAATGGTTTTCACGAAGCTTGATTTGATAGGGGCATACAATCTCATCAGGATTAAGGCGGACGAAGAGTGGAAAAGTGCGTTTAATACCAGTATCTCGTAATGCCTTTTGGCCTTTGTAACGCTCCGGCAGTTTTCCAGGAGTTCATTAACGATGCCCTCCGAGATTTGTTGCAGTTATGTGTTGTGGTTTATCTCGATGATATCCTCATATTTTCCAAGTCCCTGGAGAGCCACCACACAGATGTCTGTCGTGTGCCTCAGAGACTAAGAGAACAATCTCTATTGTAAATTGGAAAAGTGCAAATTCCATTGTGAACAGGTAAATTCCTGGGCTATGTTATTTCCACTGCTGGTTTTCCGATGGACCCAGAGAAACTTTCAGCAGTCCTACAGTGGCCTCGACCCGTGGGTTTACGTCCTCTGCAGCGTTTTCTTGGCTTCGCCAACTATTATCGGAAGTTTATTCGTAACTTCTCGTCTCTGGTCAAGCCCCTGACTGATATTACTAGGAAAGACGGCAACCCACAGAGTTGGTCTCCGGAGTCCATTAAGGCCTTTGAGAGTCTCAAGGCTGCCTTTGTTTCTGCTCCTGTGTTGGCACACCCTGATCCTACATTGCCTTTTATTCTAGAAGTTGATGCTTCTGAGACTGGAGTTGGCGCCCTTCTGTCTCAACGTCCTAACTCTGAGTGCGCTATGCATGCGTGTGACTACTTTTCCAAGAAATTGTCGCCGGCAGAGTGCAATTACAAGATTGGTGACAGAGAGCTCTTGGCGATCATTTTAGCCCTGAAAGAATGGAGACATCTCCTTAAAAAGGTACCACTGTGCCGGTTCTCATTCTTACTGACCATAAGAATCTCACATTCCTGTCTGAGGCTAAGCGCCTCTCTCCCAGAAGGGCGCGATGGGCTCTTTTCTTGTCGAGTTTTACATACATTGTCTTTTTCTTACCCGGTACTAAGAATGTAAAGGCTGACGTCATTACAATTTTCCTCCACTTCCAAGATGGGGTCGGTTCCGGTTCCTGCGATTCCTCCTGATCGTATTCTGGTAATGGTTCGTACCAGTCTTACTTCTCCTTTGGGTGACAAAATTCTTGCTGCTCAGGTCGATGCTCCTCCTGAGAAACCTTGTGACCGCTGCTTTGCTCCATACTGCTGTGCTCCGTACTGCTGTGCTCCAGACTTACCATTCTCCCAAGGTTGCTGGCCACCCTGGGAAGAATCAACTCTTTTGGGCAATTTCCCAACAATTCTGATTGCCTAGTCTACGTGCTGATGTTACTGCCTTCGTAGCTGCCTGTTCTGTGTGTGCTCAGAGTAAGACTCCACAACACCTTCCAGTGGGCCTCCTACAACCCATACCCAATGAAGAGAGGCTCTGGACCCACCTGTCTATGGATTTCATTGTGGAGTTACCCAACTCCCAGGGCAACACAGTTATCCTTATGGTGGTTGACCGGTTCTCGAAAATGTCGCATTGTATTCCACTCAAGAAGTTGCCTACTTCTAAGGAACTGGCTTCTATTTTTGCTCGGGAGACCTTCCGCTTACATGGGCTACCCAAGGTGATTGTCTCAAATGGGTAGTCAGTTTGTGTCCCGGTTCTGGCGAGCCTTTTGTGCACAGTTGGGTATTCAGCTTGCTTTCTCCTCTGTGTATCACCCGCAGTCTAATGGGGCCGCAGAACAAGCCAATCAGTCCTTGGAGCAATTCCTACGTTGCTATATTTCTGACCATCATAACAACTGGTCAGACCTCTTACCGTGGGCAGAGTTTGCTCACAATATTGCTTTGAATTCAGCTTCCCGTTTATGGCGAACTATGGTTTCCAACCTTCCGTGTTGCCTGCCTCGTTTGTTCCGCAGGGTATTCCTGTGTTAGAGGAGCATCTCCGTGGCCTTCATTCCACTTGGGCACAAGTCCAGGAGGACTTGCGACATGCTAACGATAGGTACAGACTCCATGTTGACAGCAGACGCCTGCCTGCGCATTCCTACCAGGTTGGGGACAGTGTCTGGCTGTCGTCTCGCAACCTCCGACTGTGTTCCTTCTTTGAAGTTCGCAACTCGGTTTATGGGGCCTTTCTGTATCCTTCACAGGATTAACCCAGTGGCTTACGTGTTGGACCTACCTCCTAGTATGTGGATCTCTAATGTATTTCATGTTTCCTTATTGAAACCTTTGGTCTGCAACCGCTTTACCGCCTCGGTGTCACGTCCTCACCCTATACAGGTTGAGAACCATGAGGAGTATGAAGTACAATCCATTGTTGACTCCCGTAGGTTCCGTGGGCGCGTACAGTACATGGTGCATTGGAAGGGGTACGGTCCGGAGGAACGCTCTTGGGTCTCATCCTCGGACGTACCTGCCCCTGTCCTCCTCCGTGATTTCCATAGACGTTTTCCCCTCAAGCCCGGTGGTCCTCCGAGGGGGAGGGGTCATTGAGGAGGGGGGTACTGTCAGGGCTGGGCTCAGCCCTTCCTTCTCTGAGCTGGCTGCTCAGCTGTTGGCTAATTGCCAGCTCCTTTCTCTCCACAGTGACTCAGCTGTTGATGATCTGCTTGTCAGCCTGGCTACTTAAAGCCATCCAGCTCGCTTCATCTCTGCCTTCTCCTTTGGTCACATCTCATTTTCTCCTGCGTTCCTGTTGAAGACTTGCTCGGCTGACGTCCCTTCTGGCTCCTGATCCTGCTTGCTGTACTACTACGTTGATCTCTGACATTGGCTGACTACCCGATCTGGTTACTGAACTCTGGCTCTGTATTGACTATGCTTACTCTGTTTACCTTTTTATTATTATTAAACAAGTGTGATTAACTGTACTTCTGTCTCGATCTGATTCATGGTTTCTGACAGCTAGAGAACGAAAACCTTCTGGAGTAGTTTTTCTAGCAAAATTAGAGGCACATTGCAAGTAAACAAAATAATAATTTGTGGAAAGGAAAAATGCTGCAAGTAACCATTTAGGCTTCATGCACGCTAGCTTAAAAAAGTGCTCCAAGCAACAGTTTTTGAGCATTTTTTTTTTCTGCTATTGTCAGCAGAAAAAAAAGCTCAAAGCTCTTAATTGCCGCTAAAACCTGGCACAAAAAAAAAAAAAAATAAATAAGAGGATTTTTCATCCAGTGTTTTCTGGCTTTTTTTTAGTTTATAGTGTGCATGAAGCATTAAAATACTTGATTTTTCGGTGCATTTGGCTGCAGTTTTATTTTCCTGAGCCCACAATGTGCAAAAACAAAACACCATCATTGAACCAAAAAAGTGCGCTTAGGATGTGCCAAATAGTCCTGTCCCGAAGAAGAAAGAATCTTCCCTGAACCCCCCCCAGGGTGCAAAACTCCTGACAGGAGCAAGGCACACTCAGGTCCACCTAGCCAAAAGGCTCTACTTCTCCTGATCAGTCAACAAGTACTAGTTGGGGGGGGGGGGTCTACTTAAGAGAGAACCCCCAAGGCAGGGGAGAAAGGAACCAAAAAGTCACACAACCTCCCCCTAGAGTTGCAGGGCAGGCCCAAAGACCCTAACATCCTGAAAAAAAACACACACACAAGTGCAAAGTAATGCACAGTGTGAGCAAAATAAATATGGTTTGGGTTGGTGACAGGGTCTCTTTAGGAAATGTTGTGTCTGTGCCTGCACCATGGTGCCTTACAGCTTACACAGAGTAGAACTGGACATGTTACTGTGTTATAGGACAAAATTATTTCTTTTGATTCACAAGTGCTCTCACCTATGTGCCGGACCCCAAGGGGCACAGGGTACATAGCAAACGTTAGAAAGTTCTTTATGAAGTTACAATAGCATTATGCAGCCAGATAGGAGGACTCTGTGCCTGGTATAAATAGTACAATGGACAAGGTCTATACCCCCTGTCCTAAAATGATTGAAGTAAGTGCACAAAAAAAATAACCAAAAAAGAAAAAACAAACTGGGGTAAAAGAACAGTAGCCAATATTCCTAAATATCTCCAGCTTCCTCCTGCAGGGTAGGCAAGGGTAATGTAACTCTCCTTCTGGCCAGATCTCAGAGAATGCGGAGTAGCCCACATCTCACAAGAAGACAATTCTGCAGCATCTCTCGCAAGATTTGAGTTATTCAGCATTCCCAAGGATTTTATCAAGAGGAGGATGAAGTCACTCATTACACTACAGAGGTCAGGAACAGCGAGCACATTATCAACCATTTTCCCTCCACGGGTCCTTTTTTGGACTTTTATGCAGCTTTTAAAGAAAAGAGGATGAGGTCCGCGTTAAATAAGAGGTCAAGTGCAAGGTGCGCACAGAGAAGCCATTGTGTCAAGTGTAGACCATATCGTAAGCGTGGTAGCTGCAGGGTTAAGCCTAGCGCAATAGCGATGCAGGAAAATATTGCCTAAGGAGGAAAATATGAACAAGAAATGGTGCGTGCCAACAGCTTTGGTGTTCACGATGCCGTAAACTTTTAAGTACTTTTCTCACAAAAGTTTTCCAAAGCCCATGTGGAGCGTGAGAACAGAGCGTCGCTCGCTAGCCAAAAAGGGAGAGTCAGATGGAATTGGTTTGGCCACGGTGCGGGGTCAGGATGCGAGCAGCTGATGACTGAGTCACACTGGACAGCACTACTCATCCACTCACCCAGGACTCGGCGTCCGGGGAGCCTTACGTCAGTCAAATCAGCACAGGATTGGGGTGGGGGGGGGGGGGACTAAATACAACCTAAGCTGCCAAAAATGAAAATAACAAATGCATAGACATTTGTGGCTTGCAAAATTCATAAAATACAACATTAGGTAAACAAATTTTCGCTGGGTCTGCAAAACCAGCCGTTACTTGATTCACCTGGCCTTGCTAATCTGTCTGTATTGTTCCCAAGCGTGTGGAAATTATTGTTAAGAGAATTGAGGTCACGTACAAGCTGTACAATACAAACAGTATTAGATGACCCAAAGTCATGGGGCATACGGAAATACTGACCAATCAACTTTCATCTGTGACGAAACAGCTGGAATAAGCCTCCGTTTACCACTAACAGATGTTCTTGTTTAGAATGGATAGACATCAGTATGGAAAAATAACCAGCGCAGTGATAAAAATAAAGAGAGGATTTCAGGATCTTTTGCTGCGGGTTAACGTATTTCAGATATCGTTTTAGGTCCCATTCACACTTGTGCGCAGTGGCTACATGTGACAAAACATGAGCGTTAACGCAACATGTGACAAAGAACCTGCGATATGTACAGGGTGTTGCAGAGCCAATCATTATGAACGGCACCCCAACACACTGAACGCTACAGTGCAGTGCACACATGCACCATACCGTGCCGTGCCTACTATGGCGTTGATTTACTAATCGCAAAAATACTGTGCACATTGCAGTTGTTCCATAGCTTAGTAAATGAGGCGATGCTTCACTTTGCAAAGAATCACTTGCAAGGAAAATAAAATTGTTCTTGCAGATGATTGGATGATGGAAGTCAGCAGAGCTTCTGCTCATTTACTAAACTCTGGAGCAACTGCACTTGCGGAGTGCACATTTTATTTGCCTTCAGTAAGTCAACGCCCATCTGTTGCGGTGTGCTGTGTTGCTACAGAAAGTCAGGAGGCATTTTTTCAATCTATTGCGTTGGCAGCCCATTCATAATCAAAGGGCCGCGTTAATGCATGGCACATTAATAGGTGCTGTAACGCAAATTATTGCAGCACAACAGATCGATTAGGTGTGACTGGACCCTGATAAGAGACTGGCTGTTGGGTATTATGAACAGGGGTGGTTCATTTTCTAAAGATATACTAGTAATAATACTAAGCAGACAGGGTACAACATAACTCTCTCTTCATAAAACGCCAAAGGCTATGCTAACATTAACTACTTCCCTACCCGCCCATAGTAATATGACATCCGCAGGAGGGATCTCTCATCCTGGGCAGGCGTCCTATGACGTCCTGGGCTTCCCGGCCATCTAGGGGGCGCAGCGCTCCTGCCATGTCACTCGGGAGCCGGTGCGCAGCGGCCGCGATGTCCGCCGGGCACCCGCGATTGCCCGATAACAGAGCAGGACCGTGGATCCACATCCTGTCAAGGGAGAGGAGACCGATCGTGTGTTCCCAGTACAGAGTAACACTGATCAGTCCCCTGCCCTTGTGAGTCCCCTCCCCCCACAGTTAGAATCACTCCTTAGGTCTGGTATGGATTTTGGGGGGACCCCTACGCCATTTTATTTTATTTGGCGCAGGGTACCCCTTAATTTCCATACCGGAACTGAAGGGCCTGGTATGGATTTTGGGGAGACCCACGCAGAATTTTTTTTTTGTTTGGGGTTCCCCTTAATATTCATTCCAGACCCAAAGGGCCTGGTAATGGACTGGGTGGGGGGGAATGCCCTTTTTTTCAATGAGTGTTATCTATATTGCAGAGACCCGACAATTCATTACAGCCGCGATCAGTTTTAAATGACAATTTTTCCTTTAGAAATGTCATTTTGCTGTGGTACTGTTCTAAACAGGGGAAAAATGCACCACTTTACAGGCATACTATAGATACCCCCCCAGGCATGATATTTAAAGGAATATTTCATTTTTATTGTTTCACTTTTAAGCATTAAAAAAAAAAAAAAAAAATCACTGCTCCCGAAAAAATGGCAGTTTAAAAAAAAAAAAAAAAATGTTTGCATTGATACATGTCCCCTGGGGCAGGACCCAGGTCCCCAAACACTTTTTATGACAAAAACTTGCATATAAGCCTTTAAAATGAGCACTTTTGATTTTTCACGTTAGTGTCCCATAGACTTTACCTGTTTTTTCCGGCGGCTTTCGAATTTACCCCGAACACCGCATATTGTTCGGTGTTCGCCGAACAACCAAAGTTCGGCCCAAACTTATGCTCGGGCCGAACCGTTCGCCCATCCCTATGTGGAATATCATGAATACTTTGGAAAAGTGAAATCTGAATGAAGTCGAATTCTAAGGGCCATCGCAATATCTTAACAAAGAGCCATTCTTCCGAATCGAGCCTTGTAGATAGATTCCCAAGCACACATTCTCTCATATGCACTATAGACACTTAGTAAAGACCACTTTTAAATATACTCTTCAACAGATCAACCCTCACACAATGCCCGCCAAGTGAGAGATCCTTGATAACGTTTTTCATGTTCCTAGACTTTGTATGGTAAATCTGGACTGTGGCCAAACACCCTGTGATTTTCACAATGATGTGACAGATTCAAGTGTTACTTATAATAATTGTACAGAATAAGAGTTACAAGTGTCTTGAAATTTGTAAAGAACTCCATTCTCGTGCCAGGGGGAACCCCCTGGGATTTTGCTGCCTAGCACTTGTTTGCCTTGTACGGAAAAGCAGCAAAAGAGACTGCTACAGGCCCGTGCTGTTGGGTCTGCTTCACGGTGGAATCTGTTAACTTTTAGTGGCTATCCCACACTGCCCAACACTGTTATGCCCCATACACACGGTCGGATTTTCCGACGGAAAATGTTCGATGGGAGCTTGTTGTCGGAAATTCCGACCGTGTGTAGGCTCCATCGGACATTTTCCATCGGAATTTCCGTCACACAAAATTTGAGATCTGGATCTCAAATTTTCCAACAACAAAATCCGTTGTCGTAAATTCCGATCGTGTGTACACAATTCTGACGCACAAAGTTCCATGCATGCTCGGAATCAAGCAGAAGAACCGCACTGGCTATTGAACTTCATTTTTCTCGGTAGTGTTGTACGTCACTGCGTTCTTGACGTTTGGAATTTCCGACAAGATTCGTGTGACAGTGTGTATGCAAGACAAGTTTGAGCCAACATCCGTCTGAAAAAATCCATGGATTTTGTTGTTGGAATGTCCGATCGTGTGTTCAAGGCATTACACTGGTGGAGGAGTTTAGCCAACTTACTTTATCATAGGCTAAAACAGATTTTCTCAATGGAACAAAAAGGACTGACGAACCTAGTTACCAAAATCTCATTCTAATGGGGTGTACACACGGGCGGACTTTTCGACCGGACTGGTCCGTTGGACTTTCCGATGGACTTCCGACGGACTTTTTAACAAACGGACTTGCCTACACACGATCACACCAAAGTCCGACGGATTCGTACATGATGACGTACACCAGACTAAAATAAGGAAGTTGACGGTCAGTAGCCAATAGCTGCCCTAGCGTCGTTTTTTGTCCGTCGGACTAGCATACAGACGAGCTGATTTCTGGGTCCGGCGGAGTTACGACGTAAAGATTTGAAGCATGTTCCAAATCTAAAGTCCGTCAGATTTTCGACTGGAAAAGTCCGCTGAAGGTCCGATGAAGCCCACACACGATCGGATGGTCCGTCGGACCAGTCTGGTCGAAAAGTCCGACCGCGTGTACGCCGCTTAACATGATCACTATAGATGGAAAGTTGCTCCAGCAAGAAGCAGCACTTGCTCTCTTGGCATCTAAAGGAGCAATAGCACTTCTGAAATCTTTCATGGAAATGAACGATGCATCTGTCAGGAACATGGCCTAGGTGTTACCCTTACCGCAAAACATTTCAAGTCGGCCGTTACCATCTCCACTGCACGCATAAGTCTTTATAGCACGTTTAGCGGTAGAAGAAATGTGTCTTTTCCTGGATGTGAAAATTAATCAAACAATAAAAAAAAATCTCACTTACATGACAGAGCTTCCAGCCAACGTATACTGCTCTAGGCAAAATAAAATACATTTTCTATCATCAAACTAAACTAGAGATAAAGAAATAGATGAAACAAATCTGTGATAAGTGAACATGGTGGAAGAATGCTGCTAGTTTATCAGTTTGCATTTCCAAGTCATGCACTGTCTTGCAGGAAAAATTTCCAACCACTAAAACACATTGCAATAAAATAAAACAAAACAAGTCATTTTTTTTTTCCAGTGAAACAAACCACTAAATTCTATATTATTCATTAACCGCTTCAGCCCCGGAAGACTTTACCCCCTTCCTGACCAGAGCACTTTTTGCGATTCAGTACTGTGTCACTTTAACTGACAATTGCGCAGTCGTGCGACGTTGCACCCAAACGAAACTGAAGTTCTTTTTTCCCCAGAAATAGAGCTTTCTTTTGGTGGTATTTAATCATCTCTGCGGTTTTTATTTTTTGCGCTATAAACAAAAAAAGGAGCGACAATTTTGAAAAAAAAAACACATTATTTTTTACTTTTTGCTATAATAAATATCCCCCAAAAATGTATGAAAAACTATTTTTTTCCTCAGTTTAGGCCGATATGTATTCTTCTACATATTTTTGGTAAAAAAAAAAAAAAAAAAAAATCGCAATAAGCAATGATAGGTTTGCGCAAAAGTTATAGCGTCTACAAAATAGGGGATAGTTTTATGGCATTTTTATTATTAATTTTTTTTTTTTACTAGTAATGGCGGTGATCTGCGATTTTTATCGGGACTGCAACATTACGGTGGACACATCGGACAATTTTGACATTTTTGGGACAATTGGCATTAATACAGCGATCAGTGCTATAAAAATGCATTGATTACTGTAAAAATGTCATTGGCAGGGAAGGGGTTAACACTAGGGGGCTATCAAGGGGTTAATGTGTTTCCTAGTGTGAATAAGAGTTACAAGTGTCTTGAAATTTGTAAAGAACTCCATTCTCGTGCCAGGGGGAACCCCCTGGGATTTTGCTGCCTAGCACTTGTTTGCCTTGTACGGAAAAGCAGCAAAAGAGACTGCTACAGGCCCGTGCTGTTGGGTCTGCTTCACGGTGGAATCTGTTAACTTTTAGTGGCTATCCCACACTGCCCAACACTGTTATGCCCCATACACACGGTCGGATTTTCCGACGGAAAATGTTCGATGGGAGCTTGTTGTCGGAAATTCCGACCGTGTGTAGGCTCCATCGGACATTTTCCATCGGAATTTCCGTCACACAAAATTTGAGATCTGGATCTCAAATTTTCCAACAACAAAATCCGTTGTCGTAAATTCCGATCGTGTGTACACAATTCTGACGCACAAAGTTCCATGCATGCTCGGAATCAAGCAGAAGAACCGCACTGGCTATTGAACTTCATTTTTCTCGGTAGTGTTGTACGTCACTGCGTTCTTGACGTTTGGAATTTCCGACAAGATTCGTGTGACAGTGTGTATGCAAGACAAGTTTGAGCCAACATCCGTCTGAAAAAATCCATGGATTTTGTTGTTGGAATGTCCGATCGTGTGTTCAAGGCATTACACTGGTGGAGGAGTTTAGCCAACTTACTTTATCATAGGCTAAAACAGATTTTCTCAATGGAACAAAAAGGACTGACGAACCTAGTTACCAAAATCTCATTCTAATGGGGTGTACACACGGGCGGACTTTTCGACCGGACTGGTCCGTTGGACTTTCCGATGGACTTCCGACGGACTTTTTAACAAACGGACTTGCCTACACACGATCACACCAAAGTCCGACGGATTCGTACATGATGACGTACACCAGACTAAAATAAGGAAGTTGACGGTCAGTAGCCAATAGCTGCCCTAGCGTCGTTTTTTGTCCGTCGGACTAGCATACAGACGAGCTGATTTCTGGGTCCGGCGGAGTTACGACGTAAAGATTTGAAGCATGTTCCAAATCTAAAGTCCGTCAGATTTTCGACTGGAAAAGTCCGCTGAAGGTCCGATGAAGCCCACACACGATCGGATGGTCCGTCGGACCAGTCTGGTCGAAAAGTCCGACCGCGTGTACGCCGCTTAACATGATCACTATAGATGGAAAGTTGCTCCAGCAAGAAGCAGCACTTGCTCTCTTGGCATCTAAAGGAGCAATAGCACTTCTGAAATCTTTCATGGAAATGAACGATGCATCTGTCAGGAACATGGCCTAGGTGTTACCCTTACCGCAAAACATTTCAAGTCGGCCGTTACCATCTCCACTGCACGCATAAGTCTTTATAGCACGTTTAGCGGTAGAAGAAATGTGTCTTTTCCTGGATGTGAAAATTAATCAAACAATAAAAAAAAATCTCACTTACATGACAGAGCTTCCAGCCAACGTATACTGCTCTAGGCAAAATAAAATACATTTTCTATCATCAAACTAAACTAGAGATAAAGAAATAGATGAAACAAATCTGTGATAAGTGAACATGGTGGAAGAATGCTGCTAGTTTATCAGTTTGCATTTCCAAGTCATGCACTGTCTTGCAGGAAAAATTTCCAACCACTAAAACACATTGCAATAAAATAAAACAAAACAAGTCATTTTTTTTTTCCAGTGAAACAAACCACTAAATTCTATATTATTCATTAACCGCTTCAGCCCCGGAAGACTTTACCCCCTTCCTGACCAGAGCACTTTTTGCGATTCAGTACTGTGTCACTTTAACTGACAATTGCGCAGTCGTGCGACGTTGCACCCAAACGAAACTGAAGTTCTTTTTTCCCCAGAAATAGAGCTTTCTTTTGGTGGTATTTAATCATCTCTGCGGTTTTTATTTTTTGCGCTATAAACAAAAAAAGGAGCGACAATTTTGAAAAAAAAAACACATTATTTTTTACTTTTTGCTATAATAAATATCCCCCAAAAATGTATGAAAAACTATTTTTTTCCTCAGTTTAGGCCGATATGTATTCTTCTACATATTTTTGGTAAAAAAAAAAAAAAAAAAAAATCGCAATAAGCAATGATAGGTTTGCGCAAAAGTTATAGCGTCTACAAAATAGGGGATAGTTTTATGGCATTTTTATTATTAATTTTTTTTTTTTACTAGTAATGGCGGTGATCTGCGATTTTTATCGGGACTGCAACATTACGGTGGACACATCGGACAATTTTGACATTTTTGGGACAATTGGCATTAATACAGCGATCAGTGCTATAAAAATGCATTGATTACTGTAAAAATGTCATTGGCAGGGAAGGGGTTAACACTAGGGGGCTATCAAGGGGTTAATGTGTTTCCTAGTGTGTGTTCTAACTGAAGGGGGGAAGGGACTGTGTAGGGGAGATGACAGATCGCTGTTCAATGAAAATATCATACCTTTACCATGCCCCTGGAAGCTTGAAGTCACCGAAACACCACTAACTCCAGTTCTATCCATTCGCTTCAGCCATTCAGAAAATGCTTTGGTGGAGAGTCTGACTTCACAGCCTCCCTCTCCTCCTCATTCAATCACAGAAAACTCTGCATTCATTCAGCAAATTCAAAACATTCCCTGAATGGTGTCCGTGCAGCCATTTCTCCTGTTCAGAATGCAGCAGGGCATATGTTTGGCACAGGACCTGGAAGCAAAAGTGGAGATCACTTGACTAGCGGTGTGCACTTCAGTGATCCCCTTATTCTAGGAGGATCAGCTAGGTATGGTATATGGACCAATGGTATGGTCTGTAACACTACCCCCCCCCCCCCACAGGAGCCAGCTTGCAGATTGGGTTTTGTGCTGTTCTGGCTTGACTCTGAGAACAGCCTCAGCCCCACTGACACACCAGGTTAAGAAAATGGATATTGCACTGCTACTGGGAGTACAAATATAGATACCCTGCACACAACTAAGGTCCAGTATCAAAAATGTAAACATCTGATTGGTTAGTGGCAAATGAACCCAACATATTGGTCACTAGCTAGCAGTAAATAGCAATATGCACATACAGTGGTTATAAAAGGTCTACACACCCCTGGAAAAATGTCAGGTTTCTGTGATGTAAAAAAAAAAAAAAAAAAATGAGAAAGATAAATCATTTCAGAACTTTTTCCACCTTTTAATATGACCTATAAACTGTTCAACTGAAAAACAAACTGAAATCTTAAAAATAAAAAAAAATAAAATAATGTGATTTTAGAAGTGTGCACACCCCTCTTATAACTGGGGATTGTAGCTGTGTTCAGAATTAAGCAATCACATTCAAACTCATGTTAAATAGGAGTCAGTACACACCTGTCATTTAAAGTGCCTCTGATTAACCCCAAATAAAGTTCAGTTGTTCTAGTAGGTCTTTCATGACATTTTCTTAGTCGCATCCTACAGCAAAAGCCATGGCCAGAGAGCTTCCAAAGCATCAGAGGGATCTCACTGGTAAAAGGTATCAGTCAGGAGAAGGGTACAAAAGCATTTCCAAGGCATTAGATATACCATGGAACACAGTGAAGACAGTCAATCGAGTGGAGAAAATATGGCACAACAGCGACATTACCAAGAACTGGACGTGCCTCCAAAATTGATGAATAGATGAGAAGAAAACTGATCAGGGAGGATACCAAGAGGCCTACAGCAACATTAAAGGAGCTGGAGAAATATCTGGCAAGTACTGGCTGTGTGGTACATGTGACAACAATCTCCCGTATTCTGCACATCACTGGGCTATGGGGAAGTCTCCCAAAAGCATGTGGGAGAATGTTCTGGTCTTATAAAACCAAGGTTGAACTTTTTGGCCATAATTCAAAAAGATATGCTTGGCACAAAAACAACACTGCACATCACCAAAAGAACACCATACCCACCGTGAAGCTTGGTGGTGGCAGCATCATGCTTTGGGGCTGTTATTCTTCAGCTTGAACAGGGGCCTTAGTCAAGGTAGAGGGAATTATGAACAGGTCCAAATACCAGTGAATATTGACACAAAACCTTCAGGCTTCTACTAGAAAGCTGAACATGAAGAACTTTATCTTTCAGCATGACAATGACCCAACACATACAACCAAATCAACAAAGGAATGGCTTCATCAGAAGAAGATTAAAGTTTTGGAATGGACCAGCTAGAGCCCAGACCCGAATCTGATTAAAAATCTGTGGGGTGATCTGAAGAGGGCTGTGCACAGGAGATGTCCTCGCAATCTGACAGATTTAGAGTGTTTTTTGCAAAGAAGAGTGGGAAAATATTGCCAAGTCAAGATGTGCCATGCTGATAGACTCATACCCAAAAAGAGTGCTGTAATAAAATCAAAAAGGTGATTCAACAAAGTATTAGTTTAACCACTTAAGGACCGAGCCTTTTTCTGAGATTTGGTGTTTACAAGTTAAAAAAACTGTTTTTTTTTGCTAGAAAATTACTTTAGAAACCCCAAACATTATATATTTTTTTGTAACACCCTAGAGCAGTGTTTCTCAACTCCAGTCCTCAAGGCGCCCCAACGGGTCATGTTTTCAGGATTTCCCTCAGATGAAACGGCTGTGGTAATTACTAAGGCAGTGAAACTGATCAAATCACCTGTGCAATATAATGGAGAGCCTGAAAACATGACCTGTTGGGGTGCCTTGAGGACTGGAGTTGAATAACACTGCCCTAGAGAATAAAATGGCGGTCATTGCAATACTTTCTGTCACACCGTATTTCCGCAGTGGTCTTACAATTTTTTTGATATTGTGAAAGATAAATGTTACACCGAGTAAATTGATACCAAACTTGTCATGCTTCAAAATTGCGCCCGCTCATGGAATGGCGACAGACTTTTACCCTTAAAAATCTCCATAGGCGACATTTAAAATAATTCTACAGGTTGCATGTTTTGAGTTACAGATGAGGTCTAGGGCTAAAATTATTGCTCTTGCTCTAATGATTGCGGCAATACCTCACATGTGTGGTTTGAACACCATTTTCATATGCGGGCGCTACTCACATATGCGTTCGTTCCTGCACGTGAGCTCGGCGGGACGGGGCGCATCTAATTTTTTTTTCTTATTTATTATACCTTTTATTTTTTACACTGTTCTTTTAAAAAAAAATAATAATAAAAATTGTGTCACTTGTATTCCTATTACAAGGAATGTAAACATCCCTTATAACACATAAAAAGCATGACAGGACCTCTTAAATATGAGATGTGGGGTCAAAAAAGACCTCAGATCTCATATTTACACTAAAATACAATTAAAAAAAACAAAAGTCCCTTTAAGAGCTATGGGTGGAAGTGACGTTTTGACGTTGCTTCCGCCCTGCGATGATATGGAAATGGGTGGGGGCCATCTTCCCCCTCACTCGTCTCCATGCCTAACAGGAGAGCAGACTCGATCGCTTCCGCCACTGCCGGTGTCTCCGGAGCAAGACGGAGGGCACTGGAGCGCGATGGGGGGCCCTCTACCACTGCCAATAAGTGATTTTGCGGCACAGAGACCACTTTTATCTTTTTTCTGGCGCTGAAGAAGAGGATACCAGGGTCATGGCAGCTAGTTGCTGCCATAACAACGATACTCCTCTTCAAAGTAGCGACGTAAAACGAAGGCGAGCGATCCATAAGTGGTTAAGGGTGTGCACACTCATGCAACCATATTTTTTTAGTTTATTTTTACTTCCCTCCTCCTAACAGATTTCAGTTCGTTGTTCAATTGAGTTGTACAGTCTATAGGTCACATTAAAAGGTGGAACATTCTGAAATGATTTATCTTTGTCTCATTTTTTTACATCACAGAAACCTGACATTTTAACAGGGGTGTGTAGACTTTTTATATCCACTGTACATAAGTAAAAGGTTAATCACAGTTCACTAGGTAATATGTTCACTATGCTGTAGCAGCATAGAATGGAGTTCTGCGCAGCTACATTAGAATAAATCTGGTAAACCACAAAATAAGCAATGGCATTAGAAAAACAGTAACAGCAATGATAATTAATACTGCAAAAATTCCTCTGTAAACAGTAGGCTATATCCACTTGCACTCTATATGCATGGCAGAGAGGTGATTCAAGACGCCCTAAAGAGTTACCTCTTACTACGGCGATTAGGCAAAGATCTTGTGAAGCAGCTATCTGAGTGAGCATTCTTTAACCCTGGTTCTTCTGCTGGCTGGCATTGGGGCCCAGTCTTTATGGCGGTGCACATGAGTTTAGTCCCAGTAAAGTCTGCATGCAGTAAATAATGCTGATCGTTAGATGTCCAATCCCTATGTGCTCAATCTCTGCTATCAGCAATGGCAACCCACTGTCCAGATGTCAGCTCACTTCTGGATCTGTCTGGAGTGATCCTCTGCCCACGACCACAAGCTTGTAGTTGATTGAAGGGCACACAAGAGCAGTGATGTGCAACACCTCCGTCTCCTTGCAGCAAAGATAAAATCCCTGTTTTCAACCTAGTAAAAAACACAGCTTTCTCTCTCTCTTTATACTCGGCACACGTTTGGAATTGTAGTCAGAAAGTCTATTAACTGCTATAGTAAAATTTGTTTCTTGAACTTCATTTCCCATGATTCAATGCTGCCAACTGTCAAGTCTCTTGAGCTCTTTCTGCCTTTCAGTTCTCCATGGGGCGAGGTAATGTTAACCCACTCATTTGAAGTTCAGTGGAGACACAGAAAGCACTGCAGCACAGTGTCCTAAATCACGGTCTGTCTCTAGCAAAGCACCTGGCTACAAGTCCATTGGCTGGCTGGACCAATGCAACTACGTAAAAATATTCATACCTAGAATTTATTTAAGGAAGATTCTGCCTCGCATTCAGCTTTATATACCTTGGAAGCATGCATCAACTTCTTTCTATGTTCTCTTCCATGGTCTGCTTTCATTCTGACAGTTTTAACATTGTCATTTACCTACAGCATATTGCTAAAAGTACAGGGACGCCTGCCTTTACACGCACATGAACTTTAATGGCACCCCAGTCTTAGTCCACAGAGTTCAACATTGAGTTGGCCCACCCTTTGCAGCTATAACAGCTTTAACTCTTCTGGGAAGGCTGTCCACAAGGTTTAGGAGTGTGTCTATGGGAATGTTTGACCATTCTTCCAGAAGCGCATTTGTGGGGTTAGGTGAAAAGGCCTGGCTCGCAGTCTCTGCTCTAATTCATCCCAAAGGTTTTCTAACGGTTGAGGTTGGGACTCAAGCCAGTGAAGTTCCTCCACCCCAAACGCGTTCATCCATGTCTTTGCTTTGTGCACTGGTCAAAATAATTTGGTGTAGGGAGTGTTATGGTGTGGGGTGGTTTTTCAGAGGTTGGGCTTGGCCCCTTAGTTCCAGTCAAGGGAACATTTAAGGCGTCAGCATACCAAGACATGTTGGACAATTTTATGCTCTCATCTTTGTGGGAACAGTTTAGGGATGGCCCCTTCTTGTTCCAATATGACTGTGCACCAGTGCACAAAGAAAGGTCCATAAAAGACATAGATGAGCAAATTTAGGGTGGAGGAACTTGACTGGCCCGCACAGAGTCCGGACCTCAACTGCAATAGAGCACCTTTGGGATGAATTAGAGTGGAGACTGCAAACCAGGCCTTCTCCTCCAACATCAGTGCCTGACCTCGCAAATGCGCTTCTGGAAGAATGACCAAACATTCACATAGACAATAGTGTTCTATCGGGTTGAGATCAGGACTCTGTGAAGGCCAGTCAAGTTCCTCCACCACAAACTCGCTCATCCATGTGTTTTTTTTTTTATGGACCTTGCTTTGTGCACTGGTCCAAATCATTTGGTGGAGGGGGGATTATGGTTTGAGGTGGTTTTTCAGGGGTTGAGCTTGGCCCCTTAGTTCCAGTGAAGCAAATTCTTAAGGTGTCAGCATACCAAGACCTTTTGGACAATTTCATGCTCCAAGCTCTGTGGGAATAGTTTGGGGATGGCTCCTTCCAGTGCACAAAGCAAGGTCCTAACCTCAACTTGATAGAACACCTTTGGGATCCATGTCTGCTCTTCTCTCCAGTCGATTTTATCTTTTTTCCATCCAAGCCAGTTCTTGTTTCTAGTCAATTTCCTCCACTTTCATCCATGTCCGCTCTCTCCTCTAGTCATTCTCCTTCTATTCATACCCACTGTCCCTCTCTAGTCATTCTCCTCTTCTTCCAGCAATGTCTACTCTCCTATAATCAGTCAATTATCCCCACTTTTATCTGTGCACATTCTCTCTAGCCGATTTCCTCCATATCCATCAATGCCCGCTCTCCTGTCTAACCATTCTATTAACTATATAACAAAAACATATATAAAAACACATTATATCTAACACTAAACATTAAAGTGGGGTTCCACCCAAAAAACAAAAATACCTGGAAAAATTCTAAAAAACAAAACAAAAAAACATTTGGATATTTTTTTTTTTTTCACTTACCTCTAAATGCCTGTTGCTAGGTGGTCCCTCGTAGTCTGCCTGTTCCTTTGCCTGGGCTGGTGACATCACTTCCCCCTCGGCACAGGAAGGGCTCGGCTCTGCTCCCTCCCTCCTGTCAATCATCTGGGATCCATTACAGGTCCCATGTGATTGAGCGGCCAATCACGGCGCGCGGCGCCGCTCGCGCATGCGCAGTGGGTGCCAGGCTGTGAAGCCACAGCCTGGCGCCCACAGTTGAAATGCCGACGAGCGGAGGGGGGGGGACGAGCGGGGCTTCGATCCCCCGCATCGCTGGACCCAGGTACAGGTAAGTGTCCAATTAAAAGTCAGCAGCTGCAGTATTTGTAGCTGCTGACTTTTAATTTTTTTTTTTTTTTGACGGCCCCCCTAGGTGGAACTCCTCTTTAAATACTAAAAATAGCTTTTCTGCTGCCAAAATTATTATTACTATAGAGTATATTTGCAGTAAATGTTGGACTTTAAATGTGCTCATGATTTCCAAAAGTTATATTTGGATGCATAGGCAGATCCGTGTTCTCATGACAGGTATAGGAGAGGGGAGCTGGGCCTGTGCACACTACTCTATAATTTGACCTTGGGCTAGAATGGAGGCTGCCTGGGACAATCCAGGTGCAGAGGCAGATTTAGGGGGCCTGTCGTTCCCACTAATGATGTGAATTTACTAGCTGAAATTTCTGGCTTGATTTCAGTAATAAATATTAACCTATTGTGTGACAGAAGCTTTCTTGACACTCTAAGCCCTTCCGCCCATGCTCAGGGATCCTATGTTACTAGCACGATCAGCTCCTCAAAACTAATGAACAGAACATGGGCAGGATTCATACTGCATTCATTTAGCAAGATTTATTACAAGCAGCAATTAAGTGTGTTCTGATGCTACACACAGCACTCTGGACTCTCCAGAAGTAGCTAAAACACAGAGGAAAGCCTTTCCTTTTTGCAAGACTCAAGACTTTTAAATCTCTTTGGACGATAGCTGGCAGGTGGGAAATGTAATCAGTAAAGTTGTGAGGCATTTGCCTCTGAAGCTTCGGGAAGCTATTGACCTTTTCTGTAGTGAGAAGGATCTCAACACTGGCCATGCTGCGGAGGTCCTAAGAGACAAAACATAAATGCAGACGGGTCCATTTGCACCAAGCCCACAAATTCCAAAAAGACAGGATGAAAAAAAAGAGCTCATATCGCAGACCAATAATGGTCTACAAATTTTCATGATTTTGAGCACTGTATACAGTGTAAAGGCCCTTACATGCGCTTCTGATTTTCAGACGTCAACTGTGTTACGACGACCGATCCTCCGCAAATCTTACCGTTAGTACAAAGCTTTCGACAGCCAAAAGCTGGATGTGCACACTATAAGATTTTTTGTCGGATGTGACCTCAAGGTCTGATTTTCGTTTCATTAGTACGGTTTTTGTCTGAAAAAAAAAAAAACCCGTAAGAGCAAGACAACGCATGCTCAGAAACGAAAGAATACATACAAAACTAGTCAACGCATTACGCCACTTCGCACGTTGTATTCTGTCA
Organism: Lithobates clamitans; assembly: GCA_037952925.1. NCBI lineage: Eukaryota > Metazoa > Chordata > Amphibia > Anura > Ranidae > Lithobates > Lithobates clamitans. Next base: position 1,074,720 of record JBBGZY010000785.1, read on the forward strand.
AACCAAAATTCTTGTATTGTTAGTAACCTCTTCACTTTAGACATGAGTGAGACTAGCATGCCACAGAGATCGAAGGTTCTGTCGCCCAAAAATCAAAGCGTGTGTACGAGGCTTTAGCCAGATGGATAAATCCACACAAGAACTGGTCAAATGCATTGAGGGTGAACTAAAAAAGCTCCCTTTGCCGTTATTATGATGTAAGAAACTTATGCAAGTAGAGTGTGCCACAAAAAAAAAAGAAGATAAACCTGTTCCAGGTATTTCTGGGCTACCTGCACCTGTTTGTATTTCACACTAAAATGGAACCTGCAATGGGTTCTGTGCCTAATTAACAGAGGGATTGCTGCAGAAAGATTGGACCTGGCATTTGAGAAGTGAATTGTCTGCCAGGAACCTAACAGAAAACACACACCTCTCTCTGCTCATGCAATGAACACACTGCACGGGCAAAGCCGGCATATAGCAGGTACAGCTTCTTTCCCAGCCTATATGCATGGCCGTTAACTCTAGCAAATGGGGTGAACAGTCTTATCTTCCTCTTTCTCTCAGCTGATTGGGAAGGCTGGGGTGGGTAGAGGAAGCCATCTCCAGACACTGGTGCGTATTGCTCTAAAACAGGGGTTTCTAAACTGCGGCCCTTTGCTAGCCTTTAAACTAGGCACTAGTCCTTCCACTGAAACCTACTATGGGGCACTATTTCCTCCGCTGATACCAATAATGGTGTATTATTCCTGCTACCAATACCAATGACAGGGAACTACTCCTCATATTGACCATCAACCCTGCGTCCTTGTTTATTCTCACTGATGCTGGGCGTGGGGCATTTTATATCCCCAATGGCCATAATCTAGCCCCCCTAAAGTCTGAAGGACAGTAAACTGGCCCTTTGTTTGAAAAGTTTGGAAACCCCTGAAGTAACATGGTTCTCCTTTGAGAGAAGGATCTGCTCTACTTTCTCAGTTTAGATAATTAGTGCACATGTACCACTCTTTGGCAATTCCCCCAATTGTGTTGCATGAAAATGGAGGTTTCCATAGCTGAAACCAATTATTTTGTTCCTGCTCTCCCTTGCCCTCTATGTACTTTTACATCCAGCATCTACGATGTGTATATCTGAGGTTTTGCAGAGCGGCGTAGTCTCGTTCACGTCGGGAGATCAAAAAAAGTCTCATTTATGACCTACACTTGGACAAAACATGAATAAATAATCCTAACCGTTGAACATCCTGCTTCTCTACATGCAAACTTCAGTATGTGTTTGACCTTCCTTATTCAAAAAGTGACAGGACCCAACAATTGGCATCTTTCCGATGTACCCACCCACATCATTAAGGAAGCCCTTAAAGCCCAACTAGGCTGGCCACAGATGATTCTTTTTTTTTTTCATTGAAGCAAACAGATTCCCCCATTCACACAAGCAAGGTGGATGGAGGAACCTTAGTGGTTGTGCTATTGTATTCTGACAGATAGGTTAATTCTGTTGAGCAGGAATTGCCATAGATAAATCGAAACTCAGCCAGCCCCTTTGATCCATCTATAGACAGCTTAAATCCATTGAGTTAACGGTTTTCTAAAACGGTTACATCCAAGGCATGTTATGAATGATAGTTGCCACAGCTGCTTGTGATGTCAGCTGAACCGTCAAGCTATCCATTGCCAGCGTCATAACTGATCACATGCGCAGCATCATGGCAACTGCAGGACAAAGAAGAGGCTAAGATGGCCGCTTTCTTGGCTGTAAAGGATGGGGTGTGTGTGTGTGTGTGTGTGTGTGTGTGTGTGTGTGTGTGTGTGTGTATGTATATATATATATATATATATATATATATATATATATATATATATATATATATATATATATATATATATATATATATATATATACACATATATATACATATACATATACATACACATATACACACACACACACACACCTCCCTATTTCAATCAGTCAGCTTTGCCCTTTAAAAACTTTCCCTCTAAACTTGATGTATAAAAAAAAAAAAAAAAAAAAATAGGATAATCAAACTGGCTGTCTAATACACGGCTCTTGGAATTTCAATCATGAGGTCTATGGATACTAAATACACACATCTAGCTATGCACACTAAAGAAATACCCAACACAACTCAGCACTGGAAGTCACCTGTGAAAACAAGCCAGGCCTCAAGGGATGTTCATTTGAATGTCTTTACATGAGCCAACTGTATACACTCGGTGCTAATATTTTATTCTGTTCACCACTAAACAAAGCGCAACTGAAGGCAAGCAATACCACCCAATGTCCTGAAGCACAATTTTAGTAATTTTTTTTTTATGTCACTGGGACAGGAAGTGAAGGGAAAATCTCCCTAAAGGGAACACAGATAGTGATAAAAACTTGTCAGTATGTATCTATTCCATCTCTATCCAAAAAAAAATTAAAAATAAAAAATAAAAAAGATATCTTTTGTGAGTGGCACTTAAAGCAGAGTTCCACTCTAAAGTGGAAGCTCCGCTCGTTTACTTCCTCCCCCTCTTTGATGCCACATTTGGCACCTTTTAGGAGGGGGGGGGGGGGAACAGGTACCTCTTTTTGAAAGGTACCGTCCCCACTTCCGGCTGGCTGCAGTGAGATGAGGCGAGGTCCCCTGGAAGTTCGGCACCCCTCCTCCTTCCTCCGCCGCCCGGCCCGTTAAAAGCGCAGCACGCTTCATGCATGCGCAGTAGGCAACCGGCTGTGAAGCCGAAAGATTTCACTGCCAGTTTCCCTTGTCACGAGAGCCAATCGTAAAATCGGCTGGGGTGCGGACATCGCGGGATCCCTGGACAGGCAAGTGTCTGAAAATTAAAACTCAGCAGCTAAAGTATTTGTAGCTGCTGACTTTTAATTTTTGGAGGGGGGGGGGGGGGCTGGGACTCCGCTTTAACCACTTCAGCCCCGGAAGGATTTACCCCATGCCTGACCGGGCATGGGGTAAATGTAAACAGGTCCGCCTGAAAAACTGAAAGGCAGACCTGATCGGACCGCGAAAGGGCTCTTATGCATGTCATCAGTTTTCGGCAGCACCTACATTTGTAAACAGCTAATTTCAAGGATGAAGCACATGAAGGGCAAAAATACAACCAAAATATCTGGTGAGCACCTTGAGAATTGCTACTGCATCCATCCAACAAGATATTGATGCGTTCGCTTATCAAAAACAGTGTCAAATATTACATTAATTGTTTGGAAATTTTTATTCTAAAAAAAAGGCTAAGGAAAACGAAAAAAAAAAAAAATAGATTTTATTACTCAGGTACAATGGGGTTGATTTACTAAAACTGGAGAGTGCAAAATCTGGTGCAGCTGTGCATTGTAGCCAACCAGCTTCTAACTTCAGCTTGTTCAATTAACCTCTTGGTGCTGGCCGCATGCAAATATGCGGCCTCTCAACGCCTGGTCTTTGGCACAGAGGGGCCGCATATTTGCATGACTTGCTGTCTATACAGCTGTGCCGAGAGCGTGCACGGTGTGTGCGTCTGACAGTTACTGACGCCAAACGTTTTCAGGTCACGTGACCGCCAATCATGGCGGTCACGTGTTCCTACGTCACACCCCTCCTAAATCCAGCTGTCAGCCGACAGCAGGCGTTAGCCTGCTTTCGTCTGAAAACAGGTCACAGGAGTGCAGAACACATTGCACTCTTGTGATCCAGGGGAGAAGCTCTGGCCAGACTTCTCCTTTTACAGTAAGGGGCAAAAAGTATTTGATCCCTGCAGATGTTGTATGTTTGCCCACTAAAAAAAAAAAAAAAAAAAAAAAAAAAGAAAGATCAGTCTATAATTTTAATGGTAGGTTTATTTGTAACAGTGAGAGACAGAATAGCAACAAAAAGATCCCGAAAAATGTATTTCAAAAAAGTTATAAATTGATTTGCATTTTAATGAGTGAAGTTATTATTTGACCCCTTTGCATAACATGACTTAGTACTTAGTGGCAAAATCCTTGTTGGCAATCACAGAGATCAGATTTTTCTTGTAGTTGGCCCCCAGGTTTGCACACATCCCAGGAGGGATTTTGTCCCATTCCTTCTTGTAGATCCTCTCCAAGTCATTAAGGTTTTGAGGCTGACGTTTGGTAACTCGAACCTTCAGCTCCCTCCACATATTTTCTATGGGATTAAGGTCTGGATACTGGCTATGCCACTCCAGGACCTTAATGTGCTTCTTGAGATACTCCTTTGTTGCCTTGGCCATATGTTTTGTTTTGGGTCATTGTCATGCTGGAATACCTATTCACGACCCATTTTCAATGCCCTGGGAGATGAAAGGAGGTTCCCACCCAAGATTTGATAGTACATTGCCCTGTCCATCGTCCCTTTGATGCGGTGAAGTCCTGTCCCCTTAGCATAAACCCCCTGAAAGCATAATGTTTCCACCTCCATGTTTGATGATGGGGATGGTGTTTTTGAGGCCATAGACAGCATTCCTCCTCCTCCAAACACGGAGAGTTGAGTTGATGCCAAGGAGCTCGATTTTGGTCTCATCGGACCACAACATTTTCACCCAGTTCTCCTCTGAATTGTTCAGATGTTCATTAACAAACTTCAGACAGGCCTGTACATGTCCTTACATGAGCAGGGGGACCTTGCGGGTGCTGCAGGATTTCAGTCCTTCACGGCGTAGTTTGTTACCAATTGTTTTCTTGGTGACTATGGTCCGAGCTGTCTTGAGATCATTGAAAAGATTCTCCCGTGTAGTTCTGGGCTGATACCTCCCCCTTCGCATGATTATTGAAACTCCACGAGGTGAGATCTTGTATGAAGCTCCAGACTGAGGGAGAATGACAGTTATTTTGTGTTTCTTCCATTTGCAAATAATTGCACCAACTGTTGTCACCCTCTCACCAAGTTGGCGATGGTCTTGTAGCCCATTCCAGCCTTTTGTAGGTCTACAATTTTGTCCCTGACATCCTTGGACAGCTCCTTGGTCCTGGCCATGTGGAAAGATTGGAATTCGATTGGTTGCTTCTGTGGGATTGCTTCTGAGTTTAGGAGCACTACCTTTAAGAGAGTGCTCATAATCTCAGCTCGTTACCTCTATAGAAGACACCTGGGAACCAGAAATCGTGCTGATTGATAGGGGATCAAATACTTATTTCACTCATTAAAATGCAAATCAATTTAGAACTTTTTTTTAATGCGTTTTTCTGGATATGTTTGTTATTGTTATTATGTTTCTCACTGTTCAAATAAACCTACCATTAAAGTTATAGACTGATCATTTCTTTCTGAGTGGGCAAACATACAAAATCAACAAGGGATCAAATACTTTTTTGCCCTTACTGTAAAAGGAGAAGTATGGCCAGAGCTCCTCCTATGGATCACAAGAGTGCAATGTGTTCTGCATTCCTGTGACCTGTTTTTCAGACAAAAGCCGGCTAAAGCCCGCTGTCAGCTGACATCACTCAGCCAGTCCAGGCTGGGAAAAGATCCTGACTTTACAGCTGGGATCCATCCAGAACCCCGGACCGGCAGCTGGCTCTCAGTTTAGAGTGGAGAGAAGAACTTAGTGATCAGCTGTGTTTGATCGCTCAGTTCTCACTGCAGAGGCAGAGGGGACAGATGCAGAGTTGAATCGATGCTGCATCCATCTAGGTGAGTATAAGGTTTGTTTTTTCATAAACCTCATACTTCTCTTTAACCACTTGCCGACCGCCTCACGCCTATATACGTGAGCAGAGCGGCACGGGCAGGCAAAATCACGTACCTGAAACGTGATTGCCTTCCCGCGGGTGGGGGGTCCGATCGGACCCCCCCCGGTGCCAGCTGCGGTCGGCATTTGGTTGGGAGCGATGGCAGACGAGGGGGAGGCCATCCGATCGTGGCCCCCCCCTCGCGATTGCTCCCAGCCAATGACAAACATCCCCTGCCTCTGTATAGTACACAGAGGCAGAGGATGTGATGTCATCTCTCCTCGGTCTGACAGTTTCCGTTCCAGCGCCGAGGAGAGATGACATGTAAGTGCACCAACACTCACACACAACACAGTAGAACATGCCAGGCATATATTACACCCCCGATCCCCCCCCAATCACCCCCCCCTGTCACAAACTGACACCAAGCAGGTTTTTTTTTTTTTTTTTTCCTGATTACTGCATAGTGTCAGTTTGTGACAGTTAGCAGTGGTGGGACAGTTAGTATTACCCCCCTGTAGGTCTAGGGTACCCCCCTTACCCCCCCTAATAAAGTTTTAACCCCTTGATCACCCCTCCTCACCAGTGTCGCTAAGCGATAATTTTTCTGATCGCTGTATTAGTGTCGCTGGTGACGGTAGTTAGGGACGTAAATATTTAGGTTCGCCGTCAGCGTTTTATAGCGACAGGGACCCCCATATACTACCTAATAAATGTTTTAACCCCTTGATGGCCCCCTAGTTAACCCTTTCACCACTGATCACCGTATAACCGTTACGGGTGACGCTGGTTAGTTCGTTTATTTTTTATAGTGTCAGGGCACCCGCCGTTTATTACCGAATAAAGGTTTAGCCCCCTGTAGGTCTAGGGTACCCCCCTTACCCCCCTAATAAAGTTTTAACCCCTTGATCACCCCCTGTCGCCAGTGTCGCTAAGCGATCATTTTTCTGATCGCTGTATTAGTGTCGCTGGTGACGCTAGTTAGGGACGTAAATATTTAGGTTCGCCGTCAGCGTTTTATAGCGACAGGGACCCCCATATACTATCTAATAAATGTTTTAACCCCTTGATGGCCCCCTAGTTAACCCTTTCACCACTGATCACCGTATAACCGTTACGGGTGACGCTGGTTAGTTCGTTTATTTTTTATAGTGTCAGGGCACCCGCCGTTTTTACCGAATAAAGGTTTAGCCCCCTGATCGCCCGGCGGTGATATGCGTCGCCCTAGGCAGCGTCAGATTAGCGCCAGTACCGCGAACACCCACGCACGCACCGTACACGCACCGTACACCTCCCTTAGTGGTATAGTATCTGAACGCATCAATATCTGATCCGATCAGATCTATACTAGCGTCCCCAGCAGTTTAGGGTTCCCAAAAACGCAGTGTTAGCGGGATCAGCCCAGATACCTGCTAGCACCTGCGTTTTGCCCCTCCGCCCGGCCCAGCCCAGTCCAGCCCACCCAAGTGCAGTATCGATCGATCACTGACACTTTTCTTTGTAGCGTTTTGGTGAACTGGCAAGCACCAGCGGCGTAGTACACCCCGGTCGTAGTCAAACCAGCACTGCAGTAACACTTGGTGAATGTTTTGAACGCTACCATGCACTAGTTGAGTATTAGCGTAGCGTACAGCATTGCACAGACTAGGCACACTTTCACAGGGTCTCCCAAGATGCCACCGCATTTTGAGAGACTCGAACCTGGAACCGGTTACAGTTATAAAAGTTACAGTTACAAAAAAAAAGTGTAAAAAAAAAAAAAACACAAACAAAAATTAAAAAAAATAGTTGTCGTTTTATTGTTCTCTCTCTCTCTATTCTCTCTCTATTGTTCTGCTCTTTTTTACTGTATTCTATTCTGCAATGTTTTATTGTTATTGTTATTATGTTTTATCATGTTTGTTTTTCAGGTATGTAATTATTTATACTTTACCGTTTACTGTGCTTTATTGTTAACCATTTTTTTGTCTTCAGGTACGCCATTCACGACTTTGAGTGGTTATACCAGAATGATGCCTGCAGGTTTAGGTATCATCTTGGTATCATTCTTTTTAGCCAGCGGTCGGCTTTCATGTAAAAGCAATCCTAGCGGCTAATTAGCCTCTAGACTGCTTTTACAAGCAGTGGGAGGGAATGCCCCCCCCCACCGTCTTCCGTGTTTTTCTCTGGCTCTCCTGTCTCAACAGGGAACCTGAGAATGCAGCCGGTGATTCAGCCAGCTGACCATAGTGCTGATCAGAGACCAGAGTGGCTCCAAACATCTCTATGGCCTAAGAAACCGGAAGCTACGAGCATTTTATGACTTAGATTTCGCCGGATGTAAATAGCGCCATTGGGAAATTGGGGAAGCATTTTATCACACCGATCTTGGTGTGGTCAGATGCTTTGAGGGCAGAGGAGAGATCTAGGGTCTAATAGACCCCAATTTTTTCAAAAAAGAGTACCTGTCACTACCTATTGCTATCATAGGGGATATTTACATTCCCTGAGATAACAATAAAAATGATTTAAAAAAAAAAAAATGAAAGGAACAGTTTAAAAATAAGATAAAAAAGCAAAAAAAAATAAAGAAAAAAAATAAATAAAAAAAAGCACCCCTGTCACCCCCTGCTCTCGCGCTAAGGCGAACGCAAGCGGCGGTCTGGCGTCAAACGTAAACAGCAATTGCACCATGCATGTGAGGTATCACCGCGAAGGTCAGATCGAGGGCAGTAATTTTAGCAGTAGACCTCCTCTGTAAATCTAAAGTGGTAACCTGTAAAGGCTTTTAAAAATGTAGTAATTTTGTTGCCACTGCACGTTTGTGCGCAATTTTAAAGCATGTCATGTTTGGTATCCATGTACTCGGCCTAAGATCATCTTTTTTATTTCATCAAACATTTGGGCAATATAGTGTGTTTTAGTGCATTAAAATTTAAAAAAGTGTGTTTTTTCCCCAAAAAATGCGTTTGAAAATCGCTGCGCAAATACTGTGTGAAAAAAAAAAATGAAACACCCACCATTTTAATCTGTAGGGCAATTGCTTTAAAATAATATATAATGTTTGGGGGTTCAAAGTAATTTTCTTGCAAAAAAAAATAATTTTTTCATGTAATCAAAAAGTGTCAGAAAGGGCTTTGTCTTCAAGTGGTTAGAAGAGTGGGTGATGTGTGACATAAGCTTCTAAATGTTGTGCATAAAATGCCAGGACAGTTCAAACCCCCCCCAAATGACCCCATTTTGGAAAGTAGACACCCCAAGCTATTTGCTGAGAGGCATGTCGAGTCCATGGAATATTTTATATTGTGACACAAGTTGCGGGAAAGAGACAATTTTTTTTTTTTTTTGCACAAAGTTGTCACTAAATGTTATATTGCTCAAACATGCCATGGGAATATGTGAAATTACACCCCAAAATAAATTCTGTTGCTTCTCCTGAGTACGGGGATACCACATGTGTGGGACTTTTTGGGAGCCTAGCCGCGCACGGGACCCCGAAAACCAAGCACCGCCTTCAGGCTTTCTAAGGCCGTAAATTTTTGATTTCACTCCTCACTACCTATCACAGTTTCGGAGGCCATGGAATGCCCAGGTGGCACAAACCCCCCCCCCAAATTACCCCATTTTGGAAAGTAGACACCCCAAGCTATTTGCTGAGAGGTATAGTGAGTATTTTGCAGACCTCACTTTTTGTCACAAAGTTTTGAAAAGATGAGAGCTGCAAAATACTCACCATGCCTCTCAGCAAATAGCTTGGGGTGTCTACTTTCCAAAATGGGGTCATTTGGGGGGGTTTTGTGCCATCTTGGCATTTTATGGCCTTCAAAACTGTGATAGGTAGTGAGGAGTAAAATCAAAAATGTATGCCCTTAGAAATCCTGAAGGTGGTGCTGGGTTTTCGGGGCCCCGTACGCGGCTAGGCTCCCAAAAAGTGCCACACATGTGGTATCCCCGTACTCAGGAGAAGCAGCTGAATGTATTTTGGGGTGCAATTCCACATATGCCCATGGCCTGTGTGAGCAATATATCATTTAGTGACAACTTTTTGTAATTTTTTTTTTTTTCTTTTTTTTGTCATTATTCAATCACTTGGGACAAAAAAAATAAATATTCAATGGGCTCAACATGACTCTCAGCAATTTCCTTGGGGTGTCTACTTTCCAAAATGGGGTCATTTGGGGGGGTTTTGTACTGCCCTGCCATTTTAGCACCTCAAGAAATGACATAGGCAGTCAGAAACTAAAAGCTGTGTAAATTCCAGAAAATGTACCCTAGTTTGTAGACGCTATAACTTTTGCGCAAACCAATAAATATACGCTTATTGACATTTTTTTTACCAAAGACATGTGGCCGAATACATTTTGGCCTAAATGTATGACTAAAATTTAGTTTATTGGATTTTTTTTATAACAAAAAGTAGAAAATATCATTTTTTTTCAAAATTTTCAGTCTTTTTCCGTTTATAGCGCAAAAAATAAAAACGGTAGAGGTGATCAAATATCATCAAAAGAAAGCTCTATTTGTGGGAAGAAAAGGACGCAAATTTCGTTTGGGTAGAGCATTGCATGACCGCGCAATTAGCAGTTAAAGCGACGCAGTGCCGAATTGTAAAAAGTGCTCTGGTCAGGAAGGGGGTAAATCCTTCCGGGGCTGAAGTGGTTAAAAAAAAAAAAAAACCAGCCCTTTAAAAGATAAAATAAAGAAATTCTGCAGTATTTCACCTTCATTCCATACTTTCTTTTCCCAACAGTACTTTTTTTCTGATGGCCAGCATCATTCAACCACCTTCTTCTGGACCCAGGTCATCCTAGACACACCTCAGCCTGTGATTGCACAGTGAAAGGAGAAACAGCGCAGTGATGAGATCATCTCTCGTCACTCTGTATTCTCCTCTTTTTAGCATGCTTTGTATAGAAAATTGTATATGGAACCTCCATATCGTACAATTTTCTATACATACTCTCGCACTGCAGCTCTGCTGTACAGAGACTGCAAGAGGCTGACACCAGGTCAGATTCAGACACTGACATCGTTGAATGTATTTTTAAATTCAAGTGATGTATTAAGGAATTCAAGGCTGCATTGTTTGTTTTTATTTTATTTTTACCAAGATGTAAGCCCTAAGTGCAATACAATTTACATAAAACCAGTGAATGCACACTCATTTAACCTGGGCAATAAAAAAAATTAAAAAAAGGAATAAAAAAATAAAAATAAAAATAGTGTTTACAAAATGTAACCTGCAAAAATGAGTTACTGTGATAGTAAATCCTTTTTTTTTCTTATTTCTCTTTAGGTGAAGCTAGGAGGTGATGCTCCAAATTCGAATGTTATTCACGTTACTGACAAAAACAGCTCTTTAGGAAAGCCTGGCACACCATGTCACCTTTTAGACTTTGCCAGCTCAGAGCGCCCTCTTGTTGTCAACTTTGGATCAGCCACCTGACCTCCCTTTATAAGCCAGTTGCCAGCCTTCAGCAAGATGGTGGAAGAGTTCTCCGCTGTAGCTGACTTCCTGTTGGTCTACATCGATGAGGCTCATCCCTCAGACGGCTGGGCGGCTCCTGGCATCTCCTCTTATGAAGTGAAGAAGCATAGGAACCAAGAAGATCGTTGTGCTGCTGCCAACAAACTCCTTGAGCAATATTCCCTCCCCCCACAGTGCCAGGTGGTTGCAGACTGCATGGACAATAACACCAATGCGGCCTACGGGGTCTCCTTTGAAAGAGTTTGCATCGTACAGAGGCAGAAAATTGTGTACCTTGGAGGTAAAGGGCCTTTCTTCTACAACCTCCAGGAAGTAAGGCAATGGTTGGAGCTGACATTTGGAAAGAAAGCAGAAAGTGGACAAACTGGCACAGAGAAATAACTGATGAAGAAGGAATAAGACAGAAAACAAGTCTATTTTTGTTTATAGTACATACACAGGACTATAGAAGGACCTAAAGTTAAGGATGTTCAGAAGGAAACTTTAAAAAAAGGACCAAAAGGCAGGAAAATAACCACAAAAAGTTTACTGCAAGAAGCCACAACCCAGATGTGTGAAATTATCCTCACTGTGACCCTTGTTTCTGGCAGACCTCAAACCGCTGCGTTTTCACTCTTTTAAAAACAATACACAGCAGAATCTAGGCTGAATTTTGGAAGATGAGGGTGTGGTAAAAGCTGCACGGTGAAGAGCCACACACAAAAAAAATATATACATACAAGAAGGGAAAAGTCACAATAGTTTCAAAAATCTTAACAAAGCAGCTGACACAGAGCTCACATCTGACAGCTGTTGAAACTTTTGCTCTTCCTGGGAAATGTTGTACGGAGATGACATCAAGTGAGAAGAGGAGCGAGCAGTCCACATACCCCCTCTGTTGCATATTTATTCCAGTTTTTCAGTGATCAGGTGTAGCGCATGTTATTTATTGTGTTATGATTCTGCAGGATGTCTGTTACTGTAGATCCAGGAATGACACAGTTACCTCAACAAGGATGTCCTCTGCTCTTCCAGCGGAAAAAAAAAAAAAGTCTGCAGGTTCCAATTATGTTAGCTGAAGTAGAGTTCACTCGTGACTTGTAAATGTTTTCATGTGTGAACCCAGAGGAACATAAATGCTATCATAAATATGCCTCCCAAGGGTTACCTAGGCCTGTGCAGTGACAACTGTGGCACCAATTAGCTACATGCTCTAAGCAAGATTCTGGAAAAAAAAAAAAAACCCTAAAGCCGCGTACACACGAGCGGAATGTCCGACAGAAAAAAATCAGACGGAAGCTTTTCATCATCTTTTCCGATCGTGTGTGTGCCTCATCGGTCTTTTTTTTTTTTTTAAATTCTGACGGACCTAGAAATAGAACATGTTCTAAATATTTCCGAAGGAACCAATTCCTATCGGGAAAACCACTCGTCTGTATGCTGTTCCGACGGACCAAAAATGACGCATGCTCTGAAGCAAGTACGAGACGGAAGCTATTGGCTACTGAACTTCCTTTTTCTAGTCCCGTTGTACGTGTTGTACGTCACCTCGTTCTGGATGGTCAGACTTTGGTCAGACTTTGGGTTGACCGCGTATAGGCAAGACCACTTGAATGGAATTTCGTCTGAGAAACCTTCGGAGTTTATTCTGACGGCAAAACCGGTCGTGTGTACGCAGCATAACACTCTGATAAAAGGTCTAATGCAGGTCTACAGGGCACACACCAAAACAAAAGCCTTCCCAGCACTGTACAATCTGGATGGTCTGGCACAGTCCTTGTTTATAGACGAAGGACCAGCCTACAGCCATAGGATCACCCCCATCAACAACTCTGTCCAGCTAGAATTACACACAAAAATGCCTTCACAGAAACTGATCACGACGACTTAGGCCAGCCATACATGGTTTTCGAAACTCGGCTGGTTCAGCAGGAACCGGGAGAGATTTGAGCCGTTAATTGGCAGGCTGAATGCACCAATTTGATCGATCAACTTGGGTACAACCAGCCTGCCGGACTGTCTTATGAATATCACTAGCGGCTGTTATAGCGGCTTCCACCACTGACTCAGGGAGTCCAATAATCTCTTAGCTTTTGAGCGGCACTCTATGTTCCATTACAGGTTAACTGTCCTCCCCTAGTTTACTACAGAAGTGGGGAGGGTGTAGTTGTAGTTTGTAGTTGGGCATTTGCCTGCCTGCGCTCCCGGGCATTTGCCGGGCCCTAGGTTCCTGCTTTGGTTGCCCAGTGGACGATCTTTTTCTGTTCAGGAGTATTGCTCCATTACAACAGCCAAGGGTGGAGCACCTTTGTAGAATAAATGCCATAAAGGGTCCTACATTTCATACGTATCAAATCTTCCCGGACACAATGACATTAACCCTCCTTTCCCAATTCGCCACTGTTCTCCATCAAAGAATAGCACAATAAACTGACAAAAGTGGGAAAGCAAGGATGAAGTCACTGCATCCATGTGGACTTCTAATGGTGAAGTTGATAGTAAATTGTTGGCTTGGCCACTATTAATAAGCAATGGCTTCAAACTGTGGCGATATGATCACCTGTTTGACAGAAAATCTGCTGGTAGAATGATGGCCCCCAAAGTAGGTAGAAATAAAACTTAGAATCCAAGTTTTAGAGGCAGCTATTTGTTAACGGGGTGTCCCTGAGGTCCCCTGTCTAAAAGAAAAAGGGTGAGAATACCATAAAACAAAATGAGTCTAATAAAACATTTTTTTTTTTATAATAGAGGAGGTCAGGGGATAAAGCCAGTGCATTTCAGGGGCTCAGAAACCCATCAGGGCTTGAATGTTGGCATTGAATCGAATACCAGGCAACAGTTGCAAAATAGAAGGATAGGAAGATAATTCAGATTGTGTCAGACTGTCAACCTGAATCATTATCTCCCTATCCTTATATTGTGCAACTTTTGTCAAGTATTATTTTGAATCACTGCCAGCATTCATGATGAAGGGGGAGCCTCTGAAATGTGTTGGCTATATCCTCTGACCTTTTGTCATCAAATATAACACTTTACTGGACGCATTCAAGTATTGTGGGCACTCTCATCCTTTAACTATCCTCCAATCTGATCACCAGAAAAGTCACAAGGAAGATAGGAAACACAAAATGTTGTAAAACGATGAAAAAGAAAAATATCCGACACAGAAGACCTTAAGGTGCCACAGAAAATATTTATGAAAGCGTTTGTGTTTAATGAGAAGGTTTAGAAACAATGTTAAAAAGGAAAAAAGAATGTGTTCCAGATGCCGGAACTATCAGTTAGAAGGACCATGTATACAGGTGCAGAGCCCAAGTAGCACCGACAAATGTCACAATACACAGGCTGAAGGAGTTCTGTAGGCAAACTGCAAAAAACACTCTACTCTCAGGAGATTGATAATCAATATGTGTATCTCACTGATCTGCTCCTGTATTCACACTGTTCTCTCAACTCTCCCCACACATCAATCACTGAACTCACAGACTTGTCACTCAATAGCACATTGCAACACGATTACAGAAAGGCAGAGGCAGGAGTGGGACCCTATGGTTTACAGAAAGAAAGTACAGACAAGGCAGCTGCCAGGTGTGCCAGGGTCATAGAACATACAGCCCCTTCATAATGTTTTCAGATCTTCATAAAAGCCATTGAGTGAATTCATATATACCTGAGAAAAGCAGTGTACAAATAATAAAACCCAAACTCTGGGCACATTTAAATTTTAGTTTACCATGCAATGCACTGCATGTTGTGGTCTAAGGTTTCGGAGAACCGAGTAATACTCACCTAATCCTCCGATCCTTCCAGTGCAAGACCGGTCCCTTCGGCTCCTGCCCCCTCCACTGTCCAGCAGTCGACTGGTCCTGATATCATCACACCCATAGTCTAGCTCTGGGCATGAAGACGTCAGGAACAGTCCACCTCTGGAGGTGGGGGGAGTGCTGTTTTTCCAGAGGATTGGGCGAGTATAGGCATGGTGTTCACTTCCTAGACAACACAAGCTTTTAACTCATGATGCGTGGGCACAGCCTCACTGCATGGGAAATATTAAAAAAAAAAAAAAAAAAAAGTGAAAAAATTGCCCTTTTCCTTCCTGGCATTCTAACACTCTGTGTCAAGCAATTCCACAAATTAAAGGGCCTGTCCATTTGAAGCTGTTATTTCTGTTTTTGGTGGAAAACAGTGGAGTTCAATATACCCCATACATATAAAAACAGTCTTTTGGTCTTTGTTGGTGAGTTTTTAATCTTTTCTTTCACCTGCAGTAAAAAAAAATATCTCTCTTTTGGAATTTTTTTCACTTTATTTTACGAACAAGAACTTAGACAAACCTTTCTTACCCAGGGTTCCTCCAGAAGTTGCTAGGATTTCCTTAAGCAATGAACAATTGCTTTTACATAATCACTTGCATAAACAATCTTTTTAGCTATCTGCAAGGGGGTGGGGGTGGTAATTTCTCCCATCAATATAAAGGAACAATTTTCTCACTGACCATCAGGCCGATGTATTTTGAGTTGTAGTTAAATCAAATATTAGCAGGGGTGTCCTGAGATCTGAAGGCTTTTTACAGGATTTCCCAGTGTTAACAAAAGTGAAAAAAAGGCTGACTAATGCCCCGTACACACGGTCGGATTTTCCGATGGAAAATGTCCGATCGGAGCGTGTTGGTCGGAAATTCCGACCGTGTGTGGGCTCCATCGGACATTTTCCATCGGATTTTCCAACACACAAAGTTGGAGAGCAGGAGATAAAATTTTCCGACAACAAAATTTTGTTGTCGGAAATTCCGATCGTGTGTACACAAATCCGACGGACAAAGTGCCACGCATGCTCAGAATAAATAAAGAGATGAAAGCTATTGGCCACTGCCCCGTTTATAGTCCCGACGTACGCGTTTTACGTCACCGCGTTCAGAACGATCGGATTTTCCGACAACTTTGTGTGACCGTGTGTATGCAAGACAAGTTTGAGCCAACATCCGTCGGAAAAAATCCATGGATTTTGTTGTCGGAATGTCCGAACAAAGTCCGACCGTGTGTACGCCCTATTAGACTTTTGATATAACTCCACTCGTGGGGGAAGAGATAAAAGGCCCGGGGTAATTGGTACCTACCAAATGTTTTGGACAGAGGGGCCCTTTAAATTGTGTACTTAGCTTTTCAGAGTTTCTTTACATATTTTTTTTATTCAGGCCTTTGCGATTCCTTTGCACTGGAACAAGTATTTACATTAAAACATGTCTAAAAACGTAAAAATTTACTTTTTCCAGTGCAGACACAATGATGACACTCCAAAAATCACAAACTTAAACCCGCATGGCGTACGTGCTAAACAGCTGTCGCCCTCATCTCGTAAGATGCAGTTTGGAAGCCCCTGTTGTAAGAATGTCTCAGTTATCACATACAAGCAGACAAATGTATTATTGGTAGATTCATTCATTCATTCATATCATGTTGGGTATAAAAGCAGTTTTCACAATTTATATACTGGATAATAAGAAAAAGTTTCGGGTCTGACGTATTCAAAAGCGGACTAAATTGAACTGTCATACTTGTCTATCGCAGCCAGTAGGAATCAGCTCCCAACTTCTATTTTCACAGTCCAGATCTTACAATATATATGAAGGAAAGCCGATGGGGGGGGGGGGGGTTTGTTATGAGCCAAGTGGTTTTACCTTTTCATACATAAAGGTCCACAAAGATAGGATCCATGCGACATTGCATTGACAAAACCTACGACAACCAGAGAGCAATTCTACCTAACTAGAACAACTGGCATTAATGCCTAAATCCCTTCCATGAGCTTACACCCTCCTTGGACCACCATTTCTGCCACTTTCAGCAAATATTTATAAAAAGAAATAGGGCTTTGAAGGTACACAACTTGCAATCTAATTCAACTGCATATATTGTATCATTCTTTACTGGAAGTGTAACAGCTCTCTACACATTTCAGAAGGGATCCACCGATATATCGGCCACTGAAAATGATTAGCCTAAAAAAGGGTCATCAATGTTTTACAAAAAAAAAAAAAAAAAAAAGAAAAGAAGTGATGATAACGGAATGCTGTGTCCCACTGACTTTAAAGTGGTTGTAAACCCTTATGCCCGGAAGACTTTGACGGACTTTCCGAATGAACGGACTTGCCTACACACAATCCACCAAAGTCCGTCGAATTCGTACGTGATGACGTACGACCGGACTAAAACAAGGAAGTTCATAGCCAGTAGCCAATAGCTGCCCTAGCGTGGCTTTTTGTCCGTCGAACCAGCATACAGACGAGCGGACTTTTCGACCGGACTCGAGTTCCGACGGATAGATTTAAAACATGTTTCAAATCTAAGTCCGTCCAACTTTTGAGAAAACAAAGTCCGCTGGAGCCCACACACGATCGAATTGTCCGACGAAATCCCGTCCGCCGGGCAAAGTCTGCCGTAAAGTCCGCTCGTGTGTACGCGGCATTACAGACCACTTTGTGCTACAGGTAAGCCTATAATAAGGCTTACCTGTAGCTCCCCAGGATATCTCCTAAACCTGCACAGTATAGGAGATATCCCCTGTATTTGCATGTGCCGATGTCATCAGCACATGCGCACTGACACAAACTGAAGCAATGGCACGTATGTGCGAGTGTGCCGTTAAGGCGCGCATGCGTGGGAGTGACGTCATCACGGCTCTGGCCAACCACAGCGCCGGAGCCGCAATACTCAGAAGTAACCCCCGGGAGTGATGTCACCGGACGGTGCTGTGTATCTTCGATCTAAGGCGAGTGTTACATAATGAGTTAGTATGCTATGCATACTAGCTCATTATGCCTTTGTCTTGCAGGTGTTAGTTTTTTTTTTTTTTTTCAAAGTGGGTTTACAACCACTTTAATGCAAAAATGTCCCCTAGTGATTTCAATGCAATTTCAATGCAAAACCGTGCCCCATGGACTTCATTGCAAAATCGCGCCCCATTGACTTCAATGCCAGCCAAAATGTTTTAAACATTTTAAAAACGGTCACCGGAATTTTTATTTCGGTGCCCCACTACTTTTCAGACCTCTGCTTGACATTTAGGGTGGGTAGCCAATGAAGCGAGGACACTTTATGTAAAAGATCCAAAAAGCTCACAAAAGATATAGGACTCTTATCTGTGGAGGGTAGCCCACTATTTGAAAGTCACTATGTTGACAGTGGCCCAGGAGAAACCGCATTACATTAATGTTAAAACCACCTAGTGTATCCACACCATGGGCATATCCAGACAGATGTAGACCTAATTATTTAACACCCTCACTGTCTGAAAATCCATACACAGGATGCTATCCGGGAGACAGAGGCCCATGAGGGTGGGATAGAATAAACAGATGAAGATTGAGTACATCATCAAGGAAGGGCACTAGGAAATATCCCTTGTGGCCCTTATTTGGTTGCCTGGTTCAGCATCGGTGGAGCAAGTGTACACATTAACTTTTTAAGGCCGGTTGTCCATATGCTCAGCACAAATTTACATTCTTCTGAAAAAGTAAATGTTGGTCTCGAAAAGAGCTGTTACACTTCCAGTAAAGAATGATGCAAGATATGTAGTTGGAATATGGTATTGGGGCCACCTTATACCAGGAATCATGCAGGATTGTGCTGTGCGTTCCTGTGCCATTCACATGCAGTTCTGTGCAGTGCAATATTGCACTACTTTTGGAAATTCACTGCTGACGGGTCGCGTGGTATCCGGTGTGGCAAATGACCTGCATTTGAGGTGTCATTAGCTTTTTATTGACATCCGCTGCAGATAGCAACTGCAGTGCATTTTGAACATGGTGTGGGAAACACACATGGAACGTGGGTTTCCCGCACTGTGTTCTGGTGTGAAATGGCCCTTAAAATCGGTAGTAAACCGCTGAAAAATAAATAAATAAAAACCTGCAAGACAATACAAGACAATAGCATAATGTGCATCACATACTAGCACATTATGAAATACTTACCTTAGAACGAAGCCCCCGCAGCGGTGCCTGGTCACCGCTGAGGGGGCTGACATGTTCCCTCGGCGTCTCTTCCGGGTTCACAGGCTCCGGTGCTGTGAGTGACCAGGGCCGTGATGACGTCACTCTTGCGCATGCATGCGGGAGCAGTACGTTCCAGCACGATATGCCGCACCTTTAGAGGTCAAGCGCCGCTGACGTCAGCGGCTGCATCCAAGGTGAATATCTCCTAAACCGTACACATTTGGGAGATATTCATTTCACCTACAGGTAAGCCTTATTATAGGCTTACCTATAGGTAAAAATCCCCAAGCGGGTAATATAACCGCTTTAATGTGTAGAACATCCAATATGTGGTAGCACTGTATGTAGGATATCTCTGGTGGGATAAACATTACCGTTAGAACACATTTATAGGTTTTTATGAGGTATATATTTCATGGAAGAAACATAGTTCCTGCTTTTACAAAAAGTTTGTGTACCATCAAAGTCCCATTTGTTTGTATAAATATTTGATTACTGTAGCAAGCCACACTCACCGATTATTATGGGTTAAATTTGTGGCCTTATTAAATAAAATCTCACGTATTTTATACAAAAACCAAACAAAAAAGAGCCATTTTAGGAATTAATAATGTCAACCAAAGTTAAATTGTATGTAAACCCAAAATCTATTTTTCAGTATGTTTGGCATCATGCCGCACTTTTAACAGCAAAAGAAAAAAAAAAAAAGTGAGTTTGTTGCACAAGTTTTTTTTTTCCTAGAGATCCTAACAACATTTCCTGTTGCAGACCAAAAAAGCAAAGCCACTGCCTGGCAATCAGCAAGAGTGTTGTCAGGCTGCCCCATGACACTCTACAGACAACTGAAGGCGCACACTCAACGCTCTCCCCAATGGCTGAGAGCGCTGACCGGAGTGTTCTGGCGGGGGGGTGGGCAGCAGGAGAAATTACTGTACTAACATTGGGTTGTTAGTACAGCGGCTCCAACCTGAGCTGTCAGGTTTTTTTTTACTTTTTTGTTCAGCTCGCTGGGTTAAACAAAACAAAAACAAAAAACAAACAACTTGCCATGTGTACTAGGCTTTAGGGTGGTCAGCCTGCAACAAGAACCGCCACACAGGATCTCTCTTTAAGAAACTTCAGGGTAGAATAACAAGAAATGATTAAGCCTAAATGCGGGCCGGTTTGAAATCATGCAAGTTCAGCTGAACTTTCAAACAGGCATTTTAGTCCGACTCCGGGGGCGATTTGACAGACATCTGTGCGGGTTCATGCACAGATGTCTATTTAAAATCGCCCCCCAAGTCGACAAATGAAGTGCAGGAACTACTTTTGGGAATCGGTGCAGCGCCGCAAAGTCAGCGTCGCACTGATTCAGACGGTGCCATTGCCGGCAATATGATTTGATTTGGCATGCAATTTGACGTCAAAATCGCATGCCAAATCAGACCAATGCAAACGTGGGCTGGTTCACACCAGATGCAGTGCAGTGCATTTTTAATCTGAATCATAAAAGCATTTGCAGTGCTTTCCATGTGTTCCACTGGCTCTAGTTCGCACCAGTGCTGTTAATTTCAGTGCATTCAACAAAAGTAGAACCTGCTGCATTTTTTTTCTGGATACAATGCATCTGGAATGCAGCAAAAAATGCACCAAAATGCACGTTGTCCTGAGATTTTTTCAAGTGTCAAAAAAAAAGAAAAGGCATATGTAAAGAACACACTTGAAAATGCATAAAAATTTTTTTAAAAAACGGAACGCAGAAATTGTGATGTAAAACAGCCCTACAGCATGATGCTAAAAAAACTGAAAATTAGATTTAGGCTTACTAATTATTATTATATACTATATTGGACTTGTCAGAGTCCCTTTAAGCAAGGTAATTAGTCCCATTCATAATCATTTTTTGTAGTTGTTCTCAATTGTTAATGTGCAGTCTGATTGGTTTCTGTACATTACACATCATTGCCGCTCCGTCACCCTCACTACTATGGCCTATTCCATCTCTGTCTTGAAAAACCATGAACACTGCAGGTTTCTTGTACGAAATACATTTATTGCACACAACGCTGCGTGCAAGTTATCCACCCTGGAAAAGAGAGTGCTGCACTTTATCTGTATGCCGAGGACAGGTCCCCTCCGGCAGGACGAGGGCTAAAATCAGTGTGCACAGTTCCACTGCTGCGTTATTGACATACTGTACCATATATTATGTACTGTATTGATATTCTGTCATACTGTAGCATAACGACAAGTCAGATTGTTATTGATAAACCCACCAGCCAAACCTCACTTGCAAATCTTCAGTCGCTCACATTGCTCCGCATCTTAATCATCCCCCTTCAGCGCCCCGGGAATTCGTCACTCTGTCCGCGCCTGCTGGCATGCGGGGCGGGAGTCTAAAGCGGATTTACATTCCCTGGATCCTGGGGCTGCACCTCACAGGATTTTATTAATGATGTGAAGAGTTGGAGATAATGTGTGTGTAGTACATGGACAGATTTTGTTACCATTTTATACAAAACACTCTGATGTCACTTGAACCTGTTACGCTGTGATGACCAAAAGTGTCTTGTTAGCCAGTCTGCAGGATGATGCGACATCGTCCACCATTTTCTGGAGCGGTGGTTTGTTTGTTTTTTATTAATTCAAAACTGTTTTCACTCTAAACTTTATCTATTTGACATGTGCATATTTTTATATATTTTTTATAAGTATTTTTCAAACTAGCTATAGAAAAAACAAAAAAAAAAGGCCCTTCTCAGTTTATTCTCTGCATTTAAGCTCAGTACCACTAGACTTCTCTGTCATATAATGCACCGACAATATGCCCCTGGCAAGCAGGGCTCATGGTGGCCCTGTACGGCACTTTCATTGCCAGTCCACAAGTCACTAAAATGATCTACACAGAAGGTGGAACATGAGGGGGTAACAGACTACAGTGACCTGAGAGGGCTCCGTATCTACCAGTCATTGGCCTTTATAGCCAAGAGAGGCAGTGATGTAGGTATGAAGGACACCATTGAAAGGGACGCGCTCTCTGTTGGTGGCTGGATGGGGTCACATCGCTGCCGCTCTTGGCCGGATGCCTTCTGCCCACCTAACCCGTCTAACCCGCTCATGTTCCCCACAAAATTGCTGACAAGCAGAACTGAAACCCAAACTCTCCACAGTAAGGTGCTTTAATAAGTATCAGTTAGCCAATGTTTTTACATGTATTTTAAATAAAAATCAGTGGGGGTCCCCCAACAGATCAGTGTGTGTGCGTGTGATTTCTTTTGTTTCCCATCTCCTAGAGCTGCATAATTAATCATTAAATAATCGCGACCTCGATTCAACCCCCCCTCACGATCTTAATCCAGCATTTCCACGATTCTATGTAACAAGTGCAAAGTTCTCTGTTTAGAGCTGTCAAAAAAATAAAAAAAAGCCAGCAAACATTGCTCAGCGTTGAGATAACTATAAACAATGTATCATTTGTTTTTTTTTAAGGGCTCATGCACACAGGACGTTTTTACAGCTGCTGTTAGAGGCATTTAAAAAAATGTCAGACGCCCCTAAACCCCCCTCCATGTTAGCCTATGTGTCACATAAACCGTCAGAGGAGTTTGGAGGCATAAGCATTTAGGGGCAGTAGAAAAAAAAATAAAACAACAGCCTGTGCGTCCAGGAGCAGTGGCTGTTGAGCTGTGAAAACGAAAAACGCCCCTAAACGCTGCAACAAGCTGTTAGCCACGTTTGGCGGTTTTACATTATAGGGAGTGTTTTTACTGAAAAACGCTAAACGTGAAAAAAACGTCCTGTGTGCATGAGGCCTAAAATCAAAAAGGATGAACTTCAGTCTGTAAATGAGGTCAGATTAACCACTTGAAGTGTAAGTTCACCTTTACAGAAAATCTGTAAGGTGAACTTACACTGGACCCCCTCCCCATCCCCCCTGGTCCCGCTAACATGGAGTCCGGCAATCCTCCACACTGACAGATTGTATCGCCACTGTACCGGTCCAGGGATTTGAAATCTTAGCGGCTTTCTCTCTTCGCCTGCAGTGACAGGATGGGCTACGAGGCTCATATGACGGCGTCGACCAATTAGAATGCTCCTAACTGTACAGTTGTGCTCATAAGTTTACATACCCTGGCAGAATTTATCATTTCTTGGCCGTTTTTTCAGAGAATATGAATGATAACACAAAAACTTTTCTTTCACACATGGTTAGTGTTTGGCTGAAGCCATTTATTATCAGTCAACTGTGTTTACACTTTTTAAAATCATAATCACAACAGAAACTACCCAAATGACCCTGATCAAAAGTTTACACACCCCAGTTCTTAATACCGTGTATTGCCCCCTTTAACATAAATGACAGCTTGAAGTCTTTTGTGGTATTTGTGGATGAGGCTCTTTATCTTCTTGACCATGCAGCCCATCTTTCTTCAAGTGCCTCCTTTTTGTGCATCTTGAAAACAGTCACACCACATGTTTTCAGAGAGTCCTGTATTTCATCTGAAGTTATTTGTGGGTTTTTCTTTGCATCCCGAACAATTTTCCTAGCAGTTGTGGCTGAAATTTTAGATGGTCTACCTGACCGTGGTTTGGTTTTAACAGAACCCCTCATTTTCCACTTCTTGATTAGAGTTTGAACACTGCTGATTGGCATTCTCAATTCCTTGGATATCTTTTTATATCCCTTTCCTGTTTTATACAGTTTAACTACCTTTTCCCGCAAATCCTTTGACAATTCTTTTGCTTTCCCTATGACTCCGAATCCAAACATCAGTGCAGCACTGGATGAAAGATGCAAGCGTCTGTCAGGAGTGCAGAAACTCATTGACCTTTTATACACACACACTAATTACAAGCAAACAGATCACAGGTGAGGGTTGGTTACCTTTAATAGCCATTATAACCCCTTTGTGTCAACTTGTGTGCATGTTATCAGGCCAAAATCACCAGGGTGTGTAAACTTTTGATCAGGGTCATTTGGGTAGTTTCTGTTGTCATTATGATTTAAAAAGAGTAAACACAGTTGATTGATAATAAATGGCTTCAGCCAAAAACTAACCATTAATGAGAGAAAAGTTTTTGTGTTGTCATTCATATTCTCTGAGAAATTACCAAAAATTCATAAATTCTGCCAGGGTATGTAAACTTATGAGCACAGCTGTACCTCCTGGCAAGATACATTTTGGAGATTAAGCTGCGGGGCATTTCTAAGCCCCAGACCATGAGGCGGCGACCCGATGTCTCCTAGCGGGTGATCCCTACGCTCCAGGTCAGCGGGACTGGGGGGGGCGAGGAGGGGGTTCTGTGTAAGTTCACCTTACAGATTTTTCTGTAAAAGGTGAACTTACCCTTTAAAGACCAAGCCTTTTTCTGACACTTGTTGGTTACAAGTTAAAATCAGTATTTTTTACTTGAAAATTACTTAGAGCCTTCAAATAT
The DNA here is from genome assembly GCA_037952925.1 of Lithobates clamitans. Classification (NCBI taxonomy): domain Eukaryota; kingdom Metazoa; phylum Chordata; class Amphibia; order Anura; family Ranidae; genus Lithobates; species Lithobates clamitans. Next base: position 1,099,239 of record JBBGZY010000785.1, read on the forward strand.
TACATATTTTTTTTTAAGCAGAGACCCTAGAGAATAAAATGGATGTTGTTGCAATATTTTATGGTCATACATTGCATATCCCTGCTGTATTTGCCCAGCGGTCTTTCAAACGCAATTTTTGGGGAAGAAAAATACACTTTAATGAATAAAAAAAAAAAAAAAAAAAAAAAAAAGGAGAAGAGCAGTAAAGTTAGCCCAATGTTTTGGTATTATGTGAAATATGATGTACACAGATGGCTAAACTACAGGATGTGGAATCCGTCAAGGAAGACCTATAGAAGCTACGGATGCTCTAATGTTCAGCCTAAGAGCCTATCCTCCTCATCCTTGCTTCGGTATTTGACTCTCTAATGTAATAAAATGAAGCAGATGTCTCAACTCTTTGTTGGCCACAAACTTGTCCCAGGTCATTGACAAGACAAGAAGGATAAGGATGCCAATTGCAGAACGTCCATCTTTATAAATAAACAATTGCAATGGCAGCGCCCATATTTATATCCTGTACAGGTTTTCTCTTGAAGTGGATGCACACCCTCACATATACCCAGTAAAGTGACCGGCCTCAAATAATACACAGAGATGAAACAAATCATTCTAAGCTGCACCAATTTACTGCAGTCTTTTCTTCTCTATGGCCGTTTAAAACCCACACTTTATACAGCTTGTGTGAGCTTTCAGAAAACAGGGGGCAGAGAGCTGAAAGTACACACTGCAGAGTGCTGACTGGAGAAAAAGGACACCCCCTCCCCTTCACACAGCACACAGGAACAGAGCTGAGGATGTCAATCACAGGCTGTGTGTTGGAGCTCCCTCACTTTTCACCTTTTTTCTCTTGGTGTTAGGAAACCCCATCAGAAGTGATTTATGCAGATAACAGAGGAACAAAGCAGCAGACAGAAATGACTTAGAGCTCTTAATAGAGACAAATACACGATATAGAGGGATACGCTTTGTTCAGATTTCATGGCTGATGTTTAAAACCACTTTGTAGTGTCATCACATTACTGAAGATTTATATACCTGACTATTTTTTATTACAGGTACTTATATAGCACCATCAATTTACACAGCACATCACACATTGAACATTCACATCAGTGCCTGCCCTCAAGGAGCTTACAATCCAAGGTCCCATCTCACATTCATACACACATATTAGGGCCAATTTAGACAGGGTACAATTAACCCATCAGCATGTCTTTGGAGTGTGGCAGGAAACAGGAGTACCCGGAGGAAACCCATGGAGGTATAGGGAGAACATGAAAACCCCAGACTAGGTTAGAAAATATAAATACCGTATATACTCGAGTATAAGTCAAGTTTTTTAGCACATTTTTTTGTGCTGAAAGTGCCCCCCTCGACTTATACTCGAGTCAAGCACTTTTCTGCAGCAAAAAATTTCATTTTCCGAACCGACTTTGGGGCCCCGTATCTCAGGGCCACTTGGTGCTAGGAACCCCAAATTTGGTGTGCAAACCCAGTGGAACCATAACATATCCAAATCTGGAGTTCCTAGCACTAAGTGGCCCCGAGATACGGGGCCCCAAATTCGGTTCGGAAAATGTCATTCTCTGCTGCAGAAAAGTGCTTGACATTTTGTGGACCGATTTTGGGGCCCCGTATCTCAGGGCCACTTGGTGATAGGAACCCCAAATTCGGTGTGCAAACCCAGTGGAACTGGTATTATAACATATCCTGCTGCAGAAAAGTGCGTGACATTTTCTGAACCGATATTAGGGGCCACTTGGTGCTTGACATTTTCTGAACTGATTTTTGGGGCCCTGTATCTCGGGGCCACTTGGTGCTAGAAACCCCAGCTTTGGAAATTTTATGGTGCTAGTTCCACTGGGTTTGAACACCAAATTTGGGGTTCCTAGCACTAAGTGGCCCCGAGATACGGGGCCCCAAATTCGGTCAACTGTGTCCATCTGCAGCAATGTAATTTCAGGATCCTTTGGGACCAGAGACCCCAAATTTTGGCTGCAGCTAGGGGGCATCTAGGAACCCTTAACTACCGAGTTTGAAGTTCAGGGGACCTATGGCTGCAAATGGACACAGTGAAGCTGCAAATGGGCACAGTGAGGCTGCAAATGGGCATTGTTGACCCTCTTTTTCACTTATAGTAGCTGTGCATTTCTCACCCTCGTCTTATACTCGGGTCAATACGTTTTCCCAATTTTTTTTGTGGTCAATTAGGGCCTCGACTTAAACTCGGAACGACTTATACTCGATTATTTACGGTACATGTTTGTTAAGTAGCATGAAGCACCGTTATTTCCAAGATACTTTACAAAGATGCTTTAGTGCAGCACAGTTGCAAAATTACAACAGGACTTTAAATGAGTATGGTCTTTTGACCCTACATGGCTTAACATGGGTTCACAAAAAAGCCAGCCAATGTGTGACCTCTATGTTGGGGCATGGAGCTTACAGAGCTCTTGAGCCCACCTGACTGGCCAATCACCAATTTATGGAGGGAGGGGGAGCGAGCCACATGCTCCCCATACCTTGAGGTACTGTATGACGACACCATTAACACATATAAGTTTACTGAAGACAGATGACCATGCATCACCACTACAGGAGCAAACGGGTCAAAAGCAGCAACGAATCACACATGGGGTTATATATAAAAAACACATGGACCGCTGTTTATTTGTTTGCTACATCTATTAACAGTTCTATTACTGGACGGGTGTCAGCTGGATATATCAGAGTAAAGACCAACTCCAGCCAATATATTTCAGGGTTAGAACCTGTCTGCAAAAGGCTCTAGTCACCAGTACAGCGTCAAAGAGGTATCCGGGTTCCGGGGGGGGGGGGGGGGGGGGTTGGAGTGAAATCAAAGTATGGGAAAAAACAGGACTTGACCAAATGTTTAGAGACCATGACGATTTAAAACATTAAAGAAAAAAAAAAAAAAAAAAAAAAAGGACGACAATCAAACGCATTTTTAGGAATTCTAACACCACCGCCTTCTCCTTCATCAGAGCTTAAAATTGCTGATAGTAATCTGGATAATTTAAGGCTTGGATGGGTTTTGCATTTAAATTGCTGGAGCCTTTTAGTTTTTACTGTTTATAATTTTTAAACCCGTTGAAATCTGAGACCATCCAGATACTTAGCAGCAATTTTTTTTCCAATACATTTTTATTGGAATTTTAAAAATACATTGAGGCAGTAGAGAATAATCTAGTAGTAGGAGGTTGAAGACATCTTGCTGTAAACTATTACAGAAACATCCTCCTCAAGACAGAAGAAGAAGAGACAATTTGTAAATGACCCTCAATTATGTTGCAAGGTGTACCCCTAGGTCTAGGGCAGGGATATGCAATTAGTGGACCTCCAGCTGTTGCAGAACTACAAGTCCCATGAGGCATAGCAAGACTCTGACAGCAACAAGCATGACACCCAGAGAAAGAGGCATGATGGGACTTGGAGTTTTGCAACAGCTGGAGGTCCGCTAATTGAATATCCCTGGTCTAGGGGATTAAAGAATATGTTACACCAACATTTCAAATATTTGATATAGGTCTGTTGTACCATGTACTTGTGTGTTAAAAAGTATCCTGTTCTTTTTGTATTTCGTCCTCTGTGTGAAATACCCAGTGATCCTGGCAGGCCCCCTGCCTTCCTATTTCATACGGACCACACTAGGGATGGAAGCTCATACATCCCAGCGTGGTCGGTTTTCCGACTGTGCTGGAAGAATAGCCTGACTGCCCTCCGATGGCCATGGCTTGAGGCAACATGCCCCCTGCACAGCCATTCACTGGAAAGATCAGTATACTGCCGTTTCTCCACTCCTACCTCTCTAAGCCCCTTATGCAGCCAAATATATATATATATATATATATATATATATATATATATATATATATATATATATATGTGTGTGTGTGTGTGTGTGTGTGTGTGTGTGTGTGTGTCTCTATATATTATCACACACACACATACACACATTATATTGTCAAAAGTATTGGGCCACCTGCCTTTAAAAACACATGGACTTTAATGGCATCCCAGTCTTATGCTGGCCATACACTATACAGAAAATCGGCCGAACACATTTTCGAAAAACGAACGTTCGACCTGGACCGCAAACGATTGTGCCATCATGTAATGACCGATAAATTGTTCAGTGGACATGAATAAATAATTTTTTGTTCGTTTTTTTACATATACCTAGTGCAGACAGTTCGGACAGGAAACACATTAACCTTGCAACTTATCGTATGTTCGGCAGAAATTTTCCAAACTTCCCGTTCGTTTTTTCCCCACAAAAACGTCACAAACGATTATCGATTTGTGCCCATTAACTTGCCGAAAAACGAACGAAGTGTCTATACGAACGATTTTTCGGCCGATTTTTCGTATAGTGTATGGCCAGCATTAGTCCGTAGTGTTCAAGATTGAGTTGGCCCCCCCTTTGCAGCTCTGCTCTAATTCATCCCAAAGGTGTTCTTTCGGGTTGAGGTCAGGACTCTATGCAGGTCAGTCAAGTTCCTCCAACCCAAACTCGCTCATCCATGTCTTTATGGACCTTTCTTTGTGCACTGGTCCAAATCATTTGGTGGAGGGGGGATTATGATGTGGGGCTGTTTTTCAGGGGTTGGGCTTGGCCCCTTAGTTAAAAGTAAAGGGAATTCTTAAGGCGTCAGCATACCAAGACATTTTGGACAATTACATGCTCCCAAATTATATATATATATCTATATATATATCCCCCCCCTTCATATGGAGTGGGAGAGTGAAAGCAAGAAACAAGAGTTATAAAAGGGTGGGAAGGTTTACAGGGTTCCAATGAGGGGTGCTAGGAGGGAGGGGGATTTCAGAGAATAGAGTCAAGGCTAAGTCCCTGCTGAGATATCATTAGAGACGTATACTCTATCAGAGAACCAAGCGATAAATGTCAGTTGGTAGATAACTATTGATCCAGGATGTTAAGATCCATTTAGCTTAACAGCAATTTTAAGCCCCTAGGAAGGGGGCTGTTCGTACCCTCAAAGTTTTTTTTAGCAGGTTTTAACCTTAAATAAAATCTCATCCTCATTGGGGACATTTGCCCTGACCTGTGGTAGCAGTGACACCCGGTGAATCAGGGTGTCATGGGCAGACATCAGAACAGAAAGGAATTGGAAATCCCCCCAATGTGACACAGACATAAAGCCCTCACCCTCTTGACTCTGCTAATAGCTTTCGTCTCTCTCAGATTTCCCCTTATTTCACCATCATTCTAAACTTTCCAGACTAGCAGCCTGTTGACTGACTGGAAGAGCCAGCAGCATCTTTAGGCCATGTGACACAGGCCTCTCTCATTCAATAATAAAACGTGGGCCCATTTCCCAGCCTTCACAAACATGGGAGGCTTGCAAGACTCATTCCTGCAGTGGAAACCCAGATAAAAGGTATTTTCCTGCTAGATTTTGAGGGTTGGTTGTGCTTTAGCTATCCTATTTTACAGCTTGAGACATTTTTGTATTTTTAAATCTGCAAGTAAGCTTTAAATTAATTTAGAAGTGTTTTTTTTTTTCCAGACTAAAATCACAACAGCTGGGTGAAAAAGCTGGGGATTATCTGATAAGCAAGACATTGGCTGAATTTGTCAAGGCGACCCTTACAAAAGTGAAAGAGAAAGAATCAGGCCCGGGCTTGCTGTTCTCCATTTGTCATGTTCTTGGCAATAAGTGGTGTACAGTGATCGCTCTCACAACGGGCTCCTACTTCTGTTCTGCAACCCTGGCGACAAATCCCTCGGACCCCGGCTTCCTCATGAATTATTGACGTTCAGATGATCATTCCCTGCAAAAGCTCAGCAGCTGCCTGCAGCATCCAGATGTTATAGGTCTGTTGTCTCCATACATCACATGGTGGTCGCACACCTGCATGCACCTCCTCAACTATATATACACCAAGGTTTATTAACCTTGGGGCTATGCATAACCCATACTACAATATATCTCAGACTAAAAGAACCAAGAAATAGCAAACAGTGGAGAGGAGATGTGGCGAACATCGACCACACAGACCTCCTGACAATATGAATGTGGTGTCTTGAGAGCACAGAGATCTTATCGGAGGAGTTCGAGAGCAGCCAGCTGCATGTTCGGTCAACGATAAATACAGGGAACCTTGTACAGTGCAAGGAGATTTGTTCTGCAGAAAGAAAAAATTCATTTTTCTGCGTCTGCTTTGCAAGAGGGCCGCATCTCTAAAAATTGGTGGAACTACAATGCTGCGTTTTTCTTTTTTTACTATATGGATGACAGGAAAAAGTCTTTGGTGCAGAATCAGTTCAACCTATAGGACAGTCTCTCTCAGTCAGTGTTTCCTGGGGTCCTAGGGGTTCTCAAGAGAAATTCTAGGGGTTCCTTGAGAAATGGGGAATACAAAATACCATCACGGTCAGGGGACACCACAATTTCATGATGAGTTTCTTTTTTCTGCTATTAGCCCCTTGGTAGAGAGAGAGTATCACCGCTCCAGGTGGCTCAGATCAAAGTAAAGGGCATCTCCTCCAGTCTAGAAGTCCAGGTGCTGGCACTGCTGTGGCACTTAAACTTCAAAGGAAATTCTGGACAGCCGCACTCCAAAAAAATATATACTTGCCTTTATTCAATAAAATGTCATCCAAAATACAGGTCACAGCAAAGTGAAACAAATCTTACGCGCTTCGCACTACAAAGAGTGCTTAGTCATAGCCTGACTAAGCTTGACTCAGCTATGACTAAGCACTCTTTGTAGTGCGAAACGCGTAAGTTTGTTCCACTTTGCTGTGACCTGTATTTTGGATGACATTTTATTGAATAAAGGCAAATATATTTTTTTTTTGGCGTGCGGCTGTCCAGAATTTCCTTTGAAGTTTAATTAGCCTCTTGGTGCTAGTGCCTCCTTGCCCTTTAAGGGGTTTTAGATGCCGGGACGCGGGGCAGGGTTTCTGATCATGTGACTGCAGTGATTGGCTTTCTGGTACTCGCCGGCTCTCAGCGCGGTAAGTTATTGTACCATGGATGCGGCCACTCGGCATTAAGGCCCACCCGCCGAGCGGCCGCATATATGCGCGTGGCCCACGTCAAGGGGTTACCGGATGAGTTCAACTTTGGAAACTTGTTACATGTTCCACCTGTTTTTAGGGTGGAACATGTAACATGTTCTCACTCCTGCAGCCGCTCCTAAATCTGCTGCCTTTAGTGACAGCAAGCAGGGGGATCTTCTCCCCAAATTTGCTGTTACAATTTAAAAAAAAACAAAAAAAAACGCATCTGTGCAAGGACCGCGTCATTCATTCACAAAGTTCTGCCTTTACGGCTGTTGTCTTGTAGTTCTCGATGAACTACCAGGGTGCTGTTCAGCATTTTAGGTAGTTCATTGTCTCTTCCTGTTAGTGTGTATCTGCCTGCCCGTACAAGGTATGAGCAGATAACTTACATGGACAGTCTGAAAGAGCCATCTGCCAATCACGGCTGCAATGCTCCCCAGGTTACTTGTAAAAAAAAATATATATATATATATAAAGCAGAGGTCCTAGAGAATAAAATGGTGAGTGTTGCCATTTTTTATACTACATGATATTTGTGCAGCAGTTTTTCAAATGCAATTTTTTTTGAAAAAAATACACTTTCAACAAATTTTATTGACCTCAAAACACAACAGAATACCCATTTTAATATAAAAGATGATGTTACACTGAGTAAATAGATCAAACATATCAAGCTTTAGGATTGCACACGCCCTTAAAATGTCGACAAACTATGATGAATTAAATTATCCGTAGGAGATGCTTTAAAAGCTTTTACAAGTTACCAGTTATGCCGCGTACACACACGAGCGGACCTTTCGACCGGACTGGTCCGACGGACCGAGTCCGGCGGACAATTCGACCGTGTGTGGGCTTCATCGGACCTGCAGCGGACTTTTTTCGCTCGAAAATCTGACGGACTTTAGATTTGGAACATGTTTCAAATCTTTCCGACGGACTCGAGTCCGGTCGAAAAGTCCGCTCGTCTGTATGCTAGTCCGACGGACAAAAAGCGACGCTAGGAGAGCTATTGGCTACTGGCTATCAACTTCCTTATTTTAGTCCGGTCGTACGTCATCACATACGAATCCGTCGGACTTTGGTGTGATCCTGTGTAGGCAAGTCTGTTAGTTGGGAAAGTCCGTCGGAAGTCTGCCAAACGTCCGTCTGGTAGACCGTCGGACCCGTCCGGTCGAAAAGTCCGCCCGTGTGTACACTGCATGAGAGTTTAGAAAGTTATGAAAGAAATGTCAGGATTGGCCTAAGGGTCAAGCCCAGGCTGCCGACAGCCTAGCTACAAACATGAAATTTAATTAGGAACACTCCAGTTTAGGGCAAGGTCTTTACACTACCATTAAAAACACTAATCGCCAACATTGGTGCCACTATGGACAGGATATCTTGGTGGTAACCGTGAAATTTTTCAGTTACCATGGTGACCACGATTTAGTCAGGCTATCATTATGGGATGCAGGGAGAGAGTGCCTGAGCTCTGAGGTTGAGCAAAGTCAAAATCTGCATTCAGGTTTCCTAGTAGTGCTGGGCAAGACTCCAAGAAGGGTATGTACTGACAATCACACGATACCCAATTATTCCACTGGATACAACACTGTCTAAACAGAAAACATTCACTTTAAAGCAGGGGTCTCCAAACTATGGCCCTCCAGTTGTTCAGGAACTACAATTCCCATCATGCCTAGTCATGTGTGTGAATGTCAGAGTTTTACAATGCCTCATGGGACGTGTAGTTCCGCAACATCTGGAGGGCCGTAGTTTGGAGATCCCTGCTTTAAAGAGATCCTATCTCCTATTTGGAGGTGATGCATTAGGCATTTGCGCCCTCTTCACAGTTTTCTGAAGATCGCCCAGTTTGAGGAGGGCTGCATCACTGAAATCATTATGTGCCACAGTCCCTGGGTGAAGTTCCTTGGTCTGAGCGCTGGATGGACTTTTTACTTCGTCTAAAAATAAATAAATAAATCAACAAAAAAAAAGTGTTTTGTATTAAAATTTTGCAACTAGAAAAAGATTAAACAAAAGAAGTGCAAAAGGTGTGTCCCCGCATGAAAATTTCACATTTGTGTGTAATATCCTATATTGTGCATCCCGTGTCTTCTCTGCTATTGTGCATGCTGCAACTTGTGGTTCCACAACAGCTGCAGAGATAACAGGTCAGGAAAATATATGCAAACTTGGTTTCAATCCTCCGCCATTGCCGCTTTCCTGATTAACATGGACTGCCTAACTTTCTGCTTCAGCAAATTAGGTAAAACTCTTGTCTCATTCATGTGCAACTTCATAACAGCGTGCGTTGATCATTCACAATAATCGTGCACAATGAGCGTTGAACAGAAAAGCCTTAAAGAACTGGCAAATCTAAGACGTTCCTCAGTCACATGTTAACAAGCTAGCTGACTATAAAACAGTCACTTGATGCTCATTAAACTCAATCTTGGCTTTCTAGGGAGAACTGTACATGAAAAGCGAGGCTTTCTGGGCCTCTGTCTAGAGATTCTCGGCTACAATAGCCCAGCACGTTGCATGTGGCAAGGCAATTAAAAAGGACCAAATTACTGTTAAAAGACAACCCGGTTGGCGATAAGGCCCCAGTATGAAAGCTCCCCCCCCCCCCTTGAAAAGTCCTGGGTTGATTAGCTGCATATCGCTTTGATTCACCCAATTAGCAATACTACAGGATGTTTTAGACAGGAGGGTGGATGAAGGAATTGGACCACCAGGAGATTAAAGCACCCATTCAATGGAGCAATAGGCAGTAACGAAGGGACAGGCTCTGCTTGTGCCAGCTGAAGGTGCAAATGTACAGATCGTTAATTTACACACAGAAATGGTTAAAACTGAACTCCAAGGGAAAAGCTAAATCCACATATGAAATAGTTTAACCACTTGACCTCCGGAAGATTTACCCCCCTTCATTAACAAAGGCCCATTTTTTGCTTTTTTGGCACTGCGTCGCTTTAACTGACAATTGCGCAGTCGTGCGACGTTGCACCCAAACAAAATTGACGTCTTTTTTTTCCCCACAAATAGAGCTTTCTTTTGGTGGTATTTGATCACCTCTGTGGTTTTTACTTTTTGTTCTATAAACAAAAAAAGAGCGACAATTTTGAAAAAACAAAAAAAACAAAAAAAAAACAAATATTTTTTTACTTTTTGCTATAATAAATATCCCCCCCAAAAATATATTAAAAAACTAACATTTCTTTCTCAGTTTAGGCCGATATATATTCTTCTACATATTTTTGGTAAAAAAAAAAATGCAATAAGTGTATATTGATTGGTTTGCGCAAAAGTTATAGCGTCTACAAAATAGGGATAGATTTATGGCATTTTTTAAAAAAAATTTTTGTGTTCGTTTATTAGTAATGGCGGCGATCTGCGATTTTTATCGTGACTGCAACATTGCGGCGGACAGACACTTTTGACACTATTTTGGGACCAGTGACATTTATACAGCAATCAATGCTATAAAAATGCACTGATTACTGTGTAAATGACATTGGCAGGGAAGGGGTTAAACACTAGGGGGCGATTATGGTGGAAAATAAGTACCGTATTTATCGGCGTATAACACGCACCCCAATTTAGGAGTGAATTTTAAGGAAAAAAAAAAAAACTTTTAGGAGGGAAGTTGAAGGGAAAAAAACTTACATTTAAATGCCCATCATTGCAGCCTTCTCAGTGCAGCCTTGCCCCAGTGCAGCCATGTCAGTGCAGCCTTGCATC